>OZ007570.1:36217619-36565119 GCA_963931925.1 Onchidella celtica | reverse complement strand
ATTTAAAGTGACAACACATGGAATAGTCAGATGGACCTGGGGGCGTGAGGGTCTAGTCAGTTTGTATCAATGGGCGGTAGACAGATTGACTAATCAGGCAAAAAGGGGTTGGGGTAGCCATTGGTGATCGACGCACACTGAAGTATATTATTAGCGCAGATCACGCAATCTCCGAGCAGAAGTCGGATTGTTTTGTTACTAAACCGATTCATATTTTTAAAAACTATGCAAATTAACAAGGTCAGTAATATAGTATTCCGGTGTGTGTTCTACGTCATCGAATTGTGTGCGTTGTATGGATATGCACTGTCCATATCCGTACACAAAAATGTTGTACGGATATGCGCTTCCTTCAGTAATAATTACAAATTATACATCAAATCCGCTCGATACTTTGACACACAATAGTGTAGATCTGTACAAGACGTGTGTAGTGTGTAACTCACTCTGTACAGCAAAAAGGAGGAGACAGAATCTTGCCATTCTAAAAGGACCAGCTTGGGATAATGTGCCACTCCAAGCGCTCCATGGGCATTAGCGCGACACACTGAGACATTCCAAAGTCTTTTTGTAGCTGTTTTGACCCAGCTTGCGAGGTCTCTATTTGAATAGCATTTTTCCCGAACTGGGTAAGTCTAATTTTGCATCAGTCATGGCCCTTTTCAGATAGTCATTGAAAATGAGTGTAAGGGTAGCCACACAAAGGCCACCGAATTCGGTCACCGAGTCACTAGGCGCTTTAGGTGAGAAGATTTGCACTATATAAACGGACCGAATCTAGGTGGGCTCTATGTGCAGTTGTTGAAATTATATAGTGCAATTCTTCTCACCTAAAGCGCCTAGTGGCTCGGTGACCGAGTTCGGTGGCTTTGTGTGGCTACCCTAAGGCGCGGTTAAAGTGTTCAGTTACAACTTGAAAGTGCTCAATCAAAACTTCGGATAAAGATGGGACATGGCAAGTTTTAACTGAACACTTACACCGCGTCTTACACTGATTTTGAATGACTATCTGAAAGAGAGCCATAACTTATGCAAAATTTGACTTACCCAGCTATGGAAAAATGTTCTTCATTTCTGCCAGCTGACACAAGACGGATTTGACGTACCCGAGCTAGTGAGACTGACTTGTTTCGATCCCGCCAGTGAGCGAGGTCCCCTCTGTCTCTATAATTCACATCTCACGTTACAGCCGAGATAGTACAGACCTAACTCACTACACAACCAACTCTGCAGCCCAATGTTTCAATTCAGAGTATTCGAAGCGTTGAATGGTACCAGACCATGCAGGGACGCATGCTTGAGAGGGCTATCATACTAAGCCCAGAACGACACAGCCAGTTGCTGCCAGCAGAATGGACACCTAAGAAATAATGGCAGAAGCTGACCGTGTATAATAGTGTCTTCCCAGATTTACAAAGAAAATATAGGAAATTATGGCGTGCACTTCTTGTCTGCCAGCAGCTGATAGTATGATAACACCCTCGCTTACTTAAAACGGAAACCGCATTTTTCTGGGCATGGGCGTGTATAAAATTAATGTACAAAAATTATGCTGTGCTAAAACTGCGATTACAAGTTATTTTAGAAGACATAATAAAACTTATTTTTTTCTTTCCTGGCATCTGGAGGGTTAAATTAAATTTTCGGCTTTTTTGTCCTTCTCATGGTAAAAGAGCATGAGCACTCACTCCGTCGCATTTTCTTCTCCTTTTCTTTCCCCCAGCGACCAAATAATAAATTAAGAAGTAAAACACCACAGTGCACTTTTTAAAAGTCGTAAATCACTTCTCTAATCTGTTCTCCACGGAGACAAGCTGAAAAGTATTTTTAACCTTACACTTGCCGAGTCCGGAAACCGTTATGATATTCACATTCCTTGATACTCTTTGATATGACTACTGGGTGTTTCCAAGTCGTCAACATGAGTCTAAAATAGTGAAACATACTCAATTTCTGTAAAATATTCGTTTTCCATAATTTACCAGCGATAGACAAACTGCAGTTCACGATTACACATTGCTGGCACGTTTATAAAAGATTAATCAAGGCCATAGAACTGTATAATGTCTACTTTTCTTTTCTTTTGTTGTCCCCCCCCCCCCCCCCCGGCTTTTACCACATATCAAAATTCACCTTCCTTCAACCACTTCTCTGCCAAAACTAGGCTACGTTTTTTAAAACAGCACTGACACAAGCAAACCTGAGACAAGAAACAGGTAAAAAAAACAAACAAAACACTTGAGCTAACGAAAACAATACAAAGAATTACATCAGCACAAAACGAAACAAAACAAATTTAAACAAAACTATAAACAAACTCACACAATTTCTTAGAAGAAAAAAAAAAGTATTCCACGGCGTTTACTCATGTTCCTTTTTTGTTAAGTGGCTCTGTATTAATATTTATACAGGACTTCTGTATTTCAAAACTAGGCTATGGTCGAGGAACATGACGTGTGTACATTTGACCCGTAATATGGAAATATAGGTTGAGCCGCGCACTCTGGAACATACATAGGCCTACGTACATACACACTCACTCATGCACGCTCACACAAACTCACAGTAAAAGAGATTACAACGGCAGTTTAAATCATAATATAATATCGTGAAGCGATTAGAAACTAGCCAGCAGCGGAGGGAATGAATACCCTGTTTTCATTTCGCAATTTTGAAATTTGATCTTTTGAAGAGATGATGAAATGTAGTGTAGTGTATCACGGTCTCGTCTGGGCATAATGCGCCCAATCAAATAGATAACTCACGCCTTTAGGGGTGAATCAGATCAAGGCTGGCGTAGACGCCAGATTGGTGGCTGGCCGCCCAATTATTATGGCATCACACCAAAATGCTACTCACTGCCCACACCGCCGCTGTATGGGCAGTGTCTGGTATATTCGTGTGATGCATTAGGCCTCCTTCAGATAGGGCTTCATTTTTCACCTTTCATTCTTCATTCTTCATTCTTCACGAAGGAAACGAAAATGGCAATATGGAAAAAGAGAAGGACCTTTAGATAGAGATTCATTCTTCACTCTTCACTCTTCATCGATGAATAAGTGAATAGCCCTCCTGACAACAAGAATGAACTTGCTCATTTCTAGTGTGGAATGAAGAGAGGTGGGGGGGGGGGGGGGGCGTGGCTCCTTTCATTTCAAACACATTTTTTTGTCACAAAGTCAAAATCTGAGGTCAGAATCAAATTTCTCATTAAATTCTAGTGTGGTTTGATACTAATACTATATGATTGTTAAGTTTTTAAGTTTCAAGACCATGTGTATATGTGTTGGGAAAACCCCAACGATCAAGAAAAATGACGAGTGAAACGTGAAAAGTGAATTATCAATGTAAATGATTAAGAAAATGAAGAGTGAAAACTGAAAAGTGAAAATTGGAGAGTGAAAAATTAAAAGTGAAAAATTTTGTTCTATCTAAAGGCGGCCTAATAATTCCGCGGCGAGCCACCAGTCTGGCGTCTACGCCAGCCTTGGTCTGTTTCCCACCTTAATGGCATTTCTATCTTTAGTCTAACACACAGACATAGCCTCGAATTTTCAATCAACTAGGCACCATTTTCCTTTTTGTCCTTGCTAAGGCTAAAGATACTAAAACTGACGAGATAAGACAGCTAGTGCTTTTAGCGCGCACAGATTTCGCACCGCCAGCTAGCGGCAAACGCGCGGAGGTCATGGAAAGTGCCGTATTTTACAAAGCCAAATAGGGAAAATACAGAATTTTGTTCATTGTTCAGCTATCTTCACAGGCCTTGGTTGACGTCACTTATTGTGGAATTATAACCTCAATCGCTGTGGGAAAACTCTGGCTATTTTTTTTTTTTTTTAGGTCACAGTAGCACTGTCACAATTTTGTATCATAAATTTACCATTATATCAAGCATTCTTTTCATACTCTGCGCCCTGGGCCCCGCCTCCCGATCTACGAGCAAATTGTGTGCACGTTTGCTTTTTAGTGGTGCGAAGAAGACAATGTCTCATCTTATCGTTTCCACTATCACTGGCAAGGCTAAAGCGCACTCAGTCAGACGGTTTTACCTCTGTTTCAGTTTGACTAAATGTGATCTCACGTGTTGGCGAGAATGAAACGAGTCTGTCTCGCTGGTCCACTGAAAGGAAGTTCGTCTGAGCCAAAACCGACGCAAAGCAGACCTGACTTAGTGTGCTTTTTAACCTAGTACACACACAAAGAATCTTGGTGACTTCCGGGGATACAAGTAGATTTTTCGTCATATTTACAAAATTCATATAGACATACTTTGTAGTACGAGCCTTTTCCCGCCAGACTTTTAATTTCATTTTGGCTTGATGTTATTTATTAAAATGGGTGGATAGATGGATGGATGGATGGATGGGTGGATGGATGGATGGATGGATGGATGGATGGATGGACGGATGGATGGATGGATGGATGGGTGGATGGATGGGTGAATGGATGGATGGGTGGGTGGATGGATGGATGGATGGGTGGATGGATGGATGGATGGATGGATTGATGGGTGGGTGGATGGATGGATGGATGGGTGGATGGATGGATGGATGAATGGGGAGATCTACGTATAATTATGCTTTGATCTGAGTCCATGAACTTCTCCCTCGTTATTTCTTTGTGTATAAACTGTTTGACAGAAAAAAAGACCAAAGTTAATATTTTTAAAGCCTATTCCATGTAGAATTCCGGCCACGCATCCTATTGTAATCGTTATTCCATGTCATAGAGAGTCACATTGACACGGCAAATCCCTCTCCAGCAATCTCAAATGCAAGTAATAAGCCAGGCACGAAACAAACAAACAAAAAAAAACAACAGAAATCCAATCGACGTTCAGGTAAGTAACGCTTACGTCAGCAATTTCAGATAAACAAAAAAGCATAACCTTGCCGCTTTTTCTTTTCCGATTGTTGTGTGTGCGCGTGTGTGTGTGTGTGTGTATGTGTGCCCTAATTCTTTTCTGGCATTGAAATACAAATATTTCCCAGTGAGCGATTCTATTCATCTTATAACAATAATGTTACGCAATGTCTTGCATACACGGCCTGAGGGGGATATCATACCAAGCCCGGTCAGGCACAGTCAGATGCTGCCAACAAAATCTACACCAAAGAAATAATTTCAGAAGCTGAGTGTATCTGGCTGGGCTTAGTGTGATTGAGTCCTCACGGATTTACGAAAAAAAATTTGGGAAATTGTGGTGTGCGCTTCTTGTCTGCCAGCATCCGACTGTTTGACTGGCCTTGGAATGATACCTCTCTAACCGATACGCCAGCAAAAGGACTATGTTTACATAAAAGGTTACTGTTAGGGCAGGAGTTTACGGTTAGGGTCAGGTTAACAGTAGGTCAGTATTACTGACAGCAGTAGCATTCAATCACAAATATCAGTTATTTTCCTGAGATGATCCCCAACCTAAAATCAGCTAGCTTTGTACTAAAGGGGGGTATCATGCTACGCCCGGAACGTCACAGCCAGTTGCTGTCAGCAAAATGGACACCCAAGAAATAATGGCAGAAGCTGACCTTGTATGACCGGGTTTAGTATGATAGGGTCTTCCCAGATTTACTAAGAAAATATAGGAAACTAGCTGAGGTCCCCGGCCCTGCCCGGGATAAATCGGTTTGAATATTGGTTTCAGTTCTGGGTTGTTATTATGGACCTGCTTCATCTGTTACTATTTCTTTATTTCATTTTTGTTTGTCTGTTTTTAAATAAGTCATACTGCTCTGCCTTTGTGAGTTGACACTCTGGGCATCCCGTACAACAGCATGATTTGCGCACGGGTTAGTGTGTTTGATAGTGAACACATCGCAGGAAGTGATAACGAAACTTTAAAATGGCGAACCATGACTCGAAATAGACCTAAGTGATGGCGAAACAATAAATTTCCAATAAAAAAAACTGCACCGATTTGAGACTTCTATTAAAAACTGTGCACTCTTACATCCATTCTGATGTACCATATAAAATTTGAAGTCTAAGTGTTTGTTGAAAATGGTGTTTTAAAAAGATGATTGGAACTGGTAACAAAACAAATGACTTCATAAATTCAGTTTGTACATTTCCACACATTATATCTTCAAAATGAATGTGTAAAAACCTAGTAGATTTTTTAACTAATGAGCACAGAAAGTTTGAACTTTCTACGTTTAGCCGTTTTTCTATGCATAGGGAAGGACCGCTCCAAGTTGTCCAAATATATATATAGATTATGGTGTGCAGCTGACTGCCATTCCGGGTTTAGTATAGTATTTTCTTCACATATTTAACATGCATGTCTTTCAAGGCAATTTCATGACATCAGAAAGCAATTAATAATGAAACTTAATTCTCTATTCCTTTGTACTGATGACATCGTCGGGTATTTTCCATATTGTTGTACGTACATTTTTGGTTTTTCGAGATAATGAGGATTGGAAATTTGAAGAGTTGTGTAAAATGAGGGTTTTGTGCAATACGCCTCAGAAGTAATGAAGAACTGTGAAACTGCAAGCAATGTAATGGCAAAGAATGTAACGGCCGTGGTTTCACACTTAATTAAAACACATCTCCTCAGGCGTCCAGTGTCCTTTACTTCATCCATTTTCTAATCCGTTGATAAAATAATAATTTCTACCTGATAAATGTATTATATAAACATACAAGAATACCCCTTTGTTACCAATAGGCTCTAAAACTTCTGGACGCTGCTTGTTTATCAATAAATAAGAATGAAGTCAGTAACCCAAGGCCAGAGACAGGCAAATCGATTGTCCAAATCGTTGCTGCATGTAAATAAGACGGTGAGGATACTTCACTCCCTAGGCCATGTTGTTGCTGACAACAGGCTTTTGAAACGTGCAACTCCTGGAGATGCTGAATAGGAGGAGGTAAACAACTTTAAGCAACGGGAGAATGGAGAATAGGAAGATGAACGAATAAGTGCAGTGAAATTCTCCGCAATGACAATTATTGATCCTGACTACATGGCAACTATCACATGCTAATCATCATTATTTTATCATCATCATCATACATGTACTATAAAGGAGCCAGAGAGTGAATATGCAAGCAACTAAAATTTCATGGCAACACCAACAAAAATAATGAAAGTTTGTATATTGCCTCAATTTTTGACAATGAATTACGTGGATACGTCCATTTTGGACAAAATTCTGTGTTATTTTAAAAAAAATGGTGCATGACCAACACCAAGAGCCATGATCTCGGTGTGGCCGGGGCTCCAGAAGATGTCAGCAAGTTCAAGGCTGAAACATATAAATGAAAGAACTCTCTCTGTCTCTGAAGATCGTCAACTATCTAGCTCCACCTGAGGAGTTTCTTGCCACTTATTTTTTTTCTCTACGATTGTTTTAGCCGCGAAACGAAAGAAATAATTATTTTCATAGAGTGGAATTAAAATACGTCATCGGACATTTTGTTCTACGTATCTGTTTACACATTGTTGGTTAAAAATCAACTTTATCACTTCAATTTAACATTTATCGTTCCCTCCTCACCCTCCTTCTACCAGTTTCTGTCTACCCAGTTTCAAGGTTATGAAAAACCAACCCATTTACCATACCGGTAACCAAAGATAACCCTGATAAGGAAAGGTAAGTTCATTTATTATAACAATACTAAGTTACCATAGATTGTCAGACAACAGCAACGTACTAACCAACCTCGCGGCGCCATCCAAAAGGAGCGGGTAAAAAAAAAAAAAAAAAACTTTATCACTTCTATGTATGTGGCAAGAAATTGTGATGTAACAATAAGTTCTGGTATGTTTTCACATCGAATCCAAATCCCCTTATTAATGTGACCTAGATCTAGATATACGGTTAGGCTTGGTACAAAAGAATTATTTTACAAGATTTATCTTGTCCAGGCCGGTTAGTATTGCCAGTGATGCAGGTTTTTACACGTCAGCATTTCCCACAAGCTTTTGATATAATAGGGATTCAACTACGTGGAATTACCACATGGTGATAATCATAATATTGCTTATGAAGCAGACTTTTATACATCATCGTTTCCTGCAGGTATTTAAAATAACCGGCATTTAAGTTATCACAAAGTGATAATTAGAATAATTATTGTTAATGGTACAGCCTTTTACGGTCATCATCATGATTTCTTACATGTTTTTGAAATAATAGGGATTTAAAACCAGCCAACTCCGTTTAAAGGGGACAAAGTCCCTCAAAAAGTATAGAACAAGAGCAACAACAACAAAAAAGGTCATTTTGTTCTTAAACGGTATCACAATGACCGGCCTATAAACCTGGTGCTTTGTTGCCGCTTGATATCGATGGGGTTAGCGGAGTAATGGCTCAGGCTGTTAATGAACGCATAAAGCGTTTTACCTTGGCAATAAAAAATGCTCAATGGTCATGGAGTTTCCTATTGAAGAGTTTGATGCTAGGAGCTCTCGGGCATTACACGGCAAACGTTTCACATCTGTTTACCAAGTTCCTCAGCGTTATTTAATTGTGGATAATTACCGTCATAATGAGGGAGTGGAAATTTACTGTGATTTAGGAGGGTCTTTTTAATTCTTTTACACACCCCGCCCCAAATACACACATACGCAGGCTAGGCGCGTACACACGCATACACATACGTACGAAGACACACGTGTGCACATGCGCGCACACACACACGCGCATACATATACGCACATACTCTCACAGAAAAGAGCACACACATACGAACACACATGCACGAACACACACGCACGCACACACGCACGCACACGGCTCTTTCAGATAAGTGGGGATAGTAATTATATTGTTCAGATTTTACGCAAGCCGCGCACACGCAACTTGCTATCGCGTTGTACTCGTGTCTTAGGTTAGGCTCCCACATGTGACGATTTTGCGTTGCAGTCGCGTCGCGGATGAATGAAGACGCACGCACGACACGCAAGACACGCGCACACTTCAGAGTCGACAGGACTATGAAGAGGAGACACGATGCAACAAGAGAGCAAGTCGCATGTGCGCGCCAAGCTGTAGTTTAATGTTCCTATCGACTCCGCAATGCCCGAGCCTCATATGAGTGCGCATCTCAATAATTCAGTTGCCACTATTTCAAAAATTGCAACACGATTGCAACGCAATGAAGACGCATTTGTGCGCATAGCTTCATTGTGGCACGAGCAGTTGAATTCCTCCCAGTTTGTTTAATACAATAACAGTAAGACTGCATTGTAGTACGAAGTAACGTAGATTTTATTCTATGCTTTGATATCATTGTCACTAAGTATAATTATTAATTAATACATTATTTTAGGCAATTAACCTTTTCTGCACACATTAATTTCCTATGTGCGCACATTGCAAAAATGTATGTGCGCCCATACTGTTAAGAGTAGTGTTTCTCGACCTTTTTTGTCCCACGCTCCTCTTCAATTCCCCCCCCCCCCCTCCCAAAAAAAAAACCCCCACGTCCTCTCCATCATGATCGGACACAGTCAGTACACAGTATATACAAAAAGACTTTAAACGTCATAATAAGAGTCCACGGGAAAAACGGGCTAAGTCACAATGTTGAAATTATGGGCTATTGGCCCCAAGCGCACGCTAATGTTCAATTGCACAAACTACTTCAGTATCTTTGACAGAAACGCCCTCAGTCCACCAACAATGTCGTCTATAAATAACGTAGTCTATGAAAGAAAAAGCTCAGTCAAAGTTAAAAACTCAGTTTTCTCTGAACAAGAAATCTTGACTGAGCCCGTTTTTTTCCCGTGGAATCTAATAGGTGTATTCCGTTCAGTATGAGTCATTTATTAAAACTTTATTTCAAGTTTTATTCACGTGTTTTTTACTTCAGTGGGAGCCTTGCCCATGACGCAGCCTACAGATTTGTTAAGATTTCTATGAAAAATCCCTGTGCCCAGTTCTGAAGTCCTGCGCCCCACCGCAATATTGCCATGGGAGCACGCGTCCCAGCTTGAGAAACACTGGTTTAGAGGGAACACTGTCACCCACCCTAGTTAATCATTGTGACCTGCGGGCCAAGAAGGAGAACCTTTAAACCAAACAAACTGACTGAGCTTGTGAGGGAGTATCAGGGTATAGGTGTTGCAGCCGTTGAAGATGACAAGCACCATCAGCGGTGCTTCACTGAGGAACAGAATCTGCAGCCTTAGGCAAGTTCTGTCTTTTTTTTTTTCTGTGTGTGTTATCATCGCTTATGAAGTGATAAAACAGATACTCATATCTCTGCCAAACCTCTTCACGAAAATGAAATCAGCGGTGTGTGTGGGCGTGCAACAATGTTTTATCTTATTACTTTTCTCTGTTTTACTTGTATGTAAAGCTGATTCTGCGATACGTGATTTCTCCGTGGGTCTCACCTTTTTCTTGAGACTTTCAATGGAGCAAGGGCTTATCAGTGAACTACATACGTATGTTCCATTTTGCCGATTTTAGACTCACTTCCCCCACCCACTGTAGGCTCTTCTTATTGTCAGCCTCAACCCCACCTCCACCTGCCCCCCCACCCTTCAAAAGTCCTCCTTCCTGAAATTTGGCTTTTTGTCACCTCTTTCTTATAGAATTCTCTTTCATAATTCATGCATTATAAATGATCCCTCACCTGCCCCTTTATCCATAACATCCTGGCATAACATCACAAATTCAAAGGTAATTCCACCCAAATCTTAAGAAAACACAAAAGAATAATGAGAGAAAAGCATTACATACTGTGTTTACCCAGCAAAAATTGGCAATAAAAAAAAATAAAGAAAGAAATAGATAGAAAACACGATTACATTTCATCACTGCAGCGTTCACGTACTATCAACTTTTTCCCACTTTCTACTACTGCATGAGGTGCCAGAGTGTTTTGTTCCAACATCTGAATGTTCATTTTGCATTAATTATTGACTTTTATATTGCGTGTCGTGAAACTAGACAAATCTAATACATCAAGAGCTACAAAATATCCAGGCCCCTGTGCAAGGGAATTCGTTATCAACTCATTTTTTGCTTGCTACAGTTACTTGCTTTTTTTTTTGGATTTTTTTAGAGCTGGAATCAAAAGGGATTTATGCTACATGCTTGGGGTTTGCAACATACAAACTTTTCTCTTTTGTTGTTTGCCATATTTTAATCTTTGTGTTTGTTTGTTTGTTTGTTTTTGTTGTTGTTGTAAATAGATATTTGAGATATTAGCCCAGACTTCCAATCTCCATTCAGCTTCACTCACGTACATTTACATATCCACATAAACATGCATAACTAGCTTACATACATACATTTATTCCATTATGCGTTACTAGCTTACATACAACAAACATTTATAAGCTTACGCACAGCCATTTATTCCACATACGTTACCAGTTGACATTATACATAGATTTACACGCATACATGCTACCATTTATTCCCCATATGTTACTAGCTTACATACTACATACATTTACACGCTTACATACAACCATTTATCCCACATACGTTACTAGCTTACATATTACATACATTTACACGCTTACATACAATCATTTATATCCACATACGTTACTAGCTTACATATTACATACATTGACACGCTTACATACATTTACACTCTTACATACAACCATTTATTCCACATACGGTACTAGCTTACATACTACATAATGTTGGCAGTTGGAAATCGAGGAGAGCAGACCGAACAGGCCGCTGCCCGAGTAAAATGAAATCCCTACCATTCCTACCATCACTGGCTAAAATATCACACAGATGATTAGCTTACATACACACATTTTACTCAAACTTGCATCATTAGCTTACAAACAACACTCATACACTAAAAAATAGATCATGCAGGCGCGAATAAATAATGGTGACAAACCCGGAAGATCAAAATCAAATAGATCTTATCGCATTGAGCGAAAATGGCAAATTTAGGTGGTGGCGGCGGGTATCGTGCTAAGCCCGGAACGTCATAGTCAGCTATTGGTAGACAAGTGCACAGAATAATTTCCTACATTTTCTGAGTAAATCCAGGAAGACCCTACCATACCAAGCCCGGACAGACACAGTCAGATTCTGCCACTATTTCTACATTTTGCTGGCAGCAACTGGCTGTGCCATTCCGGGCTTAGTATAATGCCCCCTTTATTCCTGACAATCATGCACGTGAGAAACCACTTTAAGCATTATCATACAACATAACAATGCACGATCATAATGACACTCAATCTTATGTATGTTTTCTTTCTCCTGCGCACACGTACACATAATGTTCCATAATACAGAGGAAAATACGCACGTTATTATCCCTAGGTTTTGCCAGAGAGAAGCAGAATAGGTCAATCAACTGAAAGTAGATAGCAGTATGAAACTTATGATGACGTTATAATTTTGTGATGAGATTACATGAATGAATAGGCAAACAGAGATAGACTTGTGGGTATTAACGTGTACTTCAGTTATTGGGATACGTGCTCTTTATACGTGTGATTTATACAACATCAAGTTCTCACCACCATGGAGCATATTCACCCCTCCACTCCCGTCCTTTTCTATCTCCCCCTCGCCCGGAATAATGTCTGAAGAAAAGCTAACGTCAATAAAAGTCACAGGACAGAAAAAATCTTTAAATTCTCCTCGAAGCATCGAATGGCAGCAATTAACGGAGAGAAAGACATAAAAAAAAAAAAGGCCAGATTCCTCCAGGCCAGTTTTCAACGTAAATGGGGTGGGAAATAAATATACAGAATGAAATGCACATTTGTCAATTAACTTCATTAGCACCCGGTCTTTCTATGTCTTAAAAATATATATCGATTCATTATTAATTGTATATCGGCGGCTTTTTTGTTATTCTTGGTTTTTTGTTTTGTTTTGTTTTTGGGTTTCTTATTCTTTACTCATTTATCACACTGTAACCAAATTTAATTAGATTCGTTCGAACCTTCACTGATTTGTCCGTTCAGAAATAAATTATTTGCTCCTCTTCTGAATGTACCGAATCACATTTTTATATGTACTGAAATCGCAGAGCACACGTGCATCAACGTGATGTTTAGAGGAAGATTAGTCCTCGCCGACGGGCCTTGCGTTGAATCCTAGGAACCCCTTGGCAGGACACTATGACCAACACAGAAGTCCTCGTCAAGGTAAAGCCTGTCTCTATCGTGGCAAATGATCCTGAAATCACTGCTCTGCTGGACTGGGCACGTCAATAGGATGGATGACCACAGCAACCCTAAACAATTGCCATTTGCGGAGCTGACGCAGGGCCACAGAAAGAGTGGCCGCCCACGTAAACGCTACAAAGATAATCTGAAAGACAGTCTTCAGTGTTGCGGCATCTGCTGACCTTGTTCTGGCAGCCAAAGACAGAACACAATAGCATGACATCATAAGACAAGCTTCGAGAACTTTTGATGAAGCACGCAGCGCCAAGGCCGAGGCTGCTAGAGAGCGTCGCCACCAACCAGAGTCCATCCCCGCGACGGCAGCAGACATCCAGTGCCCTGTATGCTCGCGACTCTGCAAGTGCCAAATTGGACTACGGAGCTATATCCGCATACACAAAAATGACTATTCAGGCACATCCTCCCCGAATACAAGGGAACACCATGGAAGTCCTCTAGATCAGTGGTTCTCAACCTTTTTTGTTCATGCCCTACTTCAGTTTTCCAAAAGAGCGTGCGCCCCACCATAATCAAAGTTAGTACAATATAATATGAAAAGAGTAAAAAAAAATAATATATATATATTCAGTACGTATACATTCAAAGGAAGTGTTTTAATAAAAAGTGTATTTCAAGTTGTATTCACTTCTTTCTCACTTCAATACGAGCCTTGCCCTTGAAGCTGGCTGCGGATTTGTTTGATTCGAGGGACCAACTTCGTCGGTTTTAGCCTTAAATCACCACATTTCGTGATATCCAGTCGACTTCTCTCAGCTTGCAGCAAATCACACCCAACACTGAATCCGCATTCGAGTAAATAAGATGATAGAAAATCTATCAGTACTATGAAATTAATATTTCTATAAACAATCCCTACACCCCAGCAAAATATTGTCACGACCGGTGGGGCATGCTAAACATCTTGAAAAATACTGTCCTAGGTGGATGTTTTTTTTAAATTTTAATGCGCGGCTCCGCAAATAACACACACAGCATCGGGTAACCCTGTTTAGAATGGATATAACCGGATTCGGACATCTCTCAGTTGTGACTGTCATTATGTCACAGTTGGTTTGTTTTTTTTATTTATTGTCTTCGATTTGACCAGTAGATTGTAACGCATTGCCTTTGTGACAAATACAATGAGCTTTTTAAAAGATGATCTCGCGGATTTTTTTTTTATTATTGTTAATTTACGAACACCAAGACACGCTGTACAAACGTGCCATTTTCAATTATGGATTAGAGAATTTATAAACACAGGCTCTGGTTTATGAAATATTAACTGCTGACGTTTTTATCATTATTATTATTATTATTATTTTTACCAATTGCACGGCGCCTCAACATTTATATAGGTTATTGACCACTATTGGAAATTATCTGCTTCTCCCACGCGGCGTTTACAATGGGCAGACACGGGACAGTGTTGATTTTAAATGGCATGTCTTTATACTCGTAATGTAGTCACCACTTTGCACTGCGAGCGTTCATTACCTAGCGTGTTTGGTCATGACGACATATTGTGGATATTATTAACGGAATGACTATAAAATGCGCTTTTTGTTTTCTAGTTGAAAGGGTAAGGGGTAAGGTTATAGGGATGAGATTAGATTTATGATTTGGGATAAGACCTGCTCATGGATGGGTTCAGTGTTTGGGATAGGGTCGTTGGGACGTGCGTAATTATTTCCAAATTGAGTTTTGTTTACAGGGCCAATTGACGGAAACGTTTTACAAGAACAGTTAGAGATAGAGCTAAGGCTAGGATCAGGTGTAAGTAATTGGCCACAACAACTGCCCCTGCCCCGCTGCAATTACACGCGCACGACCGATCCTAAAGTCGCGTCCGTGAGGGGATCAGTACATCGTCGCAGTTTGCGTAATATTTGAATCCTGTAAGAAAATCTGGCCATGAAAAACATTCGGAAGTCCTCCCCTCGCCAGCATTTCTCCCCTACCCATCCTTCGACTCCCGGCTCCCGGTTGCTCACAAGGTCTCGTCTTTGGGTTTTGCTATGTGCTTGAAGATTGAACTCCTCTCCCCAGACTGATGTCCGATGCAGATCCACTTCCTCACGTTAATTGAGCTGTGTCCAGTTTCAAGGCCGCCTGATTTATATGGTCAATAGAAGGATGGGCGCAGGTCAGTGGTGAGTCAGTAAAGATCATTTGTGCTTTTCTGGGCTGTGTGGTGTGGATTACTTATCCCCATGAGAAAAACCAATCCGATTACTACTCTGTTATCCGACAAATCATTAATATTCTGACCAACATGGACGGCAGTAGAATTTTCATTTTTACCGCCAGCACCACAGACAACATAAATCATACACCAAGAACAAATCGCGACCTTAGTTCTTGTTTGTTTTATCCCCATTTCCTGAAAAACTGGAGATCTATTAGCTTCTTGAAGAGGTATAACATGCGCACACTTGGACACTTATTTAAAATGCGTTGTGCCATTCACCACGCTGTTTCACAGTTCCGATTTATTCTAACTCCTTACCAATAACTGAGGTCGGAAACATTTAACGTCGAATTCCAGAGTTTTTGCAAAAAGTGGACTTGGAATAAACAAGAATTGAGGTCGCCAAATAATTATAATAATAAATATGTATTACAACATGGCACTCGTTTGAATGCTAAAAAAAGTCATTTGGCACACATTTCGTTCATACATCAGTTTTATGAAAATATAATGTAGGAAGGAAATGCAAATATAAAATTTTAATTACGAACCCATTGCAGATGACCATTATAGAGGAAAAATAAGGGTAGACTTGGCTGAGCTAAATATTTAGAGCCACATAAGTTTCACACGTAAAACGATAAGGAAAAAAAAATGTCGGTGTGCATGTTCTATCTCATCAGCGCCAGAATAGTTGATGATGGTACAGCACTGGCCGTGGGGTCGGGCGGAGGGGCATGGTACACCGTGTAAAGTTTGTAAGGATGATCATTACGTTTATAATGTACAAGACAGGAGGATCGGGGAGTACAGTGGGGTTATCTGAACATGGACAGAGTGAAAAACAAACAACGACAAAAACAACTAAAAGTTCCGTCAATCCCAATCACACTGTCAAGATACTAAAAGAGGCGATTAGGGAGAGTTTCCATTTGAATCACGTACTAGAGATATTACAAAGACGCGAATTTAAGATTTAATCCTCTAACTAGATGGATGTTTTATAGGTAATGCTCGGCGATTAACACTCAAAACAAGACATGTGGACCTGACTAAAGTTGTGTACCTCATGGTACTCCTTCTGGAGATTGTTTATAATTCCTAGCCCTATCCCTAAACCTGAACCTGAACCTCTTCCTACCCCCTAACCTTAAACCTGTCCCTAACCGTGTCCTTATCCCTAACCCTAATTGTGAAAAGTTTCAAGTTGTGAGTGTTCATCGCCGAGCCACGCATTTATTATAAAAACATTCATCTTGAAGACAAACTTGCTAGAGGTGCTGCTTCCCTGGAAAGCCCCCGCTCACTGACACTTCTAGAAGTCGCACCCTTTGCAATATTCCTATTATGTGACTCAAATGAAACTCGTCCCTTTTTTGTCAGCATTCGGTTAAATGAATGCACAAACACTATAATGAAATATCTCAACGCTGGCAGTTCCCTGCCTCCAAAATTCATCACTATGCCAACACACAAACGTCCTGCATTGGCGGAATGAAAAGTAATAACAACCAAAGACATTGACAATACGAACCGGTAGTCACAGACCGGAGACAAAGGCGTCCAATCCGTTGCAGATAATGAAAATTGATAACGTATGAACAATCAGAGCCGTGGCACCTCACTACACGAACTTTGCATTACTGATGAAACAAAGGCATCCCATTGCCAGTTTTCACACCCGCTTCCAGTGCGATTTCCGACAGCGGCACTGATACATGCGTTTTATCGATCAGTACCGAGCGTTAGTTTTGTTATTAAAGCACTCAAAATTCCCCGGGGCTAACCCCCGCTGTTGTTTGTGTTTTTTTGGTGGAAAAACTTCACTGTGAAAGCCTCTCTTGCGTATGAGACATTAGATGTCTTTCTGTGCCATAACACGCTGTTAAAATCCCTTTTAGACCGCGTAATCTGGAAACGACCGGTGTTTAAACACGAAACCATCAGCTTTAATCTACACGAGATTTCGGTTTTAAAAACTGGTTCAGGTTTTGATTTTACTCACCGGTTATGATAAAAGCAGGATAATCTGGTGTATCTCACGTAGATGTTACACCAATTGTATCTGACGTGACTGTGCAGATTAGTTTTCCTCGAAAGTGTGAAGGCTAGGAAACAGGCCTAGCTACCACCTCCCACGGATAGTGTTAGCCGATATCATAGACATGTTTTTTAAAACCTACGTGTTGCCTTTTTTTTCGTTTGTTTTATTTATTTATTTATTTATTTATTTATCTACTTATTTATTTATTTTTTAATATCCTACATCTCGGGTCGGCAGCCTGTGAGAGAAAAAAAGCTATTTTTGAGATTTTCGATAGAATTCATTCTATGAGTGAGTCGCAACACATTTACCAGTCGTAGTTTTTCTCATTTTTCTTTATTTTTTTTCGGGGGGGGGGGAGGGGGATGTGGGGTGGGGCTAACAGAAGTGCTAATTACGGGCCACTGTCCTACACCATCATGACATACAACTCTTCTTGCTTAAAAATCTTTCTCGTTCCTGTTCTTTTTAACACAAAATGAATAATGTTTAAGACTGGATTTTGCCCAAAATGAATTGTCAAAAACTAAGGCGGTACACAAAGTTTTATCATTTTCTTCTCACGTAGTCACAAAGTTTTGGATGTTTACATGCTCTCCCTCCAGCTCCATTATAGTAACAGTATGTTGATGACGATGATGATGATGACATTGTATTGTAGACTTCAGTGAGATTAGACTTAACGTAACCGTTCTTTTTTGTTGTCTCCATTTGCTAAAAAAAAAAACAAACACCAAAAACTAGAGATATTGCAGTATGTAGAAGTATAACAAATGCACACACTGATACTAGTTTAAAATGCGTTATGGCACTTATCTAGCTCTTTCACAGTTCCGATTTATTCTAGCTCCTCATCATAATACTAAAGCCGCCAACGTTCAACGCCGAATTTCTCAGCTGTGCAAAAATTGGAGCTGCAACAAACAAGAACTAATGTCGAGATATGGATTTATTGCAAGCGGAATGTACAAAACTCCTGATTTTCAACGAGTTTTTCGATCAATTAATTTCCCATCAAGATGTAGTTAATTGCATGCAAAGACTCTATCTCTGAATTCGCCGTAATTTCATCCCTTTGAGAAAATCCCCCGTGTTCAAGACTATCTTTAATATTATTCTTTAACCCTGTTCATGCCGTGAGCGCTCTGTGAGATGAATGTCTTTTAAAGGTAGTACTAATGCTACAAAATTAAGGCTTTCTTCTTCTTCAGGGACCCCTGTGTATTCTGGTCATGTTTGCATTTGAAGAGGTCAGCCTGTCCCATCCAACATTTTACGGCACTCTCCACTTTTTGGAGGTCTCATTTAACAGTGTCCCCGTGCCCATTTAAATGAGGTCGTGTTGAATCTCCCAGGGATCATTATCTCCTTGATGTGGACAAGAGTGAATGGAGATTTTCCATGTGACGGGAGAGATCTTCCCTCTGGGAAAGAAACTGCTGGCAGTTGTTTTTTTCTCTCTCTCTTTTGGGATGTAACTTTAAACGCTGCCATTTAGCAAATGGAGCGAGACTTTGTGGTAATTCTTCAGTACACTTGTGGTGTACGATACCTGTTGTACTTGAAAAGATAACAATAGTATACATAAACAATGTCTTTATTTTTCCCCTCATACTGAGAAAACGTTTGACCGTTGTACTTGAAAAGGTAATAAAATTATAGATAAAATGTCTTCTCAGCCACTGACAAAAGCTTTTACCTATTGTACGTGAGAAAGTGGTGTATGGAGAGACAGTAGCTGCATCCATACACTGTGAAAAAAATTAACTGTTGTACTTGAGAAGGTAATGTAGAGAAAATGACTGTTATCCTTTACACACTAAGAAAAACCTAAACTGTTGTACTTGAGAAGGTAATGTAGAGAAAATGACTGTTATCCTTTACACATTAAGAAAAACCTAAACTGTTGTACTTGAGAAGGTAATGTAGAGAAAATGACTGTTATCCTTTACACACTAAGAAAAATCTAAACTGTTGTACTTGAGAAGGTAATGTAGAGAAAATGAATGTTATCCTTTACACACTAAGAAAAACCTAAACTGTTGTACTTGAGAAGGTAATGTAGAGAAAATGACTGTTATCCTTTACACACTAAGAAAAACCTAAACTGTTGTACTTGAGAAGGTAATGTAGAGAAAATGACTGTTATCCTTTACACACTAAGAAAAACCTAAACTGTTGTACTTGAGAAGGTAATGTAGAGAAAATGACTAATATCCTCTACACACTGAGAAAAACTTCAACTGTTAAATTTGAGAAGGTAGTATGTACAGAAGAGAAGACTTCTTTCACTTCACTTGAGAGGGTTTTACATGTATTAAAGAAGAAAATACTTTCTTCCACACAGTGAGGGAAATCATCCCTTCATCTAATACTTTGAAATCCAATCTTAAATGCCTTCTTGGGCCATACCCATTTAGTTCCACAGGGCACACGCAGTTTAGGAGCCTTGATACGCTGAATCAAGCCTGTTTTGTTCGGTTTTATGGACTGTGGAGTTAAACGGGACCTAGATGACTAGTGAAACTGAAACATGTCTTTCTGACTCAAAAGAAGTTCCCATTCTGAGTAAAAAAACCGATATAAAACAGACTTGACTCGGTGCGCCATGGCTAAGATAATACTGCAATTTGACAATGACGAGTATCACCGAATAGTGGCGGACCTACATTTTTAGGACCCTGAAGCGGGGACCCATTCAGAACCAGCAACAACAGGGCAACATCCAAAATTCACTCATTAAAAAAAGTTTCTTCAAGGTCCCAGCGGAATTTGCGGCCCCTGAAGCTTAAACTTCATAGTGGTTCCGCCACTGTCGCTGAGAGGGAAGTTTCACTAATGTAGCGTTCACAGGACGTGATACGGTGTGTTCTCGGCATAATGTTGGAAAACCCTGGCATCACGATCTCAACAAGGCAAGAACAACAATGTCTGTTATCACGGATCCTGAAAATAAAACTATAGCAAACAGAACAGGTACGCAAGATGGCATGAAAAAACAGCCGGTCGGCGTTTAGCATTCTGTACACTCGGCTATCGAATGTCTAAAATCCAACCCGCCGGCATCAGGAATGAAGCTTTCGTATTAGCATGGTATACAATGATAGTGGAAAGAAACTGCAATTGCAGGTAAAACCTGTTAGTACCTTTTTATACCTATTTATTCACTGCTGGCATGAACAAACTCTTTTCTCGTAGATACCACTTATTTATAGCATTGACACCGACGGGCAGTAATTTCTCAAAGCTGTGCGCGTTTGTGCGTACACTCACGTTTTGCATTTTGAGTTTTATTTGAGTTTTGAGTTCTACGGCGCTTTGGGACAATAACGGCCTCACTGCTCCTATCGCAGTCTATTTGGGCAATTTATTTATGTTTCGTATTCAGAGCTTCTAAATTTCACACCTTTAATAGTTCCGTATAAATTTTATCACATTGGTAAAATTCTACAAAGTTGTTTTGTATGGATGTCAAAAGAGTTATTTTGTAAATGAGTATAAAAGTTTTAAAATCAAGTTGTAGATCTCTGACTTTTTGCAACCCGCGCACAAAGGAACTCAATGCGAGCACAAAATCAGTTACCCAAAGCAGTGTAGTAAATTGAACACTATCCTTTAGCCGACTGTTTTTTAGTCTTGCATGTATAATGTTAAAACATGCCAGTGCAGTTTTATTAGCGATGAGAGATAGGCTATGCAAAAGTTATCTTGACACACTTGAGGTGAATACAATTAAAAGGGATTTAAATGCCGCTTGAAAGCTTTTGAGGGGGGGAAAAAAAAAAAGCAAGAGACATCATTTCAGTGTAAACCAATCGAAATAAAAAAAAACGTTCGCAATAGGCCTACTGACATCAATGCATCGAGTAAATCATTAAAATATTAGATTTAATTGGTTTATACTGAAATGAGTATTTTTTTATTTTTTTTTGCTTTTTTTCTCAAAAGCAGTTTAATGGCATTTACATACTGTATATCTTCTAATTTCTGACCCCCCTCAATTTGAAATTTACATTTGTACAAACATTCGGTGTACACAAACTTTGGCCACGGGAAAAAAAGTCCACAACATAAGATTTTTTGCTCACACTTTCTGGTGAAGACTAGAGGATACATTGCTAGTAGGATTGCTAATAGTTAATAATTTGTTTTCGATTCAGCCACAACTGACTGTTTGCATGTTATTTAAATTCAGAAAGTCATCTGCTGGGAACGTGATCGACGTGGTGGAGAATTGAAAGGGCAGGATAACGGTTTGCCTCCGGGCATAAATGATTGGCTGCTTTTTTATTTCCCACAATTCTTCTCAACGGAAGTCACAGATTTGCAGGGCGTTAAGAATGAGAGACAAACGGACACGCATTGAGAGAGAGAGAGAGAGAGAGAGAGAGAGAGAGAGAGAGAGCGAGAGACAGGCAGACAGACAGAGACAAAGACAGAGAGACCCAAACATTGATAGACAGACAGACAGACAGACAGACAAACAGATAGATAGATAGATAGATAGATAGATAGATAAGATAGATAAGATAGATAAGATAGATAAGATAGATAAGATAGATAGATTAGATAGATTAGATAGATAGATTAGATAGATAGATTAGATAGATAGATTAGATAGATAGATAGATTAGATAGATAGATAGATTAGATAGATAGATAGATTAGATAGATAGATAGATTAGATAGATAGATAGATAGATAGCTTAGATAGATAGATAGATAGATTAGATAGATAGATTAGATAGATTGGATAGATAGATTAGATAGATAGATAGATTAGATAGATAGATAGATTAGATAAGATAGATAGATTAGATAGATAGATAGATAGATTAGATAGATAGATAGATTAGTTAGATAGATAGATTAGATAGATAAATAGATTAGATAGATAAATAGATTAGATAGATAGATAGATTAGATAGATTAGATAGATTAGATTAGATTAGATTAGATAGATTAGATAGATTAGATAGATAGATAGATAGATAGATAGATAGATAGATAGATAGATAGATAGATAGATAGATAGATAGATAGATAGATAGATAGATAGATTCCACCTTTGAGAAATTGCCTGGAGAATGACAGAAGCAATTCGTACGTTGAAACTGAAAATGAAAACAACACGACAATCCAGCATTTGGCCCACGATTTCTGACAGCTTACAACAGAATCTAGAAAAAGAAAACCAAACTGTTTACATTTCCCATAAAAACAAGTGTGATAGTATCATTGACAGGGCCGCGCCTCGGAGTCTTTGTCCTGATATGAACGGGTGGCCCCTTTCGCGCAAACGAGCGCTTCTTCAACACTATGTCTTCTGTGACGGCATTGACCCGGTACGTCACTCTTATCAATGCTCAAGAGACCAGCTGTTGAAGTCATCACTTCATCACTACCATTCTGTATGTTACTGTTCCTTCCTATTTCCCATTTTCCACTTCCACAGAGGAATAAGTCACATTATACCATACTGAGACTACGGTAAAGAAAACTATCGTTACCAAAGTAACAAATCGATAATTAATTTCATGCTTCACTCTGCCATGACATGTTGAAGACTAGTTTTCCAATGGGTTTATATTGTAATTTTTTTTTTCTATTCAGTGCAAAGAGCCTTGTCTCCTTTGTTGTTAACAAAAGGACCGATCATCATAACATATATGATAACATTTCCCCATGCTTTAAGTCAGATTTGAAAAAAAAAATGTTTACGAAAATTTCATGCATTAGATTTGAAAGTCGTTGACGAAAAATTCATGCATGTCTGAATAGATCCCTACAATAGTTTTGTGTGATTCCATGTCATCTATACGTATTTAACATTCGAACGAAAACACAAGAGGAATAGTATCTTACAGATCAGTAACTACCCCATTCTTCGGAAGACGCCGAGCCTCCACACATTAGTAGACGTGCTTCTATGCTGCCGCCCAAGCAAGAACTCGCAGTTAAGCAAACATATTCTATTTAGATTCTATATTATTTCATATTCCAAGTTGTTTTATACTATAGATTCGGCAACTCTGTGTTCTTTCGTAGCAAAATTAATTTCTTTTCTGGCCATTTTCATGGACATACCCTATAGGTAGAATGCGTATATCCGCCGACATATCTGAAAAGAAAAAAAAATTAATGCAAATGAAGAGAAAGGGTGAATTTAATCTAACGAATTTGAAAAGAAATTAAATACTAAGAAATTTTGGAAGTCCCCTCCAGTGTCGCGATGTGGGTTTAGGGGAAATTCGACTTACACTCTTACGAGGTCCGCTCCCACAATCGACGAACACACAAAAAAAAAATACTTTCATTCTAAAAACTAAATAAATCAGTTGATTTGAATTTCGGCAGAACTGTAGGGCAGTTTAATTACAATATGTAACAATGATAAATATAAATATAAATATCAATTCAAAGGCAACTGAAATCTTAACTAAGCTGTGGAACTAAAGCTTTCTATAAAAACTGGTAACTTATTCAATCTAACTATTTGCAGCTCAAATGAAGTTTAAACGCTAAAAGGAGTCCCCGCACGTGGCGACGGATAATACAATTTAAATTCTATTATTTCTTATTTCCAGTGAGACATGTTATAATATTAAAGTTCCTCAGTACACGCCATGGAGAATCTCAATCACACGTGCTTGTACAACAGTGCGCTGTCTGGCGGTAGCTCTTCAACAGTCTCAAAGTAGCTGGAACGTTTCAATTACATTATGACAAATTAGTAATTGACTCTCACCATGCGGCCCTCACTAAGAGTGAGAGCGCTGGATATACTCGCTGTGGGTTCATATGCCGAATCAAGTATGCTTAGGCTCTGGAGCTTCAATCTACACAACGCTCCTCATAACATGGACTGCTTAACTGCGTCTCTATGTCTCTCATCTGGCTGAGGACTATCGCCGTCCACTTCGCAAATGGATGGTCTACATGTGGCAACTATCTAAGTTCTGTACGTGTTTAGATACTAAAGTCACATCTGCAACCTTCCGTCCAGATTCATACATTTGATTGGTGCAGCCACTCGGGCTCAGCCTGCAGTATTAATTTATTCTAGTCACGGCCTTGCACCAAAATCAAGGTCAATTTACCTAGGCCATAAAATTTAAAATGTGAAAAATTGACTACTAAAATCTTTAAACCCCGTGATTTCTACTCTTATGCACGAATTTCTGAACGCCAACTGAGCGTCTCAATAAAACTACCCTTACTCGCCCCTTCTCTGTGTTAATCAAAATCACGGGGTCGAGAACTGCTCTGTCATTCCTAGATATAAATTTAGTCTGTCTCGCCCCACCTTCTCTCTATCTATAAGAAAAAAGTGTTTCAAAACAAACTGTTCACGAGAACAGCTCAAGGACAAATTACGCTGGTTATAATTAACAAGATCGTAAATATTAACTCACTGAAGTCGTGACCTAGCACGGCATTTATAATACTAATCTGTTCCTGACAGTGCTTTATGAACTCTTCAGACAAAGTGTTATGTATAATTCAACACGTCCACGAATTGTTGCGCGCTAAGCCACATGGGCAAGTATTCAATCAGTACATTCTTCCAGTGATTACATATGGTTGTCAAACATGGCCGATCACAAAACAGCTCACAAATAAACAAGAACTACTCAGGGGGTAATGGAAAGAAAAATGCTTAACATCAAACTGCAAGATAGAATCCACCACGCTGACATACGCAAACAAACAAAACTAAAAGACGTAGTGGAATTCATGCTGCAACAAAAGTGGAATTGGACCGGACACGTGGGGCAGGATGAATGACAATAGGTGGACAAAACGCTGCAATGAATGGCAGCCAAGGACAGGAAAAAGAACAAGAGGACGACCAGGAAGAAGATGGAAGGATGTCATTACAAAGAGAGGAGGAACAACATGGATGAGGACAACAACAGACAGAAGAGAATGGAAAGCATTGTCGGAGGGGGGGGGGCTACATCCTGCAGTGGGTGGACAACGCCTGGGTGAAGCCATATTGGGCACTGCGCACACTTTATACGTACGAAGAAAATGGCCAAAGAATTGACTCAAAAGTATTTTGACTGTTACGACCGTAGCTATCGTAATCTGGTGGTGCGCTGACTGAGACAAATCTGTTTTGTCTCGGGGTTTTGGCTTGAGATGTGGAGTATGGAGTTAGAGGGGATCTCCTGCAGAAGGGAGATCGAAGCAAGTCGTGTCTCACTAGTTTGAGGGCGTCGAAACTGTCTTGAGTAGGCCTAAGCAGGCCGAAGAAGAGACCCTCATGCACTGACTCAAAACAGATTCAAGATAGACTTGAATCAGTGCCACCAGCCTTATAGTAAATGTCATAAATAAATAAATAAATAAATAAATAAATAAATAAATAAATAAATAAATAAAATTATCCGAAAGATACTTTACTATCAAGGACGAGAGCATGGTATGCCATCATCAACAAAACTGTGCAAAAACAAAAAACAGTCCTTGAAATGAGTCTTAATAAAAGATTCTTTTTCAAATTGAATAATCTAGCATCAGCTGTGAAATTTTCATATCGATCCGATCTACAGTAACCGAGATTTAAAGAAAAAACGCGGGTGTAAAATTATTTTTGAAAGACTGTATAGAACCTTCCTGATGAATTCAGAATGTTGCCTGATAGAAATATCCAAGCTTATTCTATTTTCTTATGTCGTTCTTGTATTTGTGTGTGGTCTGAGTTTTCTTTCTTTCACTCTGTGTTTCTCTCACCCACTCACTCACCTCCCTCCACACACACACACACACACACACACACACACACACACACACACACACACACACACACTCACAAACACATACACGTTTATTACTTGGATAAATGAACTGCTTGTGTACGTGAGCTTAACTTTCCCAACGAATCGTAACAGAACTTGTCTTGCAATTTTTGTTTTTCCTAATCTCATAGAATTCATTCCCATGTACTCTTGAATTTTCTTCCATCTCTTTTTTTTTTTCCCCACATTTATTACTTGGATATATAAGTGGTATGTTCTGTATGTGCTTGCACGCACACTCTGTGGGTTGTCCTGCAATACAAGAAAATACTTTTCTTGTCTTTTTAATTTTTTTTTCTCTAACCATATTGCTACAAAGATCGATACTGTTTCCCCAAACAGGGATCGGGGGAGAGGCACGCCATCTTCTATTGCAGCATTACGTTTTTTCCCCTGTACTTTTTGTTGTTGTTCTACTTTGGCAAGGACCTGGGGGCTAGCGAGCTGTCACTGTTTCCAAGCAAAAAACATTTTGGGTAGAAAATCCATTTACCGCTTTATTCCACCCGAGATTGAAATGTAGCGTGTGCTGATAGAACGTTTCTCACACTTCTTTCGACAACAGATTTTAATGTCACTCGAAAAACTGCAGGGATTTTCAAAGCTTCTTTTGAGTATGGGCTTTCTTTATTGAAATTATTTGACCTGTCATCGATACACGAGCACATACACACACAAAAAAAGGGTGGGGGTGGGGGAATGGTTAAATAAATACATACTACCACTACTACTACTACTACTATCACTACTACTACTACTACAACTGCTACCACTACTATTATTACTAATACTCCTCCTACTACTACTACCATTACCACCCCCATCATCGGCACTACGACCACTACTACTACTACAACTACTACTACTACTACTATCACTACTGCTGCTGCTACTACTACTACTACTACTACTACTACTACTACTACTACTACTACTACTACTACTACTACCACTACTGCTGCTACTACTACTAGTACTAATACTACTACTACTACTGCTACCACTGATGCTGTTGCCTCCATTCCTACTGCTGCTGGTACTGAAACTACTACTTCTACTATTATTACTATTACTACTACTACTACTCTTACCACTATTAATACTATTACTACCACCAACACTATACTACTAATACTTCTACTACAGCTTCTGCTACGATTACTAATGCCACTACTACAACTATCGCTGTTGCCACCATTACTACTACTACTACTGCTAATGCTACTTCTCCTCCTCCTCGTCTCTAACTACTGCTACCACTACTACCACTACCACTACCACCACCACCACTATCACAACTACCAAGACTACTACCACTACTAAATCTGTCACAACAACAACTACTACTTCTACTATTAACTATATTAATGATAATAACGTCCACTGTACATGACCAGAATGATGTTCCTGGCAATGATCAATAAAGAAAAATATTAAAGAAAAATATAATTTGCCCCCACTTCCAAGGCCGTGAAACTGAGTCAGGATAGTCATTTGTCTTTCTTTCCCTTTTTTGGTTTTATTTTATCCCCCCCCCCCCTCCTCCCACCCCCAAGCTTGATCGACAATGATCAACTATCTGAACCCCTCCCAGACTCTCCATTGTCTCAAGAGTGTCGATATCGACGAACATTTTGAAAACCCCTGCTACTTCTAAAATGATAAATGAAAAATAAAAAAAAAACCAACAACTCGCCACTTCACGTCTAAAATGTTTTTAAAAGTCCATCAGTCTTCACAGTGAATAGCTAGCACCCGACTTTAAAGCACAGGGCGAGTTCCTGGGAGTTTCTAATCATCAACCATCCAGTGTTCTGTGATTCATAATAATGGGACCGTCCATTAAGTACATTCGCTGACAAAAAAAGAAGATAAACCCAGCAAGTTCTCTGTACCACGTTGGGCTACAGGCAGGGTTCTCGCCTCTCATGCCGAAGGTACCGGAGTCAATCCCCGGTCGGCGCAGGCATGTTGGAATTTTTGTGGGAGAAAAATCCCTGTCCCTCATACCTATGGTAGGTAAGATCGAGCACCTAGTCTTCTCGGATAAGGACGAAAAACTCGGAGGGCCGGCATGCACGTTGCGTACGTATGGGATACCTTGGCAGTTGAAGGTCGAGAAGCGCAGGCGGAACAAGGCAAAATTCTAGAAGACCAATCCTACCACAAAAACGCACAGAAGCAAGAATAAGAAAAGTAAAAAAACACAAGAAGACTGAGATGTAAATGCCAAGAGCAGCGGGGCCTCCTGAAATAAAGAGCTAAAACACATACCATAGCCAGCCGTATATCTAGATCTAGGCCTCAGTACTAAAACACATACCATAGCCAGCCGTATATCTAGATCTAGGTCTCAGTACTAAAACACATACCATAGCCAGCCGTATATCTAGATCTAGGTCTCAGTACTAACTGCGCTTGCAGTTGATATAAGAGTAATAGAGTTTGTAGAATATACAGATGTGATAACTGATTTTTTTACCAAAAGTGTATAAATCTCGGCGAAGAACGAAATTTCCGGTCATAGTTTTCGATTCTCCTCTACGAAAATGCGTTGTCCCTTTTTGTGCGGCCCATTAGCAAAAACAAACAAAAAAACGTATGTACATAATTTCAAAGACTTATTTTGTCCATAATGGATGTGTCCACGTCATTCATGTCAAAAATTGAAGCCGTACGTAAAGTTTCATAAGTGTTGCTCTCATAGTAGGGAAATCTTAACTGCTTACACATTTACCCTCTTAGTTCCACTACAGTGTGATAGTATGGTCCGAAGTTTTTCAAACATCAAACATCTTTAACCTAGAAGCAAAATACATTGTTTCCTCTGAAGATAACGATTTTTGTGTATTTACATTTCTCTTGACGTGCTTTGGTTTGATGGAAGTGAGAAGGAAATTGATGATGACTGGTTATTTATCGGCCCAGAAAAAAATTCAGTATTGCCGATTAACTGTACAGGTAAGGTAGACATAATTGTAAACAATTTGCTCTTATTCCAGGGCGCCAGTCTGTCTCTCACTCTTTCTCTCCTCCGTTCTCCCCCTCTCTCTGCCTCACTCCCTCTCTCTCTCCCTCCCCCCCCCCATCTCTCTCCCTCTCTCTGTCCCTCCCCTCTCTCTCCCTCCCCGCCTCTTTATTTCTCTCTGTATGTCTGTGTCTGTCCCTCTCCCTCCCTCCTTTCTCTGTCTATTTGTGCACTGTCTCTTTTTCTCTTTCTATCACGCTCTCTCTTTTTTCTCTACCCCCCCCCCTCTTTCTCTTTCTCTCTCTGTCTGTCTGTCTGTCTGGCACTCACTCTCTCTCTCTCTCGCTCTCTTTCACCCTGTGTATATATGTTTCTTTTTCTGTAATTCTGTCTGTCTCTTCTCTCTCTCTCTCTCTCTCTCTCTCTCTCTCTCGCTCTCTTTCACCCTGTGTATATATGTTTCTTTTTCTGTAATTCTGTCTGTCTCTTCTCTCTCTCTCTCTCTCTCTCTCTCTCTCTCTCTCTCTCTCTCTCCCCTCTCCTCCTCTTTCTCTCAGTGTAGTAAACAGAACCGTGTCCAGCTGTTGGGCACCATCACCTTTACTCAGACACTAGTAAAAACTACAGGTTTAAGCAGATCGTCAAATATCAAAACAGACGGGATAACATTGTTTTGAATATGTTTAATCAACGCCGCAAACTGAAATTGGACTCGACACAGTTTTTGGGCTATTTGCCATGGTTAAGGGCAAAGCGTACCCCCTAGACAGATACCTATTAATGCTTTGTTGTTTTTTTGTGGAAAATTGCCGCGATTTCGTGTTGCAATGCCAGCCAATATCTTTTGTTATTCTCCAAAAAGATAATAAAAATAATCGTAATGAGAGAATAATGTCGGCACTGGTTCAAAACGGGTGCCAGTTTAAATGCTAAATAATCATGCGGCGCCTTTGATTTAAGGAAACGTAAGCATGTTATAAAGCAAAGGAATTATAAAACGACTGGCGGTTACGCTGGCTTTTAACACTAATTTCTAAACTGTTTCAGCTGTGCAAAGAACGCTAAGTTTTAATAAAATAATTTTACCTCATCACATTCCGAACTCGGAGCAAAAAAAAAAACAAGACAGGGAGAGGGACAGACAAACAGAGAAAGAGAGAGAGAGACAGAAAGAGAGAGAATGAGAGAGAGAAACAGACGAGATAAAGAGAGAGAGAGATAGAGATGTGAGGGAGAGCGAGAGAAACAGATAAAGTGAGAGAGCGAGAGAAGTAGAGAGAGAGTGGGAGAAAGAAAGAGACAAAGAGAGAGAGAGAGAGAGAGTGAGTGAGAGACAAAGAGAGAGAGAGAGAGAGAGAGAGAGAAAGAAACAGAGGAGATAAAGAGAGAGAGAGATGTGAGGGAGCGAGAGAAACAGATAAAGTGAGAGAGCGAGAGAAGTAGAGAGAGAGAGTGGGAGAAAGAAAGAGACAAAGAGAGAGAGAGAGTGAGTGAGAGACAAAGAGAGAGAGAGAGAGAGAGAGCGACAAAGAGAGAGAGAGAGACAAAGAGAGAGAGAGACAGAGAGAGAGAGAGAGACAAAGAGAGAGAGAGAGAGAGAGAGACAAAGAGAGAGAGAGAGAGAGAGAGAGACAAAGAGAGAGAGAGACAAAAAGAGAGAGAGAGAGAGAGACAGAGAGAGAGAGAGAGAGAGAGACAAAGAGAGAGAGAGAGAGAGAGAGAGAGAGACAAAGAGAGAGAGAGAGAGAGACAAAGAGAGAGAGAGAGAGAGAGAGAGAGAGAGGGAATGCCAATCTCATCAATGAGTGTTCATGTTTTCCCGCAACAGTCATAAGAATTTTCTGTGTTTGAGTAAGATGTTCATAAATCTTTGCTTGGGCGCCTTTTTAGACACCACCTTGCAAGAAAGGTGAACCACACCATGGCATATTCACTAACATAATTTCTTGATGTAGGCACGCTTTGACATTTGGAAATTCCATCAAATTTTACCAAACAAAACCTTGGCAAACAATACATGTCGGTTGTGAACTGTCGTTGTCAAATAAATATAAGGCCAATGATCGGATTTCCTTTCTCAACTTTCTGACAAGGGATTTTGCGACTTCAGTTCTTGTTGGTTCTATCTCCATTTTCTGAAAAACTGGATATCTTTAAGTGTGCGAAGAAGTATAACAAATGCACACTTTGACACTTGTTTGAAATGCGTTGTGGCACTTATCAAGCAGGTTCAGGATAATGTACCTGGTCTCCTCGGACAAGGACGAAAAACTCAGAGTGCACTGCGCACGTTAAAAAATACCTCGGCAGTTGAAAGTCGAAAAGAGCAGGCCGAGGACGGCCAGTGCCCTGGTAAAATTCATAATAACGAATCCCTATCACAAACACACATACACGCAAAAACAAGGAAAATAACAAGAAAATTGAGGTGTAAATGCCTAGGGCAGCCAACTCCCGATAATAAAGATCTTAAAACAACTCGGGCTGTTTCACAGTTCCCATTTATTCTAACTCCCTACCATAATACTAAAGCCGCAAGCGTTTAAAGTCGAACTTTTCAGTTGCAGAGCCGGAACAAACAAGAACTCAGGTCGCAGGGTTTTGTTTGTTTGTATGTTTTTGTTTTTTCGTTTCCTCAATCACTCGGACCAACGCCGAAATTTCACATCTAACGGTTCTAAACTTTCAGGTAGGAGCGCATTGTTTGACATGGAAAGCCATTAGCTCTGGAATGTTCCATTGTCATAGACATCCGGGGATAACTTACGATACGCTGAATTGACATCTCACTGTCTTGAAACAGTCTTTCAAGTAGATCTACCTACCTGGCAGTAGTAGTTTTTCTTTTGTTACATCTAGATTATTATAATACAATATATTACTGCCTCATTAATTTTAGACAAGTCATGGAAGATAAACATTTCGACTCTCATACATAGAAACTCATACGGATAGACATGCGGTATACAAAAAACGAGATAGATAGATAGATAGATAGATAGATAGATAGATAGATAGATAGATAGATAGATAGATAGATAGATAGATAGATAGATAGACAGACAAACAGGCAGGCAGGCAGGCAGACAGACAGACAGACAGACAGACAGATAGACAGATAGATAGACAGATAGATAGATAGATAGATAGATAGATAGATAGATAGATAGATAGATAGATAGATAGATAGATAGATAGATAGATAGATAGATAGATAGATAGATAGATAGATAGATAGATAGATAACAAGCCTACTATATCACAGAGACAGGGACTAATGTACAAGTGATGACTGGTTTTAGCCTTCGTTCTCAACGAAAGTAAAAACATGTCAATGACTCTTTTTATGCTGTAGCTTGTTTAATGTTCTTGTCTAATGAGTCTTTGGAAAGTAATGGATTGGATTAGAGAGTCCATCGATCTATGCTGAGATGGAATGAATACACAGAACTTCAGTGGACAATAGTGAATACTGGGAACTATCTAAGCAGTACATGTATATAATTATAGCAGCCCTGCTAGCATGACTACGTATATCGGACGTACATTTCCGTTGGATTGGCAGGATCACTGTTGGGGACTGACTCTCTACATCAAACCACGTTGACGTGATGTCGTAACCAGCGGATCTCCGTGGGTCCTAGAAACGATTTCATTCCTATATTATGCAAACTTGACGTCAATCCCACGCCTGCCTCGGATTTCCGTAGCGTTGCCAGCTGGGAGAGACAATTTCAGTAAAAAGTATTTTTCGCAGCCCGTGAGGATAAGCTGGTAGGATTTTATATTTTGAAAGTGTTTTAAAAAATCGATGGGGGCATTACTCGAAAAACAGCAAAAAAAAGTCCATACAGAATTAAAAAAGAAGGATTAAAAAAGGAACTCTGCTTAAGCCTAGCAGCCCATTTTAATCGGCCAACTAGCTGGCTCTCAGTGAAACTGAATATTATCTTGTTATCGCCATCCAGCTTTTCGGCCGATCGAAATCAGTTGGTGCGCATTTAGGCTCACGGTGATGACAATCAAGAGAAAGTCTATTTGTCTGAAAATGTCCGTGTGAAAATAGCGTGAGTTCGGCGATATAAGAATCCCAGTGAATTAATTCCCTGGCTCTGTCATGAAACCATACAAGTGTATTCTTCAATTCCTTTCTGGCAAACATTCTGCAAATATCTTCAAGGAATTTTATATTTGCTATCCCTATTTTTTTTTTACCGAGACCGAAAAGTTATGTTTTATATTCTGTCTCACTTTTAGATGCCGTTACTAGCCTTTTCAAGATGTTAGTGTGAATCTAGAATTATGAAACATATCAATTTTCTATAAATAACTTTCAGTTGTCTGTAATTTACTGTCGATAAACCAACGGCAATTCACGAGCACACACTGCCGGAACTTTAAGAGTTAAGTCTGTGGTTGGCAATCGTTGAGTGAACTAGAGCCATATTTGAGATTTTAAATAGAATTCAACTTTAGAGTGACCCGAAATGGGCAAGGAAGTCTATATAACAATAGCCCATTTTCTCATTTAACGATTTAAAAAAAAAAAAACGGCAATCAAGACAAAGAAAAAGCCACAGATGAAAGCTAAAAGAGCCGCTGGTTGCTGACCTCTGGATTAAGGGGTAGCCCCGAGAGACGATGGCCAGATGATACTGTGCAGACTGGTGGACAAGATTGGACAAGACGGGCGGAAACCAGAGAAGAATGGAGGTCACTGGCGGAGAGTTACACACAGGACTGGACGGACGATGTCTGATAAGACAAGATAAGACCCTATTTCAAATGTTTATTCATATACCTGAAAATGTATTAAAGATAAAGAATGTATTTCAAATATGAACAGTTTCTTCCTACTCCTGTAAAATTGGATCATTCGCACTAACGTGCGGTTTCATGAAAGGGTCTGACAACTGCTGCACTGCATTCTCAAATGAAGCTGACAATCTTAATCTCTCCCCCGGTGGCAAAAAAAAAAAAAAAATGGGGAAAAAAATGAAAGAATTTAGAAATACTCCTTTTTTAATCAGTTGCACCAATTCTGAAATCAAGAAACAATAGACGGTATCTCAAAAATTTATATACACACTTTGAATATTAATTAACGCAACGTCTGCTAACTTACATTAAAGATTTATAATTCAAATCAAAGAAGCCAGATAATTATGCAGTTATTTGAGTTTTCGCATAATGTTCAAACTGATGACTGCCCTGGCCAGGCACTGATGACAACGCAGTTCAATAGAGTTATTAAAAACATGAAGCAGTTCATTCGCACCAGCATTTTTGAGACATCCAGTAGACAGGGCAAAGCAATAGGCAGCGGTAGCCTACCCCCCTCCCCTTCTGCAACTACTCATACATTTGCATGCATGGGGTGTGGTGCCCCTTAAAAGCGCCCCAATGTGCCCCTGCTTTAAGATAGTTCTGCCAATAGGTTTTCACGTGTTAATTTTTTTTTTCTATCTGAAATATCACTTTCTTTCTGATTAATAATCTTAGAAAGAACACTCATACCGCCCTCCCGCCCACCCCACCCCCCAAAAAGGGGCTTGAAAGTGTACAACGCCTCTTCATAACAGCTTGAACGTTTTGGCACCGATGGGCTTTACTTCCCTACTCACCCGTAAAACCCTGATATAAAGCGTAGCCAGGCTGTCTGTAAGAGACTAGAATAAACGGCGTTGGTCATGAGTTAACGAGAATGCACTTGTCGTGTAGAGATGACATTTTGTCCCCTCCAGCACGAGCCTGGCTCTGACACACCGACCTGGGAATCGCTTCCAGGCCCTGGGGGAATTAAAGAATCCCATAAAATGTGGAATCACAGCGGAAGGAGAGAATTATGAAGCGGACATTGCAGATTTACAAGTTAGACGCTGATCTCAGAATTAAGTAAGTGGGAAAATCTATTCTCGCAAAGCTGTATTTTCATTTGTACAGAAACGGAAACGGCAAAAATCCACTGCGAAGTAAAAAGAAAGATTGTATCCATATGTAAGGACATTCGTTCTCTTTCACTGCTTGAAGGGTTTTTGACCTTTCCGTTGCTTTTCCGTTTCCGCACACATGAAAACCCAGCTTAAGGTATGTACCACAGACTAATAAATAAATTATTAACCAGACTGGAAACACGAGCTTCGGGCTATGTCGTTTTTTACGGAATTTCCCGAGCGGCGGCCGTATAACCAACATGGCCGCAGCTCGGGAAATTCCGATTCTAGTTCTATCTGCAGTAGAAATGTTTTTTTATTTGTCACGATTGGTTGTACATGTATTAATTTCTTGGTGCGGAGCCAAACTTCCGCGTTCAGTAGGCGCGTCAAAATGGTATCATTCAAAATTGTAGCTATGCTGAAGCGTCGGTCGTTACCGTAAATCTCAAATGGCGGATGGTTCATGACCTTTCGCTGTTTTGTGACGTCACACAATGGGATCATCCAGTCTGGGTAATTTTATTAGTCTGTGGTATGTACGGAATTCTTTATTCCCTTCCTCTGTTTATTAAACTGCTTTACCCTTTTAAGCTTTGTTTTCGTGTGTACAGGCTGTCTGTCTGTCTGTCTGCCGCTCTGCCTTTCCTCTCTCTTCCCTCTCTGTCTGTCTGTAAGTCTACCCCTCTCTCTCCCCTCTCGTCTGCCTGTCCACCTGACTGTCGGCCTTTCTGTCTGTTTGTCTGTCTGTTTGTCTGTCTGCTTCCCTGCCTCCTCCTCTGTCTATTTGTCTGTCTGTCTCTCTCATCCATCTCTGTCTCTATCTATCTGTCTCTCATCTCTCCCCTCTCTGTCTGTCTGCCTGTCTGTCTGTCTGTCTGTCTCTGTCTGTCTGTTTGTCTCTCATCTCCCTCCCTGTTCCGTATATCTAGCTGCTGTCTGTCTGTCTTTCTCTCTCATCTCTCGGTCTCTGTCTGTCCGTCTGTCTCTCTTTGTCTCTTTCCCTCTCTCTCTTTCTCTCTCTCTCTCTCTCTCTCTCTCTCTCTCTCTCTCTCTCTCTCTCTCTCTCTCTCTCTCTCTCTCTCTCTCCTCTCTCTCTCTCTCTGTGTGACATTTCAACAATGAACGTTCTAAGAGCAGTAGGTAATTTTTGCTGTAGCAAACATCAAACTGCCAACAGCCTACGCGTTTCAAATTCTCCTTTTACATTTTTGTACTACCGCCTTGAAAACAATGTAGTCATACAGCAGTTTGGCCTGAAAATCAATGAACTGGCGGCGGAGCTAACAGAAATCAGATTTCTCAGTGATATCTTGCTTCATACACAGCAATAGTAGCACTAGCATACACTGAGTCAAGTCTGTTTTGCATTGGTTTTGACTTAGCCTGGAAATCTTATCTATATAAGAAAACAGCTAGGAAAAAAAATTCCCTGCTGCGATGAAGAAATTTAATGCCCAGACCTGAAAAAATTACATGTGAAAGATAGTTCTTTTTGCTACTATGTCTATTCCTTTGACATGAAAGTGAAGTATCGTAATTTTGTAATAAATGAAAATAGGCCTAACAATATCGAATAATGCTTTCTCCTCAACAATGATGGCCTCTCTCCTGCCTTTGTTTTGTTTCGACTTTAAACTTCCGATTGCATTTCAAAGTGTGAGGGCATGAGTTTCTGTGCCGACTGCCTTATGCACGGGCCATGCGTGTGTTACCGTGCCAGTTGTGAGTTGTTTTCTACCTAAATCTACACAATCCGTGTGCCGTCTGAATAACTAGAATCAATAACTTTTTAACTAACTCATACATGATTGTGTCTTCTAATTTCAGCAAGATGATATTGCAACCCATTCTTTGAACGGGTCCTTACACTAGTTATAAAAAAAATAAATTATGGCGGGAGTAATTCATTCGAACAATATACATACAACTTTTTCTTTTTGCCCAATTTTGATGTTACATTACATTACATTACAAAAACTTAACATTGTGCCGGTACTTAACTATTAACACTAACTCTCCATAAAGCCTCTAAGACTAAAATGAGAAGAAAAGGCAGGATTTTCTTAGATGTATGAAACCTATTTTCTCAGTAATTTCAAGGTCATTTCGTACCTTTGCATAATTAGACGCTCCTAGCAAATCGCATTGAAACTGGTGTGAAGAGTGTTGTTCTGTGCCCACTAGCCACCCTGCGGAAATCCGATGCACAGAATTGACGTCAACTTTTGCACATAGGAATGACATCGTTCTTGGCTTTAGGTCAGCTGGTTACGAAATCACCCCGACGTCGATGTGATAATGAGGAACCAGTCCCCAACGGTAATCCTACAAACTCTGTGGAACTCCTATACAAATCTACGTCGGATTGACGTAGGAATGCTGTTGGGAGTATTAAAAGTCTAGACATATATATTTCCCTGCCTCAGTTCTGCGCAACGATGAAAATAATATTAATAAAAATAGCGCTGAGATATTTACCTCAAGGGTTTTTTTTGTTTTGTTTTGTTTTTGTTTCTTAACTGATTCGTTACTGTGCTGCGATCCACATTCCGTTAGAAAGTCACCCTCGGCAGCTGCAAACGGTGTATATTAGCATTCTGCACTTCCTCGCTTGAAATTGCATCAGCGGGTTTTTTACTTTCCTGTTTTGGCAGTAATCCCACGAACAATGCAAATTGTTTATAATGATAAGGTCGGGTAGCAATTAACGTGTTTATCCCGAATCTTTAGCCCGGTTCGTTCAGATCCGCTAAAGCATTGTCGGAACTGCTCTCATATTTGCACGAAAAACCTCTTGAATGTTGAGCACATTGCTGATGTTACAGTCATAGGGGCTGACGTGTTTTTCTTTATGAGGTTTTTTACTTAGAGATATTTCGTATCCAGCAGTGCCTGTGTAAATAGAGTGTAAGTTAGTTTACGGAACATATGGGGATGAGCAAAATAATATGAGGATGAGAAGACGCAGCAAAGCCAAAATAAAATTTCCTTTACTTCTCGTCTGTGTGATTGAGTGATGGACTGCCTGACTGACTGATTGAGTGATTATTTGACTTACTGGCTGGCTGAGTGATTGAATGAGTGACTGGCTCACTGGCTGGCTGGTTGGTTGGCTGACTGACTAACCGATTGACTTGTTAGTTGACAGACTGTCTGATTGACAGAAAGATTGAGTGACTGGCTGGCTGACTGACTAACTAACTAGCTAAACGACTGACCGGCTGACTGACAGACTGATTGAATTACTGACAAATTGACCGACCGACAGGCAGACTATTTACTAACTGACTGATTGGTTGATTGATTGGTAATCAATTCTAACCTTCAGAAGCCTTTAATTATGGCACTAAATTGAAAGCCAACACACTAAAAATAACTGCAAGAAAGCGCACCCACATCATTAAATGCCTGGAAAGAAAAGCAAAGAAAAGTAAGTTTTGTATAGGGAATTTCTCCCTCTCTCTGCTGGTGAACACGGCAGGAAATGTAATTACTTCAAAGCAGAAAAACTAGATTACTTAATTTGCAAGCCTGAGAAACGATTTCCAGGTGACATAATGAGGCTGAATTCATCAATGCCCATCCCACCGCAGCTTCCTTAAACAAGTCCTATGTCTTTTACAGAGAGAGAGAGAGAAAGAGAGAAAGAAAGAGAGAGAGAAAGAGAGAGAGAGAGAAAGAGATAGAGGGGGGGGGAGAAAGAGAGATAAAAGAGAGAGAAAGAGAGAGAGAGAGAGAAAGAGAGATAGAGAAAGAGAGAAAGAAAAAAGAGAGAGAGAGAAAGAGAGAGAGCAAGAGAAAGAGAGAGAAAGAAAGAGAAAGAGAAAGAAAGAGAGAGACGCTTTTCTTAAGCTGGTGGGGTTGTGAGTCCAGTGTGGATTGTCTGGGCTTTAGTGTGAGAGTTGTGGACTATGGAGTTAACCGGGACATGGCACACTGGTGAGACTGAAACAAATCTGTCTCATTCATAAATCCGGGGGTGTCCAAACTGTCTTAAAGTTTGCTGGCGGAAAGAGAGACCTCCTCTAAGGACACGGTGGTCTAGAGGCAAGGTGCTCGCCTCTCATTCCGAAGATACTGGGTTCAAATCCCGGTCGGTGCAGTCATGTTGGAATTTTGGGATTTTTCTCCTATTTTCATGTCCCTGACCCTAAGGTAGGTAGGATCGAGCACCTAGTCTTCTCGGATAAGGACGAAAAATTCGGAGAGCCGGTGTGTACGTTGCGCACATTAAAGATACCTTGGCAGCTGGAAATCGAGAAGAGCAGGCCTAACAAGGCCGCTGCCCGGGCAAAATTCTAAAAAACCAATCCCTACCATAACAAGAAAAATAAAAGAAAAAAAGTGAGATGTAAATGCCAAGGGCAGCGAAACTTCCTAAATTAAAGACCTGAAAACAAAGAGAGACGTCCTCGCGCACTGCCTCAAAACAGACTTGACTCATTGAGCCATCAGCCTTATCTGCAGGAAATCTCACGAATTGGTACTTGTTTGTTCTATCTCCATTTTCTGAAAAACTGGAGATCGTTTAGTATGCAGAAGAGGTAGATCTATAACAAACGTACACGTTTGAAATGCGTTGTGGCACTCCTCGAGCTGTTTCACAGTTCCGATTTATTATAAATCATTATCATAGTACTAAAGACGCAAACGTTTAACGTCGGATATATATCAGTTGTGCAAAAACTGGAGTTGGAACATACAAGAGCTAAGGTCTTAATGTGCAGCAATGTGATTTTTTTTTCTTTTCTGCCATCAAATATAGTAGGCCTAAAATTTGGGACATGCCAACGCCATCATTTCATCATACTCTTCCCTTATTCCGCGAGCCCCCCTGATCCGTATGTTTGAAAAAGGCAGCAACTGAGACTTTCTAACTTTTGCTGAAGGAAATTAAAACTCAGGAATGAAAAACTTCATCTGGTTTGCTTTTACGTCTACCTGTATTTAAAGCATCAACCACGTGGAAATAATTTGTTTTAGCACAAAGAAAACGTACGTCGCCCTAGCTGCAGTGAACCGTTGGATGGAGGCAAAGAGAAACCTAACGCCAGAAATTTTCTTGGAACGTCGTGAAACGGGGAAATTCTTCATCTCTCTACAGGAAATACAAAACAGCATGTTTCAATTGAGCCAGCAGCGCGTAATAAAATAAAATTAATTATGGACGTGAATGTCATTTAATTTGATGAATTCCCTGTGTTCACATTCTCCATTCTCGTCAGTACAATGAAAAAGTTATAATTCTCCCAGGACACCAGAAATCAAATCGCCAGCTTTGACTCATCGCTCCAGTTTGTATGGAAGAACATGGTGCACATTGTGAAGGAAAATGTGTTCTCCCATTGCTCTTTTTCCACCCATTCGGGTAGATTAAATCATTACACTGCCATAATTTCTTTGCGGCTGAGAATGTCGCTCCCGCATTGACCCGTTCGGCCACAAGTGACGCTGTTCAAGCACAATCAAAACAGTTTGTTTGCGTAGTCTCATCATCATCAGTAACTGACAAGGGCTCTCAGATGTGATACGTCCAAAGTAGGTGGTGGAAATGTGTAACAATCTTCCAAAGAAATGCCCAGATGGCTCCAAGGAATTGAACAGAAAGACAACTTTGTGCATTTCCAGATACTAGCCGACCCATGCATGATAGATCTTGCAGATTCTTTGTAGGTAGCCCGACCGTACATCTAGATCTTGGATACATTAAAAGCAGCACTTGGATTCGTGCACGGACTAATAGAACTGACGCAGAAATACACAGACGTGATTACGTTGATTTTCAACCACCAGTATGTAAAGAGAGGTCAAGGACGGAATTTCCGATCGTGCTTTTTTATTCTACTCGACGAAAATGCCTCTTTGTTTTTGCGGCTCAAAAAAGGTTCATATAAATAATAGTAAAGACTGATTTTTGTTCAAAATGAATGTGTCCATGTAACTCTTCGTCAAAAATTGATGCAGTACAACTAAATCTAGTTTCATATTTTTTTATGGCATAGTCGCAAAGTTTTAGCTGCTTACAGGTTCACTCTCTAGCTCAAAATTATAGTAGGATGATTTTAAGTTACAATACTGTCGCACAAGGACAGGTTTAGAAAAACATATGGTATAGACAGTCTGCGGTCCTGCGTAACTTTAAGGACATAAACGCAATGTGGGAATGTTTCTACTATTTGTATCAAATAGAACAGTACGGTCGTTAACCATAAAGTTATGCCGAGCAACAAACTGTCTATGTTGACTGACAAGCCTAGCCTTTGATGTCTCGTGATGCATCTCTGGGCGTGCAACCTGCTACACGCAACATCGGATAACAAGTTCTCTCATCTCGACAAATTTATCACAGTAAACCTGACTGAGGGAGGCCACCCTTGAAAGGGAACCTAATTGCGTGAAGTCCAAATTAAGCTGGGAGCGGTCAGAACTCAGGTGGGGCAATCTGTCATTTAGTGTAGTGAATTACAAAGCAAACAGACGCACCAGAAATTTGCCACAAGCCCAAACCATGCAAGCAAGTAAATACGCCCTAAAAAGGGCTTTCTTTGATAACTGTCCTATAAAGGCTGGCACCAAGTAGGGGAGTGTCAAAGCGAAATGAGAACAGCAGAAATACTAAAGGGAGAGGAAGGGGGGGGGGGGATTCGTGAACTTTTTGTATCTAGAGAACTGAAACACAGAGAGAAAAAGGAAAAGTTGTACGTAGCCAAACCTTCAGTAAGAAAAAATACAGAAACTTTACAATAAAACACGAAGGAAAGGGAAAGACAACTCAAGCTTTCAGTATATTAATACAACTTTTTTTTTTCTTGTTACCATATTTTGACTTTACTTTAAGCCTTGCTGCCAGCGCACAGATTTTCTTGTTTAAATAGAAAGAAAATGAGAGGAATCCAAGGTAACCCGTTGACAATAATTATTTCAAAGCTATGGACATAAACATATCTGCAAATGGGCTCCCGAAATTTGAAAGATTAGAGATATCTATTTAAAGATATCACAGAAGACCGCTATAAAAATCGAAGACCGATAGAAATGAGCATGGTCAGTTAATGGTGGTTAGCCGATGGCAGGACATTTCTCATTATAAAATAAAATTCGAGAGCAGAATTATGCAGAATTATCGGGGCATCAGTACAGTACAGTACCTGCAAGATATTTTGACACAATGCTGCGTTTAAATCTGCACTAGCTGAATGATTTCAACAGCCAACACAAAGATTAGCATAACGACTTTGTTCCTCCTCAATCTGTAGCCCTGATGAATGAAAGGACAATGATAATGTTATTATTGAATAAATTGCCCCTTTGTTTGCTTGCCCCTTTTATTTCTCAGAATTCCCTCCTTTCCCCTTCCTTCCTTCCTTTCTCTGTTTCCACAGAGCTTTCGTCACGGCGCGATTTTAACTTCAAAGTTCAGTTAATTCCTTAGCAATAGCTCTGGAGCGGCCAGTCTTTACAAGACAGCTGTTGCTGGGGAACCAGAGTTTAATTACAATGCCGACCAGAGAAAACATTGAGCTCTACTATTCACTTCCCATCTACAGCTTACTGTGCAATATACTACGGTCTCTTAACGACAGCCCTTACAAAATAGATAGATCAACAACATACAACAACAACACACATCAACAACATACATCAACAACACACATCAACAACACACATCAACAACACACCTCAACAACACACATCAACAACACACATCAATAACACACATCAACAACACACAGCAACAACACACAGCAACAACACACGTCAATAACACACAGCAACAACACATCAACAACACACATCAACAACACACATCAACAACACACCACAACAACACACATCAACAACACACATCAACAACACACATCAACAACACACAGCATTAGACAAACAGTTGTTGGTGGTGATTTTAATATTGCGAGATACCTTAGCCTTTGTGACTAACTGACTGTGTGCTATTATCAGCACGGCGGAAGAATCGGCTATACTTGAAATAAAACGCAGAAAAACTGCATGGAAGATCCGTTTTGCTTATCCTTTGCTTGGGAACAAATATGATCACAATAATAGTAGTAATGATAATAATATAAAACAATATACCTTTCCGATTCAATACAACGACGCTGTTCTTTATTATTCAAATTATAGCCTTCGCTTATCAAAATGGTTTTCATTTTCTGTATCTTGTTTAGGAGTAAAGAAAAAAAATATGAATATATTCATGTTCATTTGCATATCTGTATTCAGCCTGTAGGTCAGGCTAGTTAAGTGAGCCAGCAAAAAAACCCTGATACATCTATCTTATCTAGTCTGTATATGAGTCGAGTGCATTGCAAATGAAACGGTTCAATAAATGATGAATATATACATATTTTTGATTAAATGGTTTCTGGCAGGAAGACAAATACACAGAGAATAGCATCTCTGTAACCGGCAGCCTGTGTGAATCAGGCAAGACGGTATCAAAGAGAATACTTTCGCTTGCACAGCTATATATATGTACGATCAAAGATTGCACGGTGAGGCAATGGAATGCATGTGGATTAAACGCAGCTTTGTTAGAAGTGACAGTATTAGTGTGTATGTGAATATTAAACATTACAAAGCCTGTGTGCCCTCACGTAATAATGATAATTATGTCAAAGATATTACCCGCAGATAATCATTTTTCATGTGTTCTCTCATTCATACTGTCTTCTTTCAATAAGACTGCCTATATTATATACTAATAATAATCTTGATAAAACTGCCTGTATTATATACTACCGATAATATAATCTTGATAATGGGCTGGAAAATCACAGTGACACTACACAATGCTGTATTTTTATGAAAACAAACAAACAAATTAAAGCAACAGGTCACAGGTTTTCGTAACAGTGATTTCCTACTGTTTATAACATTGTAATTTGTAACACGTCACAATTATTTGAGACTGAGTCTGGAAAACGCACGTCATATTCGTGCTTGGGAAAAAGCAAGACAGTAGACTGAATAATACAGGGTAAAACTGCAGTATTGGACCCGTTTCAAAACGCATCGATGAGACGCGGTGTTTTAGTACGCAAATTAGTACCAAAATAAATAAACAATATGGGTACCAATAACTCGTTGAAGGTGATATTTGTAATTAGCGCACCCGAAAACCACTAAAAAACACTGATTTATAACTCTAATTGAAACGGGTCCATTACTACAAAAATACCTAATACAGAACGGTAGGACAAGTGGAGACTCACCAGTACAGCCCACCACCAATCACCCGTAGGCTATAATGCCGTAGCAGGTAGGCCTAACATATTTTCTGAACGAAAAAAAAAGAAAAATTGTAACAGGAGATTTTCACTTACCTGCTGCTACATCGTGACACGCAAGTTATCCATCCACGAAATCAAATGGAATATCTTGTCATTATCAATATCACCTTTGCAGGTAATCAAGACAGAGCATCTACAAAAATCACGAAACATTTAAAACACGTGCATAGGCAAGTTTGTTTTCCCTCGTTCTTTCTTTAAATGCACACACGTTCAAACACCTCAATATTATGAGTAATTCTCCTTCCCCCGCGCTTGGTTCTCCTGAAATACCGGCGAGCAGAACCTGTTGTTCCTCCCCACTTTGATGTGGCTGTGGGTTCAATTGACTGGGTATGTTTACTACTCAACTATCTGGTGGCACTGTGACAGCGGCAAAGGTTGCTGTGCGCTGCAATCAGCGATCGCGACACTCAGTCACTACTACTCACTCATGAGTCGCTAAGAGTCACAATTTGATCCAGTCTATCTCGCCTGGAATCGGCTACGTTTTTCTCTCTACATGAAGCGCTCACAGCTTTTCCTGCTCTACTGGCAGGCCTCTCAATGATGAAACACTATGGAACTAGTGAAATATGGCAAGCCGTGGGATCATCTACAGCTTAGAATTGTGGGAAAGTTGTACGGCGCGCGTTTTCGATCAAATAACACTTTTCGTTGGATGTCCAATCATCGCTTTCATATATAATACAGTTTCGAATTTGTTTTATGCCTGCCCAACTGTACATTTCTTTGGCGTTTTTCATACTGAGTGTCTTAACCCTCATTCTGTATCTCTCACACTATTCACAGTGGCTCTCTCGTGCAATTTTACATTACTAAGACGGTAATATAATAATATTGTATTTAATAGCCCAGCTAAACCCCAACCGCTTGCAAATCAATAGGGATGGGGAAGTGAAGTAGATGGGGTTGGGCTGGTATGGGGGGGGGGGTCGAATCGGGGTTGTGAAATACAAGCATGGAGACCCCTGGGGGACCCCCAGATCTCATGATGATAAGATAAGATATGAATCACTTTATGTTTCCCATGCGGGAAATTCTCTTTCACGGAGCCATTGAGAGCACATACATGGTACATATATCTTTCGTATCATTACATAAACCTGTCATCACTCAATAAACTCCATAACAGGCATATTACATGAAGTAACATGGTAAAGAACCTTAGTGAAATATATGGCACACATCTAGTGTCTAGTTGAGGCGAATTCCGGATCGAGGGCAAAAACGATCTTCAGTGTCTTTCTCTGTTGAGCCCATAAACATGCAATCTGGTGTTACTACTCTCTCTCTCTCTCTCTCTCTCTCTCTCTCTCTCTCTCTCTCTCTCTCTCTCTCTCTCTCTCTCTCTCTCTCTCTCTCTCTCTCTCTCTCTCTCTCTCTCCCTCTCTTTCTCTCTCTCTCCACTCCTCCTTTCCGCCCTTTTCCTTGAAAAAAAAACAAGATAACTTGGATGTATACAACGCTGTGCTTGACGAAAGAAAAACGTCTCACAAGGAAATAACTAACACCAGGCGGACACTCCAGACACATAAATAGCTCTGAACACTCTGCAGAATGGATTTTCATAAAACATGTATATGGAACAGTTTTCAAAGTCACTCACCGAAAACACATACAGTGTGTGTGGTTGGAAAAAATATTGAAGACAAAAAGCCAAAACCGAAAAGCTCCCAGATTTTGCTCACTGTGTGTTTTGTTTTGTTTTGTTCTTTGTTTTAAGACATACAAAAAAAAGCATAAAACGCTTTGGTCACAGTGAATTTTTTTCACCTTATTACCCCCATACGTTATCATGTTACATTTAGTAACAAATTTTCTGCACTCAAAAGTGTGACATTTATTATACACATTAATAATTATTTGCTGTAAATCATTTTTTTTTGGTCAAAAAATTTCTTTCGAGCAGTTCTCCTCAAGATATTAGTATATTTTTGTTTGTTGAGGTAAATACTTAGATCTGGATGCAAGATACTTGTGCTCAATACAAAAAAAAAAAAAAAGGAATAAAAACAAATCAGAACAAAACATCAGTTTACACACATTAGCTTGGTTCTTGTTTGTTCTATTGCCATTTTCTTAAAACGCTGGAGATCTTTTAGCATGTATAAGAGGTATAACAAGTGCATACTTTGACAGGGGCACTTGTCGAGCTGTTTCGCAGTTTTGATTTATTCTAACTCCTTATCATGACACTAAACGTTTGACATGGAATTTCTCAGTTGTGCAAAAAGTGAAGTTGGGACAAACCAAGAACTAAGGTCTTGAAACGTTGTGATTAAATTATTTCCTTCTATTGAAAGGTTGAGAATTTCCTATACAAAATAAATTAAATATTCCTTCTCCACGACCTCAGAAAAATAATAAACAATGTATTTCCTGAAAGCCATAGAAGTTTCATTCATTGTTAGAAGTTGTAACAATGATCAATATTGAAGTAATTTCACCCAGGTCGGGAAAACAGTGTTTGATAATGGCGATGGTATAATTAGAAGTCGGACAAGTAAGATATTGTATGTCTGCCAATTTCAGCTGTAATTTAATTTCTGCCACGATCTCTACTGGTACCATCTCCACCACCAAGATACAAAATACCACCATTGTCACTAACATCACCACCACCACAGTCAAAAACACTATCTCCACCATCATTGGCATTACCAGCATCCCTACTGTCACCAAAACCGCCAACAACAAAAACATCATCACTGCAACGCCATTAACAAAATCATCTCCACCACCACTATCATCATCATCACCACTACCAACGTCATCATTATCACTGCATTCACAATATTACGACCATCACCATCACCACTGCGACGATCACCATCAACATCACCATCATCAACAGCTTCACCTACATCATCATGACATCTCCACTACTACCAAAAACATCATCACCACAACATCACTAACACCTTCACAGTATCACCACCATCGTCATCACCACTACCACTATTACCATCAACATCTCAAACACCATCACTATCAAAACACCATCACCATAACATCATCACCAACCACCATCATTACTACTCTAAAAGTCATGATAATCACCACCCTCACAACATCACCTCCGCCATCACCACTACTACTAGCATCACCACAACCACCACTCTTAACACTATCACCATCATCAACATCAAAACCGTCTACACCTCCAACATCATCACCACCATCACCACCACAATCATCACTACCACGATCATCAACAACACCATCAACACCATTAACATCGCCACCACCACCACCATCACCACAACCACCGTCACCACCACCACAACCATCGTTACCACCACCACAACCACCGTCACCACCAACACAATCAACATCACCATCACCATCACCACCACCACCACCACCACCACCACCACCACCACCACTACCACCACTATTTCGTTCTTTTATATTTGGTACATTCCTTGGAACAAGAAACTCATCAGGTGGGAACCTCACCAATTTCAGACATAATTACGAGGAAGCCCCGTTGGCCGGAAACACCAGACAGCAATGAATGTTATATCCTAATGGCAATAGCAACTTTCACCACGTTAACAGTTAGGTGTGACCGTTCACTGTGTCCAACTCAATTCTGATGCAATTGCTCACGTTCTAAAACAATAAATGTTTAAACGACAATAATTGTAGGCGAGTCCAGAGAGCGATCTTGTCTGTCTATTTGTCTGTTATAAAGTCAGACATGTCGCTGTGCCTTTTCTCTTCGACTGGTGCTAGCACGTGAAGTCTGAAACATGTGACGCCTCATCAGTCTAATTGCGTGTTAAGGCTGGAGAAATTAAACAGAAAAAAAAGGCTCTCTGTCTGTCTGTCTCTCTGTTTCTCTTCTGCCTGTATCTCTGTCTCTTTCTCTCTCACTCTCTTTCTCTGTTCTTCCCCCCTCTCTCTCTCTCTCATTTTTTCTTTCTTTCGCCCTCTTTCTCCTTCTCTCTCTCCCTCTCTCTTTCTCTCTCTCTCTTTTCTCTCTCTCTCTCTCTATCTTTGTTCTCTTTCTTTCTCTCTTTTTACCCCTTTCTCCTTCTCTCTCTCTCTTTTTCTCTCTCTCTTTATCTCTCCCTCCCTCCCTCTCTCTCTCTCTTTCTCTCTCTCTCTTTCTCTCTCTCTCTCTCTCGTTTTATATTTTTCTCAATGATTTGTGAACGACCAGAAGAGCATACAGCGAGGGTAGGTAGCCAGAATGTTTTATGTCCAGAACAGTCAAATTCAGAAAAACGAGTTTGAAATTTGTAACCTTAAGGAAAATTCAAATAATTGCAATAACTTCAACACGGTCATATGAATAATTTTATTGGGCAATGAAATAAAGTCACACACCTTGTGTCTTAGATATCTACGAGCATTTAAGAGCAATCCGTAAAACAGAACATGACACATTTTGGTTGATATCCCTCGATTTATTCTTTTCCCACTTGCATTTGTTGAAGAAGCCGCCATTTTCAAACGATGTCTTCTCACTGTGGCAAAAAAAAAAAAACAACAATAAGAATTACAACAGCGACGACTACAACAGCAACGGAACTAGTGCCAGAGTCAGATTTTTTTAGGCATTTTCCCTCACTTCAAGGGTCTGAACAGCAACAACAATAACAACGACAACAATAGCAACAACAGCAACGACAGCAACAGCAGCCACAACAAATGTAAGAAAACCACGGGCATTTTCTCTCACCTCAATGTCTTGAACAGCAACAACAATAGCAACAACAGCAACGACAGCAACAGCAGCCACAACAAATGCAAGAAAACCACGGGCATTTTCTCTCACCTCAATGTCTTGAACAGAAATAACAATAGCAATAACAGCAACGACAGCAACAGCAGCCACAACAAATGCAAGAAAACCACGGGCATTTTCTCTCACCTCAATGTCTTGAACAGAAATAACAATAGCAACAACAGCAACGACAGCAACAGCAGCCACAACAAATGCAAGAAAACCACGGGCATTTTCTCTCACCTCAATGTCTTGAACAGAAATAACAATAGCAACAACAGCAACGACAGCAACAGCAGCCACAACAAATGCAAGAAAACCACGGGCATTTTCTCTCACCTCAATGTCTTGAACAGAAATAACAATAGCAATAACAGCAACGACAGCAACAGCAGCCACAACAAATGCAAGAAAACCACGGGCATTTTCTCTCACCTCAATGTCTTGAACAGAAATAACAATAGTGAAGGCAGCAGCAGCAGCAACAGAGCAATAGTTACAACCACAACCACAACCACAACCACAGCAATAGCAAGAGCAGGAACATCAACAACTACAGAAAGGAAACCACATGAGTAAAAACAGGAGCTGTGAGAGGGATCTTTTCAAATTATTATCTCTCCATTTTGGTCAACATCGATCATGCAACAACAGTGTCCATAAGCAAAAAGGCCATAATATTATTCAAAATCTACAACAAATAAGCATTACGCTTTCGGGACTCGGGCAGTTACATAAGTAAACAAAGGGAAGCAGACGCTGTGTATGGGGGTGGGTGGTGGTGGGGGGAGGGCGGCAGAACATTGTGACAATTAACCAAAGAAAAGGTCAAACGTATAGAAGTGTATGTATGCCTAGGTAGTGTTAAGAAAAGCGGGAGTGAAACCATAACTGTTGTATAATTATAACACACGACATTAAATTTTACCCCTCCCCCGTCCAAAAGAAAAGCATTTTATTTGCTGGGGGAACCAATATTAAAAGAAAGATGAAATACCATCTGAATAATTCAAGGGGTACTTACCATATTGTTGTATGCGACATTTTGTCGATTTTGAGGTTTTGTCATTGGAGTGGTTCTCACAGTCCTAATTTTATAATGTGTAAATGTCATTCCAATCGTTCAAAACTTTTCCAGAAATGTGTTTGTAATGTAAAGTTGTATGCTTTTTTTTTTTAGCCCCTTTGGTAGACCCACTTACAATCCTCATATCATCTTCTCGAAAAGGCAAAAATGTGATTACGACAATATGGAAAATACTCGACGAATTGTGAAAATCCAATGGTTAAGAGAGAGAGAGAGAAAAAAAAAAAAGAATGCAGCAACCCAGACACGAGTCTGTTCCAGCTGAGTAAGCAAACATGCATTGATTGGCACGTGCTATGGCAACTTTGTTACGATTGCAGACAAGAAAAAAAAAATTTACTCGAAAATCTCGCGTTCTTTCTTTTTTTTTTTTTTCCCCTTCTTTTTCCCACTAGCCGTAATGATCTGTAAGGGACAGAAATGTATACATTATGTATCGTCTCTCGTTGTCGTTTTCATTTTTCAGCAGCTTCTTCGATTTAAATGCGTGGCCCATTCCATGAAATATCAACCATTATAAGAAAATATGAAACTTGAAATATCCAATCAAAAAGTCATTGCCTTAACTTCTAAAGTAGTTTATTGAGAAGAAAGTATCATCTGAGGAAAAAAACAAGTGAATTTCATAATTTTACCACATGTTTTCTTAGAACAATATTTCATACTGAGAAGCAAAAATAGTCAATGCAATTTGCAGTTTTGTGTTTCATAACAAGTAACTGATGTGATCAATTTTTTTGTTCCTTCTTATACACTGATATTTGAACTCTGTAAAATAACAAGAACATTTCTATTACTAACTTAGGTTTTGACTAGAGAGAATCGTTGGTGCTGTGTGACACAGGCCACACTTTCCACCATAAAGTTTTTCTCCAGCAAATAGATATTTGAGATAGATCCTTACCTATTACAAAACTAATCATTATATTTATTACTGTAAATTGTTAAACATTGAAGCTTAAATCCAAAGTTAATCATATTCCTGAATAGGGCACTTGCAAACGGAAGATGTAACACGTCACACAAAGTAACCCACGGCACAGCAGTTTTTGCCTATTTCATCTGAAAATGTAAGAATTATGAGATACTGAATTTGCCACTTCATAGCAGTCATTTACATGTATTATTGAAAAATGTAGGTGAAATACTTAGACTAGTTTCACAGAAATTCCAGAAAATGTTACCTAAGCTGGAAAACCACTTTTTATGAACGTAACATAATTATGTGACGCAAAGTTACGGACCATATTGACTTAAATCTCACCTTTAACTTTTTTAATTAAAGATAAAAACTCGTAAAGTGTCCATTTTTTTTTAATTGTCAAAAAGGTTTAAATGTAAAATACCTCATTTAGTGATTCGTTTAGGAAACTAGCAAGGTGAAAAACCGGTCTTCGGGTGTGACACACGTCACATGGAATGGGCCATGTACATATTTCCTCAAGTGCCCGGGAAGCGACTCGAAACCTGGACATTCAAAGGGCACAGTAAATTTATTTGCTTCAACTGATGGACACTAACGAGAAATGTCTTGAAGAGCGATGATGTCGAACGAAACACTCATACATCGTACACCCAATCACATATAAATAAAAACAACAACAACAATCCCTCATGCAGATGACCCGCTGCGTCAAGAGTCTGTCTTGATTCAATGCGCAAGATCTCATTTTCATCAGCTGGCTCATAACAATTTGGACGCTCCCGAACTAGTGAGACCAGCATCGCCGGTCCTTGGGATTTTGGGGGTTCCCTTGGGATCTTGGCACTGTACTCAAGATCTTGGGGTCTTTCGTGCTTTTGTGTATTTCTTATTATTTCTTTGTTGCAAAAATCACAAAATTGCCCGACCTCTCACAATGCCGTTTGAGACTTGAGAGGTGAATAAGGCCTAATGGGCTAATGGGCAGTTTGAGTTTGCTTGTTTATGAGGATGTTTTTCTGTCATCCATGAGCTAGCTAACCACTGCCATTGTTTCGTTTAACTTCAAAATATTAGGAAATTGTTAATTTTTAATGTATTTTTTGTGTTGAAAAACAATCTTGGGATTTTCTACCTCATCTTGGGATTTTCATAAACTTGGGATTTTTGAAAATCTTCACCGGTAACGCCGAATGAGACAAACTTCTCTCCGTATTGCCTGTGTGCGAGGTCCCGTTTAGCTCCAAAGTCCATCACGTCACATCTAACAGACTTGATTCAGTGTCTATTCAGCCCTATAATGTGCGGGTGCTTCTTTCTATCGTTACTTGGCCTGCTTCTATCATTTTACAATCACTGTTAAAGAAGCTGAACTGAAGACAGGTCGGAGGTAACTTGTATCTCGAATAAAGGGAACCGTCAAAACGTGAGTTGTTCCAAACTTGTGGACACTTGTGGTGGGACACATGTCTTGTCGTCTAGCCTAGTGGAGTCTTAATGCTATAGGGGTTCGTAGTGCTTGTGGACTGGGCTGACTGGATCGCCTTGTGGACACTTCGCCGCCGAAGGCTGTGCAATTTGCATGAACTAACTCATTTGACTTTCTTATTAGAAATAGACAGACAGGCAGGCAGGCAGACAGACAGACAGACAGACAGATAGATAGATAGATAGATAGATAGATAGATAGATAGATAGATAGATAGATAGATAGATAGATAGATAGATAGATAGATAGATAGATAGATAGATAAATAGATAGATAGATAGATAGATAGATAGAGAGACAGGCGGATAGGTAGATAGATAGATAGATAGATAGATAGATAGATAGATAGATAGATAGATAGATAGATAGATAGATAGACAGACAGACAGACAGACAGACAGACAGACAGACAGACAGACAGACAGACAGATAGATAGATAGATAGATAGATAGATAAGATAGATAGATAGATAGATAGATAGATAGATAGATAGATAGATAGATAGATAGATAGATAGATAGATAGATAGATAGATAGATAGATAGATAGATAGACAGACAGATAGACAGATAGATAGATAGATAGATAGATAGATAGATAGATAGATAGATAGATAGATAGATAGATAGATAGATTGGGGCAAAATTGAAAATTGAAATTAATAGATTAAAATACTATTAAAATTTATCCATATCATCCCCCCCCCCCCGCTAGAATTTATATTATTCATTATTAAATATATATTGTTATTAATAAATATTCAAATATTATTTGAGTTGTGTGTTGTGTGAACTGATGTGAGTTGTGAACTGTTGTGAGTTGTGAACTGCGCCTAAACAGGCTGCGTTACAATTTGCTCTGAGATAGAGAGAGAAAGAAGCAGTGCAGTGTGTTCAGCGCCTCGCAGGCAGCTCCATTCTGCTCTGTGGTTGACAGGAGATTGTGTGCATATTATGTACAATTAGAATGTGGGAGTGAATGCGTTTGTAAAGTAGTAAATAAGTTCTGTAAAGCGCTTAGAGCCTGTGAAACAGGGTTAGGCGCTATATAAATGCCATTTATTATTATTATTATTATTATTATAGATAGATAGATAGATAGATAGATAGATAGATAGATAGATAGATAGATAGATAGATAGATAGATAGATAGATAGATAGATAGATCCTATAATAATCCTGTAACTTATTCCGTCAAAACCAAATATATAAATAAAACAAAACATTTTCACCCTTTACTGTGCTCTTCACAGAAACACCCCTCCCCCATTTTATGCTTGCCTCATGTGTCATTTAATACCTGCCTCATGTGTCATTTAATACCTGCCTCGTGTGTCATTTAATACCTGCCTCATGTGTTATTAATACCTGCCTCATGTGTCATTTAATACCTGCCTCATGTGTTACTTAATACCTGCCTCATGTGTCATTGAACGTCCGCCATGTCTGTCATTTAATGCCTGTCTCATATATCGCCTAATGTCTGCCCCTACGTGTCACTTCAAATCTATCTCATGTATCATTTAAAGTCTGTCCCATATATCATTTAAAGACTGTCTCATCATCATCATCATCATAATCATCATTGCCTTTCTCACCCTGGATCAGGGTATAGGCCACCAACAAACACTTTCCATCCCTCTCTATCACGGGCCAGCCTCTTTACATTATTCCAAGTCTTTCCGCTTCGTTGCAAAAGTCTGTCTCATGTATCATTTAAAGTCTGTCTCATGTATCATTTAAAGTCTGTCTCATGTATCATTTAAAGTCTGTCTCATGTATCATTTAAAGTCTGTCTCATGTATATCATTTAAAGTCTGTCTCATCTGTCATTTAATCATGCACAAAACGTTTTACCTTACAGTTTGCAAATTTGACGTGGGAACCCCTTTAGATAGATAGACTGTTGTTCTGGTATTTTACACAGTAACCTGTACATAGATGAACAGTGAACAAAAGTCTGTATTTTTTCTATTCGGCTTTGTAATTTGGCTGCGGTCCTTAACAACAGCCATTTATTAATGGTCTCCAAAAGCTTAGATCTAGTCCGTCAGTCTATTTGATTGTTATATTAACTTAATTAAATGAATGTTTGGTAGAGCCGGATCTCACAATATAATTATTATCTAAAAAACGAAATTTATGTTACATACTCCTAGCATGTGATTTTTTTTAGTTTCGGCCGCTTCATTAATGTTTTTCGTTTTGAAAGGTGTGCCACAAAATTCGATTAGAGAAATGTTTGGTTGAGCTGGGTCTCACCCTTGGCACAGAATACTGAGTCGAACCATTCCTTCTCTCATTATAGCTATGTCCATAAATTGCGCGCGTATACATACTCGGAGTACTACTCTTTTTAGTTCAATTATGAAGGGATGTGGTGCGAATTGTTGCATTGTTGACATCCATTATACGCGCGCAAGTCAACGGACGGAATATGACGAATTGATTCGTCTCTGTGTCTTGTGTCTCGGATCTCACGATACATGTGTATCTAAAAAGGAAATTTCTGTCAGATACTCCCAGCTAGCGATATTTTTATTTTAGCCATTTCATTAGTGTTCTGTCTTTCCTTTGAAATCAGACGGGCAATTTTCGAAATCGCTTCCGCTCAAGCTCAGACAGCAAATTGTTTACAATACGCGTTTGACTTTTTGTTGACAAGCAGCATCGTGTCATATATCCATGGGGAAAAGTAACAGAATCGATCTGCCCACTGGATGCCCATAGCCAGCTTTACAAGTAGCGGTAGGGGAGTGAAGGCAAATCTCATTCAATCCAGGAACAATAACCCAGCCCGCAGCATCAGCCGGTGGGAGAGATAGAATATAGGAATCACGGAGTTCGATAGCCGTTGGGGGTTTATGATAAATTGCCTTTTATTCCTTCATTATCTGTGTTGCTCTCCTTTCTTCCATCTCTTTCTGCGATTCTTCGTGAATCTCTTATTCGTTATTTATTTAATTTTGTGGATATTCATTTATTTTAGAATTGATTTAGAATTTATGATGAATTGCCTTTCATTCCTTCATTTTCTGTGCTGCTTTCCTACCTTTCTTCCATCTCTTTCTATTATTCCTGGTAAATCTCTCATTCTTCATTTATTTAATTTTTTTTTTTTTTTTTGACATTCATTTATTTCATTTATTTATAATTTATTATAAATTTGTGATAAAATGGCATTATTTCAATATTATTTTTCTTTGTTCCTTTCCCGACATCTCTTTCGCCCAGGCTAGTTTAATTTCTTTTATTTTCGTTATTTGAAAAATTATTCCGTAGTCTTTGTTGTTGCTGTTGATGTTTTTAACGCCGACATTTGCAAAATGGAAAGTTTTCTTTTCTTGTTTCTTCACAATAATCATATTTGCTCACGATTTCTTTTTTGCCGTCAGCCTTTTTCATTCTCCCCCTCTCCTCTTTTCATTCTCTCTCAAGTCACTCTCTTCTCCCTCGCTCTCTCTCTCTCTCTCTCTGCGTGTCTAGGTATCTATCTGTGAACTTATTCTGTCCATCTGTCTATGTCTGTCTGTCTGTCTTCCAGTCTTTCTATCTATCTATCTATCTATCTATCTATCTATCTATCTATCTATCTATCTATCTATCTATCTATCTATCTATCTATCTATCTATCTATCTGTCTGTCTGTCTGTCTCTGTCTCTCTGTCTCTCTCTCTCTCTCTCTCTTCCTCTCTCTCTCTCATACACACACACACACAGACATACATACTTTTTCTCAGCATCGTCTTGTCCTACCCAATCCAATTTCCATTCCATAAATATCTGATCATGAAGAAAGGAAACCACAGACCAGCCTAAAGCCTCTTATTTGGTGTATTTTTTTAGCCTGACCTTTTTCCGTTTTCATCGGCACATCGAAGTCCTCACAAAATCAGCCAAGTTCAAAGTCTTATCTCACTAAGTACTATAAATAGCACTCGCTGGGGACACTGTTGCCCATTCAAGACCACGCACAGAGGTATGCACGTGGGCAGACACACACATGTAAACACTCCCGTCCACCCACCGATACCAGGCCTTTGAACATTGTTGACCCTCTATCGCTCGGCTTTTCCCTTTGTTTTAAAAACGGAACTTGCGTGATTCTCAAGCTTTTGTCAGGCCATCGCCCCCGCAGGCTCCAGATTTCCTTTCATCAGCCCACTTCTCCACCACCCCACCCTCTCCCAAAATCCTTGTTCAAACCAAACAGATACATTATTTCACGAGAAGACAGACTACACCACAAATTATATGACCTTAAGTTTTTCAAAATGTTATCAATGACAATGTGAGTGTTGTTTATTCATTATAAAACAGAAACCATTCTCTGTCAATAATGCATTTGAAAAAAAAAAAAAAAAAGAGGCGTTTTTCTGTTCATTGAACTCATCTACACGTGCGGTTGAACATATCAGTCGCTATCTTTGTATTTGCCTCTAAATGACCCTCCCCCCCCCCTTCATCGTTTTAGCCCCCTTGTCGCCCTTTTCTTTGTTTTCGCCCCCCCTGGAAATCAAAATAGCCCCCCCCCCCCAAGGGAACGATATCACCCACGTTGAGAACCATTGTAATACCTGATGTCCGATATTCTATTATCAATTTGGATCACTTTCTAATTTATGAACATATGGTTTTTCGTGATACATGTACTATTATTCTTTGGTAACTTGAAGGCTATGTTCTTACTGTAAAGGAAAACAAAACAACAAAACAAAAAAGAAGCAAAATAAGGTACAGCGTGGAAACTTGCGGAGATGAAGAAGTAATGGATTAACTGACTCACTACCATAAGCCGCTCTGAGTGGTTCATCCGAAAAGCAATCACTTAAAATAGTACATGAAAGCCACACTGAGAAATATTTTTGCTTAAATTTCCAATAACTTGATACTTTACTAAATTTTTGTACCGCTTCTAAACCGCCATAATTTATTACTGATCCCCGTCTTTCGAAAAGGGCAGTGTGAGACTTCCTGTACTCTGAAAGGATCTAACTGGAAGTGAATTAGTTATGTTTTTTACGGAGTTAATATCTTATTTTATATTTTTGTACTTAGCTGATTTGTAAGATGCAGACTTTTGTTTTCAAAGACAGTCTATGTCTGGGTTGTAGAGAGTTAAACGTGTGAGAAATATTTCTCCTTCATGGACCGTCCTTACGTTGTCCAGTATACTACTCATAAAGTCTGGTGGCTCATAGAGCGTTGACTTAAAGTCTGTTTTGCCTCGGTTTTTGTGGACTATGGAGTTAAACGGAACCTCACCCATTGGGAAGACCGAAACAAGTCTGTCCCGCAAGCTGAGTCATAGTTTGAGCAGAGAGTATGTGTATGTAGAGAGGCTTCACTATTGGTCGACTTGCACTGCGAGACACGGGAGGCGCCGCGAAAACCACTGTTAGATGGAGCGGAAAGTAGGTCGCTGCGGTAAACAATATCCGTTTGTGCATTTCCACGGGCCGTAACAGCTTGCAAACGGTTCTAAATAGTTTCAATCAATCCAACAATATGAATAAACCACAGTAAACAGATTATGCACACAATCTTTGGTGAAGAAGGTCTCTTTCAATTCTTCAATTTCTTGTTTACCGCAGCGACCTAGTTTCGCGATCTGGCGGAAGTGAGATCTATCTAAAAATACATACTCTCTGGTTTGAGTCAAAACTGACGCAAAAAAAGTCTTGACCCATCGCGCTACTAGCCTGCAGGGCACAGATCTTTCATTTATGCGTCCTCTGGCTGTGCGCCTCTGTACAGGTTTTCATTTCTCACATTCATAATACTCCACTGTTGCCCACATCAACGTTCTGAGTCATAAACTGACGCAAACCGGGCTTGAGTCAGTGCTGTACTTGCCTGCAGGGCACAGACCTTTCATTCATGCGTCCTCTAGCGGCGCTCCTCTGCACAGGTTTTCATTTCTCTCATTCATAATACTCCACCGTTGCCCACATCAACGCTCAATGTGGTGCCAGCCATCCTATTGCCCAAACAAATCAAGCAGCGATAAAGCAGAAACAGACAGCAACAGAATAACATGACATCGCCTTCGATTAATTAAGCCTTGACCCGTGTGCTGGTCTTATCTTACCAGGGAAGCAGGGGATGCTGTCGCCAGCATTGTTTACGCTAGGGCACTCCCTCGACTTGACAAGGCCTTTCAGCCAATCCTTTGTGGCAATTAATGTGGCCGTATAAAAAGTTTAGTCTCCCCGTGAGAAACAGAACGTCATGGATGCATCCCCGCTCAAAGCATTGGCATCTCATAGACTATGTCATTGTGAGGAAGACTGACAGAAAGGATGTCCTTGTAACAAAGGCGATGTGTGGTGCCGAGTGTGGAACTGACCACAGACTCATTGTTTGTAAGCTCAGACTAACATTGAGGCGCAATAGACGCCCTCAAGGGAAAGCGCCACCTAAACGCCTAAATGTTTCAAAACTCTGCTCAGCTGAGAAACAGAGCGAGCTCTCATCAGAACTCTCCTCAAAATTGGATTGCGTGACTTTTGACCCTGAGAACATTGAACAGAGCTGGACTGACTTAAATACGACTGTACACTCTAGCGCCAGCAACACAGTTGGTTTTCCTGTCCGCAAGCACCAGGACTGGTTCAATGATAATGATAATGAAATCAAAGTGCTCATCAAAGAAAAAAATAGTCTCATCCAAGCTCACTGCATTGACCCCTCTTCCACAGCAAAAGCTGATGCACTGCGTGCATGTAAGGGTGTACTCCAGAAGAAGCTGAGGAAAATGAAAAATGACTGGCTTGAAGAGCGAGTAAGAGAAACTCAGAAATATGCCGACACAAACAACACTAGAAAGTTCTTTGAGAGCCTCCGAGCTGTGTTTGGACCATCCCGCTCTGGCACTACGCCACTTCTTGCGTCAGATGGTTCAACACGCATTGTTGAATTGAATGCCATAATTCAGCGTTGGGCAGAACATTTCGGAGGTGTGCTAAATCGGCCACCAAATATAAATACTGAGTCCATTGACCGCCTCCCTCAGACTCCTATTAATGCAGCTCTTGCCAAGCCATTCACAGCAAATGAGACCCGAACTGCCACAAATCAGATGTCCTTTAACAAATCACCAGGCGTGGATTCAATTCCTGCTGAGGTGTATGCCTTCGGTGGAGAAAAGCTTATTGAAAGGTTGACCGAGTTGTTCAATCATATGTTGAAAGCAGGGAAGCTGCCACAGGACTTCAAAGATGCTTCAATCATCCATCTGTACAAAAACAAAGGGGACAGCCAAGTCTGTGACAACCATCGGGGAATCTCTCTACTTTCAATTGCTGGCAAAATATTGGCAAGAATGCTTCTGAATCGCCTTCTTGATCACCTCTCGTCAAATGACTTGCTTCGCGAGAGCCAATGTGGCTTTCGTAAAGAGAGGGGAACGGCGGATATGATTTTTGCTGCCAGACAGATTCAGGAAAAATGCATGGAACAAAATAAAGCGCTGTATATCACATTTGTTGACCTCACAAAAGCATTTGACACAGTGTGTCGTGAAGGCCTCTGGAAAATCTTGGCGAAGTTTGGGTGTCCACCCGAATTCATCACAATAGTGCGCCAGTTTCATGATGGCATGCAAGCTGCAGTCAAAAGCAACGGCAGTGTTTCAGAGCCCTTTGCTGTCACAAATTGGGTAAAACAGGGTTGTGTCTTAGCCCCAACTCTGTTCAGCATCATGTTCTCGGCAATGCTACAAGAAGCCTTTAGCTCTCCTCCTCAAGGGGTAAGCATCAAGTACCGAACTGATGGCAGTCTATTCAACCTCAGGAGACTTCAGGCAAAAACCAAAACCAAAAGTACTCAAGTCTGTGACCTACTATTTGCTGATGATTGTGCACTTCTGGCACACGATGAGGATAGCATGCAAAACTGTGTTGATAAGTTCTCTAGTGCCTGTGACAACTTTGGCCTCACAATAAGCACAAAGAAGACGGAAGTGCTCCATCAGCCTACTCCAGACGACAGGTATCCTGTGACCCCAAATATCAAAGTCCATGACAGTCTTCTGAAGGTGTCGGAGAACTTCACCTATCTTGGCAGTACACTGTCTTCCGCGGCTCGTGTTGATACTGAAATTCTCTCAAGAATCAGCAAAGCCAGCTCTGCATTTGGCAGGCTTCGAAAGAGAGTATGGGATGTCGCCGGCATTCGCAAAGACACTAAGCTGAAAGTGTACAATGCTGTGGTCCTTCCCACCCTACTCTATGGGGCTGAAACCTGGACAGTGTACCAATCGCATGCCAGAAAGCTAAATCACTTTCATCTGGCCTGCCTTAGAAAGATCCTAAGGATCAAATGGCAGGATAAAATTCCAGACACTGAGGTCCTCAATCGTGCCAAGGAATTGAGCATCTTCTGCCACCTGAAAAAAATTCAGCTACGTTGGGCAGGACATGTTGTCAGAATGCCCGACTCCAGACTCCCTAAGCAAATCTTCTTCTCTGAGCTCTCCAATGGAACGAGGAATGTTGGGGCCCCAAAGAGACGTTACAAAGACACTCTCAAGCAATCACTGAAGGCCTTTGCCATTGATGTGAGTGAGTGGGAAAAGCTCTCGCTTGATCGTGCAAATTGGAGGGCGGCCCTTACCAGAGGCAGCAAAGCATGGGAAGCTGACAGAGTCCAGCAGGCTATCAAAAAAAGAGAACGGCGCAAGAAAAGGCCCAGTGGTACTGAACCAACGGAGCACTCTTGTCATTTATGCGGAAGGGTCTGCAGGGCAAAAATAGGACTTATCAGTCACATGAGAAGCCATAAGTCATGAAAGAACAGTCTTTCCATTCTGTCCTCTGTGTCCTTTAGTTCTCTTTATTGTCCATGTGTTGAAATTCTCAACAATTTCTGTTCTTTATTCCTCTGGTGTTGTTAAGGTCATCATCATACCTGATGGACGAACTATTATTATTATTATTATAAAAAGTTTGCAATTTGGAAACAAATAAAAATAATAACAACAGAACAAAATACAATAATTAAAAGAGAAAAGAAAAGAAGAGAAAAGATGACACACTTTTTATAACCTGGCAATTATTTGTTTTCCAAGAGCACACAATCATGTATTTGGGAAATCGGTATCCTAAAACAACCGCATGCACAAACTGAGATATTATTACAAACTCAGTAGTGATGATGGTGGCTATTTTGAGACACTTTGAATGAATCAGATGGAGTGAAAAACTTAATATATAAAGACTACTGGCCGTAAACTTTTCGAGATGCTGATTTGATATCTTAATTTTCAGAAATTCTGAAAGAAGTTATCAGCGGTTTAAAAATCTTTATCACGACCTCAGTTCTAATTTGCTTCAACTCCACTTTTTTGCACAACTGAGAAATTCCACGTCAATTTTAGGGGCTTTCGTATTATGATAAGGAGTTAGAATAAAATGGACCTGTGAAACAGTTTGATAAATGCCACAATGCATTTTAAGAAAGTGACAAAGTGTGCAGGCATTATGACTCTTCTACATACTAAAAGATCTCTCCAGTTTTTTTCAGAAAATGGAGATAGAGCAAACAAGAACTAAAGACATATGATGGAGTTGAAAACATTTAAAGACTACTGACCCCGAATTTTTCAAGGTGCCAATTTGATATGTTAATTATAGAACTTCTGAAAGAAGTTATCAGCGGCTTTAAAATCCATATGTAAAACAACGATAAAAAAAAAACAAACGCCCATAGAATGAAAGGTATATGGGTTCTGTATCATAAAATGATTATCATGGTAGACCCGGGTGTAAGCAAGGGAGCGCATCGCAGGTTTGAAACATTCTGTGAGTGTGGGAATAGCAATGATTGTGGCAGTTTGTTGATTCGAATTTCTATTCATTATTTGGACGGTAGATCTTAAAAGTGTCATTTTGAAAGCATGTGTGTGTGTATGTGCTGGGGGGGGGGGGGGGTAGGCCGGATTTTTAAAATTAACTACATCTTGCAAGGCCACTGAGAAGTGTACTTTCATGCTCGGCATGGTGGTGTCTTGTTGTAAAATCTGGCTTTTCTGTGCTGAGATTAATCCCTCGCTTTAACAGAAGCCTTTACAACTCCGTGGAGTTCACATCAAACATAAACAGCTCACGGGCCACAAAGCATGGCTATTGACAACCGGAAGTTGTCACAACGACTGAGCCCAAGTGGCAGTCAAACAATGCGCTTGATGTTGCTAAGGTTTCTGCCGTTGCATTTTGTCGACTTGAATGAGAGAAGATAGCTCTGTGTAGTTAAGTATTAAATTTGTGCTTGTGTACATAGGTGTTTTCATTTTTTTGAGAATGTAGTGTGGCTGGGTGCAAGAAGGGCATGTATGTAGTTGAATGAGGATATTTGTTGGAAAATCGAGTGTGGCAGTGTACTGTCTCTCTCTCTCTCTCTCTCTCTTTCTCTCTCTCTATCTATCTATCCGTCCGTCCGTCCGTCCATCCGTCCATCTGTCTGTCTGTCTGTCTGTCATGAAATCGAGCTTGTCCTTCTGGCTGTGACGTTATTTTTCCCCTCCCAAGCCTTTATTATATTGAAAAGCGGGTCATTTCTAATGCAGCATCTGAGTGAGAATCCATGTTTGCCTGGCCCTACATCCGCATGGACGGTGTTGATTACATACCCAAGCCCCCGGGGTCTGTTTATAACCCGACGCCTAATCATTATTATCGTGTGATGTATCTGATACCGGGTGAACGGGATTACGGCGGATTTTAAGTTTCCAAAGGAAAGCAACTCCATCCCTTGATTTTTGTCTTTGGAGGTCATCCGCAAAATACGTACGCACGAGTTTGGCTATTTCATACCCCCTTTTTCCCTCTTCTAGGAATGCTTTTCAAAACCTTGTCCTCAACGCACTAGTCCCCCTCCCCGTATGAGCGTACAGACATTAGACTGTTGACGGTCCATAATAAGGACTTGATGTATTGAACATTTTAATTGGCCTTTTGCATGGACTTTCATTGACTGTTTCGTTTGAGACATGAATCTTATATAATCTAACAACTCAATCTGCTAAATAAAAATAAAAAACAAACACCAACAACAGGGTGAACAAAACAAAAATTTTTAACATAAAAGTTTACATGCGTTTCCTAGATCACCCCCCCCCCCCCACCTAACCCCCTCCAATACATTTCCCCAGTTACGATCTTCGTACCCTGAAGGCAAATTGCCCCATCCCACTCCTCCTCCCCACGTCTTTATTTTAGGAGGTTCCCATGCCCTTGGCATTTACACCTCACTTTTCTTGTTTCTATTTCCTCCTGTTCTTGTTTCTGACTTCTGTGTGTTTTTGTGGTAGGGATTAGTTTTGTAGAATTTTACCCGGGCAGCCAGGGGCCTTGTTCGGCCTGCTCTTCTCGACTTTCAACTGCCAAGGTATCCCTCATCCCCACCGGAGTGTACGGTACGTACTTTTTGGAAGACCCCTACTTCGGGATTTCATTCAGTTTTGTTGCACTCTCTGCGTGTTTCAGTTTGAAAAAATCTGAAAATCTCTTCTCTGCGTGAAATTGTGTTTTATCAAGATGAAAAGTCCCCCCACGCACGTAGTGGTTGGTTGATTGGCGCTTCTTGTGGGAGTTTCCTTCTGTCCTACCATTCTGCTATATTCTGTCTGTCGGTCTGCTTTTTCCTGGCACAGTGGGCTGTGACCGTCTCGTGCATGTGTGGGCGGTTTTTCCAACTCAAACCCCGGCAGTTCACGCTCCCTGGTGTAAACTCGGCTGGTGACAAATATTTCAGAATTGGAAAAAAGAAAAGAAAAAAAGAAAGTTCCTTTTTCTTTCTTTCCCTTTTTTTTTTCCTCTTTGGAATATTTTTTCCTTTTCTTTTTTTTACGCGGAAAGTTCTTATCAAGAGTTTTCGAGTGCATTCACCGTGAATCGTAAATATTATCTAAATTACTAATTCTCCTTCTTTTAGTCCATTGAAGAGAGGTCTTTAAATAGAGCTTTTTTTGTGTGTGTTGATTTTGGATGTAAACAGGCAAACTAGAAGAGAACCCCAGGGCTAAAGAGATTGTTCACTCTCTCTATTGGTCCAAAACAACAGGGCTTTACCACCATTCTGAACGGCTCGAATATCCTATGACGACATCGGCTATTTTTACCCCGTCTAAATACAGTAAAGGCCAATTTAATTCCCCGTTCCCTATTGCCAGTTCTCAAGGGAGGAAGCTCTAATCCCAGTGTAGCTGTTGCTTAATAACATTGGGTATGTCAGCAGTTTTTGTTTTTTGAAAATTATTTCCTGTACCTACGCGGTCATCTATGGAATATGAAAGCTCGATTTTGCCGATTTTTATCCTCCACCCCTTTTTTCCCACGAGGGATACTTTTCAAGACCTCAGCAGCCCTACCCTCCTTGCACAAGCATACGTCCATCAGATTGGTGAATGTCCGTGGTATAGTCTTGATATTTTAAAACATTAAGTGACATTTTGAGTGAAGTTTTTTTTATTGTTTCGTTAGAAATATAATTTTTGGATACTTTCCAGCAACTAAATTTACAGAAAGAAAATATAAGTAAAAGTAGTAAAACCAAAATGTTGAATGTATTACCATAACCTATAAAGCAGGCTTGGTCCAGTGCAGTGCTGGCCGTAATACATTCACTGGTATCACCGCCAGTTGTACGTTTTTCCCTTAGAGAGATATTATCATACTAACCCCGGAGCGCCACAGCCAGATGCTGTCAGCAAAATGTACACAAAGAGTGGCAGAAGCTGACTGTGTCTGAGTGGGCTTAGTATGACAGTGTCTTCCCGACTTTACTTCAATATAAATGTGTGTGTGTGTGTGTGTGTGAGTGTTTATGGTACATACAGCTCGAATTCACATGCAACTTTGGAGATGCTTTTTTTTTTCCTTTTTTTTTTTTGACATTTGGGGGCTCCAAATGGTGGGGAAGTAAGTTTTTGAGTTTGCTTTGTGTCGCTGTCTGCTCTCTTCCGGTTCTCCTTTTCAGAAACGCATGAGCCCGTGATGTCACAACTTCCTTCCGATGTGTTCACTATACACAAAGTACCCATTGCGCAAAGCGCCAGATTGGTGCGTCATGTCCTGTCGCGCATGAGTTCTGAAGTGCAAGACTGTGGATTATTACGGGGAATTGTCTAGATCAGAGGGAGAGAGAGAAAGAAAGGTGGGCACACATGTTTATACCTGGTAATAGTCGGGGTCTCATCTAGTAGAAAAATATAAGAAATTATGGTGTGCACTTCTTGTTTGCCAGCAGCTGACTGTGCCGTTCCGGGCTTAGTATGACAACCCCCCCCCCCCCGGGTCCCCTTTATTGTACTCAGAACTTTACGTCATGCAAAGACAACACTGACCGTCCCTTCTGTCTGGCGGGCCCCGCCCGCCAGCTTAAGACCGCATGACCAGGAAGTGAAGTGGCTCTTGAAGCCCTGGGTAATCCATGGTCTGAGGATCCCTTGCCATGAGTTGTCTCCAGCACTGCTCATCCCGCTTCGAGTTTACTCTGATGCCGCCTTACTGTACTGTTGGTCGATAAATGGAGGGAAAATCTGCCAATGCCGTGGAGTGACCGCAGAGATAACTTACTGTTGTTTCAAAAGGGATTTAGCAGGATTTCCTATGCTGAGGTGAAGAGTGGCGTGGGAAGTACAGTCTTTGCAATTGGTAAAAACATTTCTACATTTTTTTTTTGGGGGGGGGGCTTAAAAGTTATCTTCTCAATGCCTGCCCAAGCACGAGAGAGAGGGAGGGATAGAGAGAGAGGGGGAGAAACAGACAGACAGACAGAGAGATAGACAATAAGACAGACAGACCATAAAAGAAAGAGAGACGGTACGTGCGTGAGAATGGCATAGAGACACACACACAGACAGACAGACAGTCAGACCAAAAAAGACAAACGGTATGTGCATGAGAGCTCCACAGAGAGAGAGAGAGAGAGAGAGAGAGAGAAAGAGAGAGAGGGGGAGGAGGGAGGCACAGACAGACAGACAGACCAAAAAAGAAAAAAAGACAGTATGTGCGTGAGAGTCACAAACACACACACAGAGAGACAGACAGGCAAACTATGGATCGGGAAAGTCAGAAAGTCGGTATGTGCGTGTGAATGACGGAGAGATAGAGAAAGAGAAAGAGAGAGAAAGGGGGATGGGAGGGGGGGGGGTAAAATAATTCTTCCAATTTGCATAATGGAATAGGGAATAGAACTGAAAAGTAAACACGTGTCGTGAGCACAATGAACACCATCATGTTGCGCACTGAGTCAAATGGTGTCTTGCATCTGTTTTGTCTCAGTGAGCGAGGTCTCGCTTTCCGGCAGCTGACAAGCCAGTTGTCAGGGGCGTTTCCAGACTTGCTTCACTCTCGCCCGTACTGTGTGCGAGGTCCAATCTAACCCCATAGTTCACATCTCACACTAAAATCGAGGCGAAACAGATTTTATTCAGTACGTTACCAGACTTAGGTTACTTGTGACAGATACAGCAAACTTTCATGCAAATGTAACATCATAATTATACCTGTCACAGCATTGCCGGCGAAGATTTTCAAAAGCACCCAGAACCCATATAAAAAAAAAATCCAGAATAAGATTTTAAAAATTCCAAGATTTTTTTTATTTTAACCAAAAACAGATATTTAAAATTTACACTTTAGTAATAATATACATGGAATTTGAAATAAGCAAAGCTAGGGGTGGACTTGCGGATCACGCTGCGTAGGGAGGCTTCATAGTTACTAAGCCCGGAACATCACAGCCGGTTGCTGTCAGCAAAATGGACACCCTAGAAATAGTAGCTGAAACTCACTTTCTGACCGGGGTTAGTATGATAGAGTCATCCCGGATTTACTGGAGTGAGAAACCACAGGAAACTAGGGTGTGCTCTTGTTGTCTGCTAGCAGCTGAGTTCGCCGCTCCAGGCTTAGTATGATACCCTCCCCTCCCCCCCCCCTAAAAAAAAAAAAGACTCACACATACTCATCTCATCCTGACATCTAATGCTTGAAATAGGATAAAGTTTATTTACTCTTGTAGACAGAAGTCGGACATTTTTTAAAAGTGTGTTTCTTTTGTACTTTTTGCCTTTTCTTCTTTTTGAAATAAAGAAACAATAAAAAGTACACAAAAGCCCGAAAAATCCTTTAAAAAATTAAAAATAAAGCCAAGTCCCCAAGGTAACACGAAAATGCCAAGATCTTAAAAAAATATGCCAAGATCTCAAGATAACACCAACGTAACAGTCGCAAGATATTTTTAAAAATGCCAAGATCCCAAGATAAAAATTCCTAAATCCCAAGATCTTGGGGAAAATTCCAAGGACGGGGGTAAAGCTGGTCTATCAGTTAAACTATACTACCATTTTTGTGGACAATTAAGAATTGTAAAAAAATTCTTCTAAATTTGTGTTTTGTTTTTGTCGTAAAGACCTGTGATAATCATCATTGTAGTCACATCAGCCGGCACTCGTAATAATGTTATTCTGCATTGAAATCTATATTAAGTTCACTTCTTTTCCGCGAAAATGGATTAATTATAAGAGCCAAAACAAGACAGCAAAGAATTGCGGATCCCACCCAGCAAATGCTGCATCAACTCAAGTCTAATAAGTTTTAATGATGATCATTTTTCTATTATTATTATTATTTTATTCTTAGGCTATCACTGGTAAATTTGCCTACTTTTCTCCCTTGATTCTGGACGTAATCACCTCCCCTGCAGACCAAACGTGATTGGCTTAGCGGGGCGGAACAAAACCATCAATTCAGACTTTTTATCTTCACACTCCGGTTCAAGTTTCGCATCGAACCAACCTTGCTTTTTGTCATGTCACGCAAATGGCATACCAATATATCAAAATGTCAGAGACGATTATGGTAATTATAACATTTCCTTCCCAAAACAAAACACGGCATTATCTCTTTCTAATTCTTTTCAATTTTTTTTATTATTATCAATATCATATTATTTTGTCAATTTTTGGTTTAAAAAAAGGAATGCATAATACAACAAAATGGCATCACTTGTTCTTAATATAAAGATATCACCGGCTATTAACATGATAATTGAACCCATGAATATTTTGTTTGTCATTTCCGTTGTGTCACGTAATGCCAGAAAAACTGCCCATCATGGTTTGTCACAATACAGCTCGGTCTCATGGACTGTCACATTACAGCTCGGTCTTATGGCTTGTCACAATACAGCTCCGTCTTATGACTTGTCACAATACAGCTCTGTCTTATGGCTTGTCACAGTACAGCTCTGTCTTATGGCTTGTCACAATACAGCTCTGTCTAATGGCTTGTCGCAATACAGGTCTATCTCACGGCTTGTAATAGTACAGCTTTAGCTGTGTTTGCATATGTACGAAAACAGAAACGGCAACGGAAACGTCAAAAATCGATCAGGTAGTAAAACGAGTGTTTCCATTTGTACGGAAACGGCGTTTTGTCGCACATGAAAACTTTCCTTCTATTCCACTACTTCAAGGGTTTTTGACGTTTCCGTTGCCGATTCCTTCTCCGTACGCATGGAAACCTAGCTGTTTGTGATCATTTATAGCATATCATAGTGCAGGGTTGGCCAAACCGTGATTGGCGAGCCACATGCGGCTCTTTGACCTCCAATGTACTGCTCGTGGAAATTATTACGTTGTCTGAGCTTTTTGTTATCCTCATAGTTTCATTTTTGGCAGTCTTATTTTGTTCAATATAGTTAAAATAATCATCAGTCAAGATTTTGAAAACATCTGGTATATATAATAATATGTCCTCATGTGTACTTTGTGATTTCTGGAACTAAAAAGAAACTGCATACATGAATAAATATTGCTGCATACATGATAAAAGTTTTGTAATAATATATACATGTACATAACAATAAAAACGCGTGTGTACATTTTGTTCAGATCTGGTGGCTCTCAAACATCTGAAGTTTACTATATGTGGCTCTTGCATTAAGCAAGTCTGGCCACCCCTGTTACAGTGCATTTTGGAATGAGCGGGATCAACATTTGAGTTTCTGGAAAACTGTCACTTGGATTTATTTGAAATTATTTTGCTATGGGCTCTTGTTTCACATTAAACTTAAACTCCACGGAACTGATTTTTTTTTATTTATTAAACTGTAGCCTGATTTTAAGCTCGCTGTTCTGCGCTTTGTCAAAAATAATAATCAGACTTAAGCTGCGTTTTCATGTGTACGGAAACGGAAACGGCAACGGGAAATCCATCAAGTAGTAAAGAGAAAGAGCGTTTCCATCTGTACGGCAACGGTGTACCCGTGCAAATGAAAGTTTTCTTTCCATTTCACTAGTTGAAGTGTTTTCGGCCTTTTTGTTGCCGTTTCCGTGCATATGAAAACGCAGCTTTGATTACAAAAACAACAACAACAAAAAAAACCACCAAAAACTCATTTCTACAGTACCGCCTCTCCTGGTATGCTGGGAGCATATTTCACGAAGGCTTGTTATACAGTAGGCGCGTCCAAACCTAACGCACAGTTTCCTCTCATAGTATAATGTAATAATTTGCGTCACGGATACTTTTAGTACCGGTAATAACATATTATTATTGGTACAATATGTTATGATACAATACAATGAGTACAACATTATTGTACAAATGAAGACACGAATGAAAATCAGCTGATCAGTCTAGAGTTGTGTCCTCTATGGATCGGCTGCCAGCGCAAAACAATCCCCTTGGCAGCTGTAGCCTTAATAAACAGATTAGTGTTATCAAAATCTTTGGGTTTTTTTTCCACCATTCATTAAAGTACCTCAAATAAATAAATATACATATGCCTAATACAACAAGCTCAGGTCAGAGCATGGGTAACGCTGGGCAGTTATCCACAGGTCCCAAAGGGTTTAGGGGGGTCCATGCGTGCAAATTTACACTGGTTTTTGAAACGAGGAAGAAAATCTCGTGCATTTCAATAGAATCTGCCCAGCTGCCCATAATGATGTCAAGACGGCCTTGGCCTTAGTCACAGTTTGGTTGTCCAGAAACTGAGGCGAGGAGCGCGTTGAGTCAACTCTGTTTTGCCACGGTTTTGCCAAGGCTATGAACCTCCTTTGGCTCAGACCTGTTTCAGTTGCGCCAGGCATATTTAACCCTCTGTTGCCCAAACGAAAATTGCCAATCCCAAAGCTTTTGAAATAATATGCTCAACTGATTTTAAATAGACAGATTCATGCAAAAATATAAATATTTCATGGGAGAAATTATTTGTTAATATAAAAATAATAGGAAAGTATGCGGATGAAAAAGAGCATTTCGGCTCCAGATGACCTATCTCAAATATGATACACTGGGCGCTAGAACTTTAACTCAATAGTTCACATCTCACATTTAAACCGACACAAAACAGGCTTGACTCAGTCCACTATTAGCCCGGTACAAGAAGGAAGACCAAGGCTGCTGAAACTGATCAAACACAGGGCTATTATGTCGTTTTCTGTACAATGTCAAGTGGTGAATGTATAAAAACAGTATCATACTCATGGACATAATAACACAATCATGCAAACCTCAGAAAAAAAAGTGATACACCTTCCCTCCATCTAATATTATTATGTATCATCGGTTGCAACTCTCAAGAACGATTTCACTTTTTTCTCTTCTTTTTACACTGGTACTGTTATTGCATTTATTTATTTAGTTTCGTTGCTTTTGCTGAGTTTGATTTAAATTTACCAGTGTATCGTGATTATGGTTGTCAGGAATAACTCTCATCATAGTTAAGGGGAATTAACTCAGGATAAAGGATTTCTAAATCGAGAACAACACAGTTGCAGACACTAGAAGTAGCCTAATGTCCCAAAATCAATTGTCATTCCACGGTAGAGAAAACATTGCCGATACAATGTTGTGGAGAAAATGGCATTTTTTTTCTTTCTCATAAGACAAAAGGGGATAAGCAAGGTCATATAAATAAGACAAAAACGATTACGGCAGGCCCGCAAAAGAATGAATTGAAAGATGGTCTCTTATGAAAAGCACGCCAACCAATTAGCAGCTCAGCTCTCACATTCATTCAAATTAGCAAATTATTCAAATAATTCTTTCCCCAAAGCAGCCACTGTTATATTTATAAATTCCGTTACCAATTCAAACACTTGGTGTCATGTCAGGACTTGCTTCACGGTGGCCGTGTAGGTGGTTTAGTGTGATAGTGGACCACTCTGAGACAGAAACATTGGTGTCTTCATCACTGAACAAAAGTCTTCGTTGGAACAGTGCTGGAAGTCCACAACCGGCTATACGTTCTTTCCTCATAGGTCCAGAACCCACTAAGTTTGACACAGCCACGAAACTTAGGCTAGATAAAGTCCATGGTCGGGAAAAAACAGTTTTAAGAAAAGACAAGGATTCTGCAGCGCTGAATCTACGGCTGATCAACAATTTGTGAAAATCTGAATCTCCTGGCAATATGCTTAAGTCGTGGATATGGAAGAAGCATTTCAGAGCGAAATATTTCGCTACACTTGTCTGGTTTTTCAGAAGAGCACTGGAGAAAGGGGTCAACTTCATTGTTGGAAGTAAGAGCAGGTTCGTTCTCGTAGAGTCTAATCCTATTGTTTCTACATAAGGTGCCATTCCCTGTTCAACCATTCTCTTGACGATGTGGTATTTTCCTGCAGAAATGGAATAATGTAGATCTGCTCCTGTACAGTTCCCTTTGTTGATCAGCAGGTCTATCGTTGGACATGTTTCTTCGTTATTTCTTTGGAAACGGATCCTCGGAATATTCCAGAATCCAATGGCTGTTTGTAAAGCAGTAGCGCCACAGCTGTTTACTTCAGCACTGTCAGCTCCTGCCTGTAGCAGGCATTCCACATTACGTTCATTCAACTGGCGAGCTGCGATTATTAAGGCTGTATCTCCAACTTTGTTATGATAGTTCACATCTGGACACCTTCCTTTATTTTGCTGCATATACGAGTTTAGTAGCCAATGCAAGACACAGGTAGCCTTTCCCGCAGCTGCAATGGTCAAAAGTGTGTCTCTATTGACACTCAAGTGATGTACATTAGCATCAGATTCAATGAGGGTTTTTACGACATTTAGGCTTCCGTGATATGATGCTATAAGCAATGCTGTTTCTCCATTCTTATCTATATGATCTACAACAGCTCCGTACTGGAGCAGTAACTTCACAATATCCACGTGGTCCTTAACACTTGCAGACATGAGGGCTGTCGCCCCGAATCTGTTAGTTGCATTAACTTTGGCACCAGCAATAATAAGACACTGGCAGACATGTAAGTGACCATTTTCAGCAGCCGCCATTAGGGCTGTTTTGTGGTTAAACAGTCCTTCGAGATTTGCCCCGGCACTAATTAAACATTCCACCGATTCCAGGCTGCCTTTCTCGGAAGCATTTATAAGAGCCGTGCCGTGTCTCGTTGTCATTGGATTTACGTCACACCCTGCCTTCACTAGGAGTTGAACAGTGTTTGCATCCTCTTTTTCACATGCCACTGTCAAGGGCGTTTCAAGACTTCCTCTGACGGTCAAATTAGCACCTTTGTTATCTATGAGAAATTTGATTATGTCAAAACACCCAAAACGTACTGCACTGACCAATGGGGTTGCTCCATCGTTTGTCTGAGAATTCACATTGGCGCCAGCCTCAACTAGATATTTTGTCATTAAAAAGTCTCCTCTTTGACAAGCAATATTAAGAGCTGTTTCTCCTTTACAATTTTTTACATTTACTTGAGCCCCCAAATTCACCAAATTTTTAATAGATTCCAGTCTACCACACTGTGCTGCTTTAATGATGGCTGTGTTTCTGGCGTTGTCCCTGGCATTCAAATTTGCTCCATTTTCAACCAAACTTTGTATGCCTCCGACACTGCCTAACTCTGCAGCATACATGAGTGCAGTGGTACCCAGTTGATAATGTTGATTGACATCTACAGCTCCAGATTTCAGCATCTCATCAAGGGATTGAATCTCTTTAGAACTGATCAAGGACGTGAGTGTATAATACTCTGTCTTTTTGGAAGACGCCATGATCCTGAAAACACAAATATTTAGTCATGACACACTTATTTAAAACACCCATTCCCGGAATAACTAACACATTTCTCTGTGTTTTCCTTCATTCCCATCTCATCCCAATAGCAAATCGCTAAAAGTGAACATATCATCTGCCAGTGTTGAAGTGATCTCTCCTGAAGAGGAGTAGATAAAAACATAAAAAGATCAATGACATAGTATTATTTTGGCCCAATGGACCGACTTTCAATAAGACAACAGCCTTAACTAATGCTGAAAGAAAGCAAAAACGAAAGCAAACAAAACTGCCCACCATAATAGTAGACCTACTGTGCAGTTACATGATTTTACTGATGTATATCATACCATAACATGGCTATGATCAGAATGACAAAATTTTAGATTCACTTAGACTTCAGATTGGAGCCATGTAGAAAACTGCCACCCAGACTACAATTATTAACATAAAAATATGTATAATATGCCATGACCACTGCACAAATTACAGTTTTACATTTTGTACTTTACTGACCAGCTGAAACATTGTGTTACAATATGCCAGGTAAGAACTGCATATGTCTGGCTGAGGTTTTAAATCCTTCACAAATGGAATGACAATTTCATTAAAATAATTTACATTACAATCATAACACAGTAAATTCATTTACAATTCTTCACATTCATACAGGTCAGCCAAATATTCACATAAACATTTTGTTTGTCAGATGCTGCAATCGCAAAAGCAGGAAATGTGAAATCATTTCAACCACGAAGTGTCATGACGATGCCAAGTTCTTAATAGCCGTGTAGGTGGTTAAGAGTGATAGTGGACCACTCTGAGGCAGGAATATTGGTGTCTTCATCATTGAACAAAAGTCTTCGTTGGAACAGTGCTGGAAGTCCACAACCAGCTGTACGTTCTTTCCTCACAGGTCCAAAACCCACTAAGTTCGACACAGCCACGAAACTTAGGCTAGATAAAGTCCATGGTCGGGAAAAAACAGTTTTAAGAAAAGACAAGGATTCTGCAGCGCTAAATCTACGGCTTGTGAAAATCTGAATCTCCTGGCAATATGCTTAAGTCGTGGATATGGAAGAAGCATTTCAGAGCGAAATATTTCGCTAGACCTGTCTTTTTTTTTTTCCAGAAGAACTCTGGAGAAAGGGGTCAATTTCATTGTTGGAAGTGTGAGCAGGTTCGTTCTCATAGAGCCTAATCCTATTGTTTCTACACAAGGCGCCATTCCGTGTTCAACCATGCTCTTGACGATGAGGTATAATCCTGCAGAAATGGAATAATGTAGATCTGCACCTGTACAGTTCCCTTTGTTGATCAGCAGGTCTATCGTTGGACATGTTTCTTCCTTGTTTCTGTAGAAACCATTCCTCGGAATATTCCAGAATCCAATGGCTGCTTGTAAAGCAGTAGCGCCACAGCTGTTTACTTCAGCACTGTCAGCTCCTGCCTGTAGCAGACATTCCACATTACGTTCATTCAACTGGCGAGCTGCGATTATTAAGGCTGTATCTCCAACTTTGTTATGATGGTTCACATCCGGGCACCTTCCTTTAGTTTGCTGCATATATACGAGTTTAGTAGCCAGGTAGCGTTTCCTTTAGCTGCAACGATCAAAAGTGAGTCTTGATTGACACTCAGGTGATGTACGTTAGCTCCAGATTCAGTGAGGGTTTTTACAACATTAAGACTTTCGTGATATGGTGCTTTAAACAGCGCCGTTTCTCCAATTTTATTTGCATGATCCACAACAGCTCCAGACTGGAGTAGCAACTTCACAATTTCCATATTGTGGTCTTTAACACTTGCAGACATGAGGGCTGTGGCGCCGAATCTGTTAGACGCATTAACATTGGCACCAGCAGCAACAAGACTTTAGCAGACATGTAAGTGACCGTTTTCAGCAGCCACCATCAGGGCTGTTTTGTCTAGAAACAGTCTTTCGAGATTTGCTCCGGCGTTAAGTAGGCATTCCACAGATTCCAGGCTACCTTCTGCAGTCGCCCTTATGAGGGCGGTACTATCTATGGTTGTCATAAGATTTACGTCACCTCCTGCCTTTACTAGGAGTTGAACAGTGTTTGCATCCTGTTTCCTACATGCTACCGTTAGAGGCGTTTCAAGGCTGCCTATGTCTATCAAATTAGCACCTTTGTATAAGAGAAATTTAATAATGTCAGAACACCCAAAATATACAGCGTTGAGCAAAGGGGTTGCTCCATCGTTTGTTTGAGAATTTACATTGGCGCCAGCCTGAACTTGGTGTTTTGTTATTTCAAAATCTCCTCTTTGACAAGCAACATTCAGAGCTGTAGCTCCTGTAGAATTTTTCACGTTTACTTGAGCCCCGAGACTCACCAATTTTATTACTGATTCCCGTCTGCTGGGCTGCGCTGCTTTAATGGCGGCTGTGTTTCTAGCTTTGTCCCTAGCATTCAAATTTGCTCCATTTTCAACCAAACATTGTACGCCTTCGACAGTGCCTAACTCTGCAGCATACATGAGTGCAGTGGTACCCAGTTGATAATGTTGATTAACATCTGCTGCTCCAGATTTCAGCATCTCATCCTAGGGATTAAATCTCTTTAGAACTGATCAAGGACGTCAGTGTGTGAAACTCTGGCTTTCGGAGAGGCGTCATGATCTTGAAATACACAATGTTGAATCTTCACGTAACGACTTCATCCCCCTCTTTGGCAAACACCAATTCCCTGAATTATTAACACAATTTAGTGTTTTATTTTGTTTTGTTTTTCAGCACTCCCAGGGTCCACACCATCCAGTAATAATCGCTAAAAGTGAACATAACTATTATGTCAGTGCTGATGTGACTTCTTGTAAAGAAGAGCACACAAATACATAAAGAAAGACAAGGCAACTAAATTATTGTGATCCAACAGGCCGACTTCCAGCAGGCCTACACTATTTCTTTAAAAAAGTATGCTATTGCAGTAAGTAATGTGCAGATTCCGGTATTTATTCATTTAATTATGAATTATTATGAGCACTGGATTTCTATTTGTCGCCCATGTATTGTTTTGTCGGACAGGGCAGCAGGTTTTGCTCTACTGGGCTATTTACCTGACGTTTGATTGGTTTGCCAGTCTGCCTGTCTCTTTATGGTGGGCTGCTTTCACGGTCTAACTATAAAAACTTAAAAAAACGTATTTCCCCACCATTACGCCAGGGGATTCACGCCAGCTAGCCAGGAGGCTCACGTCCCTTCGGGCCGACCTGAACTGTATAATTATGGGGACGTGTTTGGCTACGCCGTGGTGGGGAACCATTGGCCGCCAGCGATGGTGATAGCTTGGAGAGAACGAGCCCCTTGGCAGTTGCGACGAGTTTGCCTTCTTATCCGACCTGGACAATATAATCGAAAGTTTTCTCTATTTGACAGACGTGCAAAAGCCATGGCTGCGGTAGTCTTTAACACTTAAGTGCCCAAGGTGACATAAATGAGATAGCTTTCAGGCACAGAAATATGACATTTTAGCAATGAGACCTTGCAGAATCACAATGTATATCTCCTTGAACGTTCTTCGGCCATTATATGGATTTGAGGGATCAACATTTGTATTTGTATTTGTATTTGTATACTTCTTTAATCCCATTTGGGACATAGACGCTGAGGCTACAAAATGCACATGTATTTCAGGCATGTTACAAAAGATATTTCTCTCCTACTCCCGGGACATAGAGGGTTAAATAAGGATCTTCAACCGATTCTCAAACAATTTCTTGTTGAAGAGAAGTCATACCGGTAACTCAAATTACACAAGTGAATCATTTCAGCCTATGTCTAAAGTTTCCGGCAAACCTAAAATCAATGTCTTTTTCTAAATTGTTATCACACAGCATATGGGTTTTTGTTCAAATGAATGTAAGCTACAATCATGTATAGAAATACAGAATAAAATTCAAGCAACATGACTGCGCTGTGTAGGCTTACACATGAAACAGGACAAGTTAATTGTTTGGTGGTTGTTTTAATTCTTTCTTTTTGAGCCACATTTATATTTATGACGTGTGTATATTTGTGTGTGTACTTGTGTTTGTGTGTTTGCGTGTGTGTGTGTGTGTGATAAATACATATTTGAGTATTTGGTCCAACTTGTCGGGCGACCTTGTTGGACTTGTCTTGCAATTGTGTACGTGTCTCGTTAGGATTTCGATCGTTTGTTGAATTTTGTTGTTGTTGTTGTTCTGGGGCGACAACAGGTTAGTTTACGTGTTTTTTGGGGTTGTTTTTTTTGCTAACGCGGTAGTCATAATTAGGCAAACAATGTGAAAATAGGACAGTTGTCGACCTTCGAGGGCCAAGTCTCATAATAAAGGACAAAAATGGTAACAAAATGGCATATTGGGTCAAAACTGAGTTCTTGCCGTAAGTGGCATCGTAAACCATTTCTGAAAATTGTCTCAAAAGCATTTAATGATTTGCGCATCCAAAATATTTTTGAAAAGTATTTGCTAATCCCTATCGAGTTACATCTGTGCACTATCGACTGTTATGATATTCTTTCACATTTGCTTCCGTGGGTGTACAAGTGGAAGCTGCAAGAGAGTTTGACTAACTGTGTTCTGACATTTTGAAACTATCACTGTTTCAACTGCCAATTGCGAGAGAAGTTTCTCAAAACTTAAATGAATCAAAACGTATCAGAGATCTACAATGAACCAAGAAAGACTCAGTAACCTAACGATACTGTCAATTTCAAGGCATGAAAAAGAATTCACTTTCAATATTTCAAAAACACTTTTGATTTTGCAAGCGGCGCTCTACCCAGCAAGCTTTACAATACGTGCGTTTTTCCATGTGTGTCAAAAGGGTTTGAGTGGAATACTTCACGAAGCTGTAAAGTGCTTGTCTTGAATTGAAGCGTTCTCTATGTTCTCTCCCTGATGATAGTTGTAATTCTATTCTTGTATAAATCAAGAGCGATCCTATTCCTCTACAACTCAAAATCTACACTTTCTGCCATCTTTTATACAACCAATCCTGCGGTCCACAATAATGTGTTTTGACACGCTGTGTTCCGTCAAGTCTTTGAAGTCAACAAGAACTGGCGTTTCACAATAGTTGAAAATAAGATTTTGGGGGAAATCCAGCAGGTTGAATGTAGGTCAGCCATAAAAAATAGTGGTGGATGGAAATGGTGCAAACAACTGGCCATAAGTAAAGCTCAGACGAATCATATCACCTGATTAGTACGAAATGCAATGTTTGTCTCACTTAAGAGCAAGGTCACAGAATTTGGGTATTTTTGGTATTGGCGAAGCCTATTGAAACAGTAATTTTTTATTTGTCACAGCAATAAGAGATCCCCTAACAGAGACAATATAAAAAAACACACACACACACACACAAAGACAACAACATCCCACTGTCTTGTGAACTTGGCAAATGTTTAGCAGATATTGTTGTTATTGTTGTTGTGCATTGAATTCTGTTTAGAGAAGTTAAACGCGAATCAAAAATAAACAAAAAATAGTGGCACGGGGACTCCAGCACACACTACCCTACCTAGCACAGATGTGCCGTGTGACTATGTGGTTGCGAGAGCACTTTTCCCATGACATGGACGATCCTAAGTCTAATACAATAAAGTACCACCTGCCCCTTAAGATCTAAGGAAGTAGGTTCTAATCCGTATGTTTTGTCCGGCCAAACTCCACCCCAACTCTCAGTCCCTCAGTAGCGCCTTAAGGGAGGAAATCTCGCCAGACCCTAAGCTTTACAGACTAGTTGGGCATGACTAGCCGTGCGAGTACCTTGGTCGACCGCCGACCTCGACGCTACATGGAAGCAGGAGCCAGTGACCACCCAGGTTTCCCACAAGTGGCTGTTCTGTACTATAAATAAATTTGGGTTTTTCTTATATGACACAGAATCCGGTCATTGTCTGCCGTTATGGGTTTGACCTCATTATGCATAAAATCACATAATAAATCCGTTAATTTACAAACCCTACTTAAAATACATGGTTTTCACTCAAACACGTTCGATTAATACCATAAGCCGAAGATACAAGCTTTCTATTGGAAATAGGGCAATAAATGTTCTTTTTGCAAAAAATGTAAACTACACACATGATTACCTCCCTTTGCCCTTGACATCGTCTTGACTTTTATCTACAAACCTGAAGCAGAAGTAGGAATCGATACCATTATATATTCTCCTTAAAGTGAATGTCACAACGGTTTGAATACTTTCTCTTACTTTCTCGAAACTGAAACTTTTCACTTGCATTTACATTTGGGTTTTTCGTCCTCTGGTTTACACGTTTGAATAAAAATAAAATAGGTCTAATAAAACAATAAAATGATTTCATAATAGTTTTATGTCTGACATTATAAGAAAGTCCCTATTTAGGATTCCAAATTCGATACCAAATAGATACATCCATTACCAAAGACATGACCTCACCACCCTTACCACTAAAAATCCCAGAACTTCTAAATTAGGATATACATCGTCAGTGTCGCGGCCAAACCACCTATCTCATGGAAACAAAATTTTACAATAGAAGAGAAAAACTTGTCGGACTTGCCAGACCCCACCACCCCTAACACTAAAAATCCTATAACCTCTAAATTATGATATATAATATTGATGTCATGGTCAAACCACTTATCTCGTGGAAACAAAGTTTTGCGACAGACTTGTCAGACGTGTGCAACGGATTTCTCAGACTTGCTGAACCTTTGCAGTGGACTTGTTGAACTTGTCGAACCTGTGCCACGGACTTTTTGAACATGTCGGACTGGCTGACAATGTCAGACTTTTCAGACTAGTTCGGAACGCGGACTTGTTTGACTTGTAAGACTTATGCCATGGGGTGGGGACTTGTGGGCCGGACTTGTCGGACTAGTGCAGCAGACTTGTCCGACTTGTGCAGCGGACTTGTCATACTTGTCGAACCTGTGATTCTCACTTTGTGGACTGGTTTAACTTCCGCGGCAAACTTGTCTGACTTGTACTGTGGACTTGTCAGATTTGTGCAGCGGACTTGTCAGCCTCGTCAGACTTGTGCCCATGGCTTGTCAGAGTTATGCGGCAGAGCTGTTGGACTAGTGCTACAGATTAGTTGGACATCTGCGGCGGACATATCAGATATTTTGGACTTGGCGAACTTTGTTGGACTTATGCGGTGGATTTGACCCATTTGTCGTAATTGTGCAGCCGGCATGTCAGTCATGTCAAAGTTGTGGGGTTTGTGCAGTGGACTTGATGGTCCTGTCGATTTTGTGCGGACAACTTGTTGGATTTGTCGCACCGGTGTGGCATTGTCGAATTTGTGTGACAGACTTGTTGGACTTGTTGGACTTGTCAGACTTGTGCCCCGGGCTTGTCAGAGTTTATTGGCCCACTTGTTGGACTTGTGCATCAAACTTGTCTGATTTTTTTGCCAACTTGTTGAACTAGTGCCTCAGACCTTTTAAAATTTTTTGGCCAATTTGTTGGACCCGTGCATCAGGCTTGTTGGAATTTTTCAGCCAACTTGTCGGACGTCAGATTTTTCTTTGGCTAACTTGTCAGACTTTTTTCAGCCAACTTGTCAGACTTGTGTGTCACACTTGTCAGATTTTTTCGGCCAACTTGTTGGTCTTGTGCCTCAGACTTGTCAGATGTTTTCAATCAACTTCTTGGACTCGTGTGGCAGACTTCTCAGATTTTTTGGGCCAACTTCTGGGACTTGTGTTTCAGATCTGTCGGATTTTTTGGGCAAACTTCTTGGGCTTGTCCATCGGATTTTTTCAAAAAACTTATAGGACTCATGTGTTAGACTTGTCGGATTTTTTCGGCCAGATTGTCGGTCTTGTGCCTCGGACTTGTCTGATTTTCCGGTCAATTTCCTGAACTTTTGCATCCCACTTGTCGGAGTTTTTGGGCCAACTTCTTAGACTTGTGCTTTAGACTTGTTGGATTTTTTCAGCCAACTTGTTGGACTTGTGCGATGGACTTAGACTTGTTGGATTTTTTTTACCTACTTATTGAACTTGTGCATTAGATTTTTTGAATTTTCTTAGCCAACTTCTTGGACTTATGCGTTAGACTTGTCGGATTTTTTCGGCCAACTTCTTGGACTTATGCGTTAGACCTGTCGGAGTTTTTGGGCCAACTTCTTGAACTTGTACGTAATACTTGTTGGATTTTTTCGGCTAACTTGTTAGACTTGTGCATTATACTAGTCGGATTTTTTCGGCCAACTTCTTACACTTTTGTGTTCGACTTGTCAGATTTTTTTGGCCAACTTCTTGGTCTTCTGCGTTAGACTTGTCGGATTTTTCCTTACAACTTCTTGAACTTTTGCATGGGACATCGGATTTTTTTGCCCAATTTGTTGGACTTGTGCATTAGACTTGTTGAATTTTTTCGGCCAATTTCTTGAACTTGTGCTTTAGAACTTTTGCATCACACTTGTCGGAGTTTTTGGGCCAACTTCTTAGCCTTGTGCTTTAATCTTGTCAGATTTTTTTCGGCCAACTTGTTTGACTTGTGCGTTAGAGTTGTCGGATGATTTTCACCAATTTTTTTAACTTGTGCGTTAGACTTGTCGGACTTTTTGGCCAATTTCTTGAACTTGTGCGTAGGCTTGTTCGATTTTGCGTTAGGTCTATCAGATTTTTTCAGCCAACTTGTTGGACTTGTGCATTATACTTGTTGGAATTTTTTGGAAAAATTTATTGAACTTGTGCCGAGACTTGTCGGAGTTTTTTGGCCAACTTCTTGGACTTGTCCATTGGATTTTTCGGATTTTTTCAGCCAAGTTGTTGGACTCATGCGTCAGACTTGTCAGAGTTTTTTGGCCAACTTGTTGGACTTGTGCATTGGGCTAGTTGGATTTTTTTGGCCAATTTCTTGAACTTGTGCGTTCGAGCAGTCGGATTTTTTTGGCCAATTTGCTGGACTTGTGCGTTAGACTTGTTTGATTTTTGTGGCCAACTTCTTGAACTTGTGCGCTAGACTTATGGGATTTTTTCGGCCAACTTGTTGGATTTGTGCGTTAGACTTGTTGGAATTTTTGGGCCAGGTTCTTGAACTTATGCGTTAGACTTGTTGGAATTTTTGGGCCAGGTTCTTGAATTTATGTGTTAGACTTGTTGGAATTTTTCGGCTAACTAGTTAGATTTGTGTGTTAGACTAGTCAGATTTTTTTGGCCAACTTGTTGGACTTGTGCATTAGACTTGTCGGATTTTTTCGGCCAACTTGCTGGACTTGTGCATTAAATGTGTCACATGTTTTCGGTGGACTTGTTCATTAGACTTGTCGAATTTTTGTGGCTAATTTGTTGGAACTGGGCATAAGACTTGTTGGATTTTTTAGACTTGTGCGTCAGACTTGTTAGATTTTTTTGGTCACTTGTTAGGCTTGTGCGTTAGACTTGTCAAATTGTTTCAGGAAAAACTTGTTGGACTTGTGCATTAGGCTAGTTGGATTTTTTTGGCCAATTTCTTGAACTTGTGCTTTAGACTTGTCGGAATGTTTTGGCCAATTTGCTGGACTTGCGCATTAGACTTGTCGGATGTTTTGGGCCAACTTGTTGGACTTGTGCATTAAACTTGTCTGATTTCTTTGGCCAACTTGTTGGACTTGTGCATTATACTAGTCGGATTTTTTGTGTCCAACTTCTTAGACTTTTGCTTTAGACATGTCAGATCTTTTTGGCCAACTTCTTGGTCTTCTGCGTTAGACTTGTTGGATTTTCTCTGCCAACTCCTTGAACTTTGGCATGGGACTTGTCAGATTTTTTTGCCCAACTTGTTGGACTTGTGCATTAGACTTGTCGGATTTTTTCGGTTAACTTGTTGGACTTGTGCATTAAATTTGTGGCATGTTTTCGGCCAACTTGTTGGACTTGTGCTTTAGACTTGTCTATGTTATGATGTCTTCATCCCTGTCCCCTTGCCTCTGATATGATACCTTCATCCCTGTCCCCCCTTGCCCCTGCTTTGATATCTTCATCCATTTCCCCCCTTGCCCCTGCTACGATATCTTCATCCCTGTCCCTATCTTATATTCTTTTCAGCCCCTTGCCTCAGCTCTGATATCTTCATCCCCTTTCCCCCCTTGCCTCTGCTATATTATTTTCATCCCTGTCTCTCTGGCCTATGCGATGACATCTTCACCCCTGTCCCCCCTTTGACTCTGCTATGATAACCTCATCAATGTGCCCCCCTCCCCGCCTCTACTATGATATCTTCATCAATGTGCCCCCCCCCCAACCCCATTGCCTCTGCTATGATAATTTATCTTCATCCCTATCCTCCTTTGCCAATGCTAAAATATCATCATTACTGTAGCCGATTCGTCCTCGTCTCTGCTTCATCCCTCCTCACCCCCATTGACTCTGCTATATTTTCGTCATTGTCCCCTCTTGCCTCTGCTATAACATCTCCACCCCCCCCCTCCTGTTGCCTCTGCTATGATATCTTCATCCCCGTCCCACTTTGTCTCTGCTATGATATCTTCATCCCGGTCCTCTCTTGCCTCTGCTATGATATCTTCATCTCTGTCCCCACCTTGTCTCTGCTATGATATCTTCATCCCGGTCCTCTCTTGCCTGTGCTATGATATCGCCATCCCTGCCCCCCCCCTTGCCTCTGCTATGATATCCTTATCCCTGCGGCCCCCCCCCCCCCACGTTATCTCTCCTGTGATATCTTCGTCTCTGGCCAACCCCGTTGCCTCTGCTATGATATTTTCACCCCTGTCCCTCTTGCCTGTGCTATGATATCTTCATTCCAGTCCCTCTTGCCTCCTCTATAATATTTATCTTCATCCCTGTAGCCGCCTTGCCTCTGTTATGATATCTTCATCCCTCCCCCCAACCCTCATTGACTCTGCTATGATATTTCCATCCCTGTCCTCTCTTCCCTCTGCTATAATATCTCCACTCCTGACCCCCTTGCCTCATGTATGATATCCTTATCCCTGCCCCCCCCCCTTTTCTCTGCTATGATATCTTCGCCTCTGCCCTCCCATGTTGCCTCTGCTATGATATTTTAATCTCTGTCCTTCTTGCTTGTGCTATGATATCTTCATATGTCCCTCTTGCCTCTATTATGACATCTTCATCCCTCCCCTCCCCCGTTGCCTCTGCTATGATATCTTCATCGCTGTCCCCTCTCCCCTTGCCTGTACTATGATAGGTTCATCCCTGCCCCCCTTACTTCTGCTATATCCTCATCCCGGTCCGACCTATCCATTACCGCTGCTATGATAGCTTTATTCCTGCCCCCCTCCACCCCCCCCCCGTCTCTGCTATAATATCTTCATCCCGGCCCCCCTTGCCTTTGCTATAGTTTCATCTTGGTCCCTCACTCCTTGCCTCTGCTATGATATTTTCATTCCTGTCCCCTCTTGCCTCTTCTATGATATCTTCACCCCTGTTCTCTGTTGCTTCTGTTATGACAACTTCCTCCCTGTCTTCTGGTGCCACTGCTATGGTAATTGTCTCCATCCTTGTCGCCGATTGTCTCTGCTTTGACAGTTTCGCCCTGTCCCATGTTGTCTCTGTTTTGACAATTAAATCTTCCCTATTTCTGTTGCCTCTGCTGGGATATTTTCGTCCCAGTCCCCTTTTGTCTTTCTTGTGATATCTTCAGCCCTGTCCCGTATTGTCTCTGTTGGGATGTCTTCACTCCTCCCCCCTCTCTCGCTGCTGTGATACCTTCACCTCTATCTCATGTTGTCTCTGTTGTGAAGTATTCATCCCTATCCCCCGTAATCTCCGTTATGTTGTATCTTCATCCCTGTCTTCTATTGTCCTTACTGTGATGTGTTCACCCCTGTCTCCTGTTGTCCGTATGACACAGCCTAGTGCCGTTGGCCCCCGATTTCCTAACCCCTGTCTCCTGCGCCGGTCAAAAGATTTTGCTTTGACTGAAAGCTCTTCTACATCACATTTGACATTCGATACTGATCCAGACATTTCAAATTAAACCAATGACCAGAATATGAGAACTAGTGCTGAATAAATTATACGTGAAAGTGGGGTGCAATTTAATGGGCGAATGCTGGTAAATACAACTGTGGTAGGCTACATGTATAATACATGTATTGTTTAATAGTAATAGTGTTACCGCCTGCCATAAACTATTTCAAGGCAGCGCTTTCGGCAATTCTAATGAAGAATTTCCTCCAGTTGTGTGAAATGTTTAAATTGTACTACCAGTATGTTTACTTTTGACTTGTACTTCGTCCAAATTGTGTTTCGTAAGGGCAAGTTTTACTCCCACTTCACGGCACACATTATCCTGGGGCAATTTTTTTTTTTGGGTACTAAACAACAAATATAACCCCATGAATATTGCGGGTATTAAGTTTTAGTTTTCTCCTCCTGTAAAATTGCTAGCAGTGCAGTTAGCCAGTTTTGTTGGCCGGCTGACGAAATAAATAAAAGCTGTTTTTATTCCCTTTTACCGCATGGTAAATAAAAATTAAAATTAAACTTTCCTATTATTTTGTGATGTCCTTACTTTAGTTTCCATTAAGTTCCAGCCTTCCCTTCCCTTTTATTCTCTCTCTCTCTGCCTCCCCCCCCCCCCCCCATCTCTTTGAATGTCTCTGGTTTATCAATCTGCCCTAAAGACCGGATGCTATAATATATTATATTCCAAACGATTATTTGGTCGTTGAAGTCAAACGAGCAAAAAACCAAACAAATTTATCAGATGTGACATCAATAATTATTTCAATTTTCACATCTAATCACCTAGAACAGAGACCAATGTTAGTGAAAAAAATTAGTATTTTCAAAGTCGTTCAAATAACCTAAAATTTTGCATATGACCAACACATGTGCTCACAAACATGTACACTTAATTCTGTTTATTTAACTTTAAAAATGTTGGGATGAATTAATTACAAATAGTGTCCACTTAACGTAGGATTCAAAAGAGGTCCGGTTAACGTGGCCAAGACACGCAAGTGTGTGTGTGTGTGTGTGTGTGTGTTTTATGCTTTTCCAAACAGTACTGACGCATTAGTGGGTTCAAACAATACAAAATGCCCTTGTCCCTAAAGACCGGATACTGTAATATATTATATTCCAAACAATTATTTGCTCGTTGAAGTCAAACGAGCAAAAAACCAAACTAAAATTTATCACATGTGACATCAATAATTATTTCAATTTTCACATCTAATCACCTAGAACAGAGAACAATGTTAGTGAAAAAAACTAGTATTTTCAAAATCGTTCAAATTTAACCTAAAATTTTGCATATGACCAACACATGTGCTCACAAACATGTACACTTAATTATGTTTATTTAACTTTAAAAATGTTGGGATGAATTAATTACAAATAGTGTCCACTTAACGTAGGATTCAAAAGAGGTCCGGTTAACATGGCCAAGATACGTAAGTGTGTGTGTGTGTGTGTGTGTGCGGGTGTGTGTGTGTGTTTTATTCTTTTCCAAACAGTACTGACGCATTAGTGGGTTCAAACAATACAAAATGCCCTTGTGGTCTTGGCTGCTTATTACAATAATTTGGCAATGTTTGCTCTTTGATGAAGTACAAATTAGACAAAAAGAATGCCTCCGGATGAAAAGTTATCCGTGACCCTGGGGTAGGTCAGGTACAGGTACAGACACTGTGGTCTGATAGACTGGCTGACACATAGACTAATAGAATTTGTCTACAGGTAGATTGTATATATATAAATAATTATATTATATATAAATGCCTGGTTGGATTTATCAAGAAAGTCAAAACAGTAATGCTTATCACTGGCCAGCACTTTTCCCCTGAACCACAACGTTGGCGCTCCATTGCCCAGTGTAAAAAAATTGTGACTTGATAGGCCCATTAGGTGTTAATTTAGTAATTTATTAATTGGTGTGGGGGGGGGGCGCCATTTAAATTGATAGAACATGTAGCAGCTTTTGCAACTTGACAAATTTAATGGTTGTCACATTAGTCACAATACAATTTCAATAAAGTTTTATTTGGTTTAGAGATGCCATTTAACATGAAAAAAAAAAAAGGTACGGTACAACGATACAACCCCACACCGACGAGATTCTCAAAGAATTAACACTATTAGCATTAATTTTTTCACAGGGCAGCTTGAAACAGTCTAGTAACGTAATAGGCTAATCGAAAAAAAAAAAATCCTAAGGCCTGTTAGGTAGCCTACAGCCAGACCTATAGATGAGAGAAAAAGAGGTGCGGGATTTATGGAAGGATAACTGTGGGTGGAAAATAATAATGGATAGACAATTTAATAAGCTTTCCACTCTTCTTGTTCATAACAAACTAACAAATTTGTACTCTTTTTTTTTTAAACTAGAGACGCATTCAACATGACTGTGGTATCAATATTTGTCGGCCTACGAAGAGGAAAACGAACGATCGCGACAGAACACGTGTCCTTTGGGTAGGCCTACGTCTCCTCTCCTTTTGTGTTATAAAAGTCATGATAAAACCGGTAACGCTTCAACAACACTGCAAAGAAATGCATTCGTTTGAAAGAAGAGTCAGGGGCGCTGTAACTAAAAAGCCGAGGCTTTGAGTCCCTGAATAGATCTGGTATTTCTGAAAACACTTGTACGGATTTCGTTTTGACGCCACAAAATTTTGAACGCTGGTTGGCCTGTTCAAAATTTGAAACAAAACTGAAGCTCATTTTGTTGTTGAAAATTCCTCGTAATACTACTTTTTTTTTTTTTTCATTCGTGAATGCAATATGGCAAATTTTGTGGCCAAATTCTATTGCTTCGGCAAATGCTGTGGCATAATTTCACATCTATGGCATAATTTGGCAAAAGTTAGGCCTAAAGATGGCAATAATTATTCTCTTCAGATAGTCACATATATGACTTACCGTACGGAACAATGTCGTTGGCATTACCAATGTATCAAAACCATTGTAATATCCACTGAATGGGTATAAAGACGAGACTTAAAAACGATGATCAAACTTGTCTTTTGATAAATCAACTGTTATGTAGCACACTGACAAGTAGGTCTTCGATGTAACGGACGAGAAATGATAATGTAACTGAAACTAATGTCAGGCTACCCACTCAACTGCAGCACTGAAAACGAAAATGAGCATAGTAGGCCTAAATAATTAGCCTACATCATTCCTTTTCAGCTTGTGGCTTAATCTTGCGCGGTTATACTTATCATAAAATGTCAATCTTACCTGGGACAGACAAAAACAACACCTCCAGTTAAAAAAAAAAAGTGTCAAGTTGTCAAAATGTGGCTGTAGCAAAGAAGCAACTGACCTGCCAAACAGTTTAGACTTGAATGCTAATAATAGAAGCTTATGAACCACAAGCAGTGTGTTGGATCAGTGAAATAGGCCATAGTTCGGTTGTCCCTAATCATGCCAATCGTCGGGATCGTATTAACCTAATTAGAACTTGCCGTAATTCCTCTGGAAACTAAAATAGAGCAAAGATTTATTTTCAGAGAGTAAACCCAGTTACTTTCTTTATTTCTCATGAAGACTGAAATGCACAATTTCATCCACACAATTTTTCGTTAGGGGCGGAGGGTGTATTGTTCAATCCCATGGTTTCAGTAGATACTGGAGTAATACACGTACAACTAATTCATTTCTAAATTATCCATATGCCGATATTGTTCTCTGCATAATGCACAATACAACCAGTCTTGGGCAGTCGCATTACTCTGTGGCCTATGGTTAAAAAAAAAAAATAAACGATTTTCAGAATTCTCTTTTGAGACAAGCTTTTCTCTAAACTATTACTTTAGAAATCAAGAATACATGCAATTTATTTTTAAAAAAAACAAACAAACAAACAAAAAACTGTTACAATAATTACGGAATAAAAACAAAACAAAGTAGGCCAACGTACTTATCATGATTAAAGCCCACTCCAACTCACCCGTGACATGGACGTCAATGGGTAATAATAGTAAAGATTATTTGGATACTGGATCTGGTGACAGACACTACTGAACGAGTGACAGAGAGCTCTTTCGTATTGCAAGTCAAAAAGAGGGAGCAATCTCTCTTCTTATGGTACTTCCTGTTTATTTCCAACATGGCAGCTCGCTTGATGAACCGTATTGGACAACTGAAAGGTCAACGAATCAGTAAATTTTCACGGTAGGACGTGGTGATATTCATTTACTGTTTCGTACTACATTATAGTGCCTAACAGAAATAAGAAAAACAACAATCAATTATTCCTTGATGTAGGACCTACACATCTGTCATCAGTCATGCCCCATATTAGTTTAAATCAAATTCAAGTTCATTGTAATGTTATAAATGTTAATGGATCTGGATACAGTATGGAGTGATGAAATCTTAAATGACTTGACACAAACTATACAGTCACCACGATAAAGGACATGGTTTTGAATATATAGATCTAGATGTAGGTAGGTCTCAATAGTGGAAGCAGACATTTTTGGCATAGCCTAGGTGTCTAGATTTAGATATCTAGATCTAGATCTAGATCTAGAGAGCTAGACATAATTATATATCTAGATCTAGACTCTAGATCTAGATCTAGATATATCTAGGTTTAAACTAAATGATGCATCCCTGTCAGCCTGTGAGACAGACAAGATTTTTTGATCTAGCTCAGCTGTGGCTGAAAATTTACAGTAAATTATCCAGTTTTAACTTTTATGGAAAGAAAGACTTCCGACTGCATCTCAGCATTTAGCCTAATGTACTCAGCTGTTACTGTGTTAGTTGCCGAGCTGCTCTGTAAAACATACAGTAGGTCTATTATTGTTATAAAGTATGAGCAATAACTGCCCTAACTCCTCAGAGGGACATTGCGCAGCGTGAGGGTTAAAAGTAGGCCTGCTGACACTCTTTAAGAAAATCTGGCCATGAGATTGAGATGCATAAAATTTGTGTGTTTAGAAGTCCTTCATGTTTTGCTTTAAGTTTAATCTTCGTCCTGCTGGAGGCCACTATTGTGTCCCACATTTTCCTACCTGGGTCTTGTGGGAGACCACTTTTATGTATAGTATAGCAACACAGCGTCTCCTGTTTGTTTACTTGGTTGCTCCTGCTGATCATTTATTTTTGTGTTGTTTTGCTTTGATTTCGCTTGTTTAAATCCATCCTGCCACCCCTACTATCTAACAAAATGGTATCGTCCGATTATGCCGATTACGATCATAAAAAATAGGAATCATTCCAGTATTCGTCATACTTATGTAATAGTTACTAATACATTAATACTAATAATAGTATTAGGCCTACAGTAATTAAGTACTGGAACCACCAAAAATGGTAAGCTCAGACCAGTTCAAAGAGTATGGAGAAGTTAGAAAGAAAAAAAAAGGATGAAACTGAAGAAAAAGAACGAAATGTCAGGTCAGAAAAATCTGCTACTGGTAACATGTAATCCAGTACAACCTGTTTCATGAACTGGTACGCTAGCATGGTATCAGTGGGCGTGCACCTGTCGGTGCAAACGGCCAGGGCGGAGGAGGTTTCATCTAACCCAACGGCCACATGCTAGGGCACAATGTGACCCTCAGTATTTGAGTCCTTCACATTGGCCCCCGGTAGCGGTGTGGTCATAGGCTTGTTTGCCTAAATCACAGACGAAGAATTGAGCAAACTTCCCGGACGCAGCTTCGAAGCTGGCGGCAGCAGGCCAGTGGTTGATTGATAGGGCAGATGGCAATATACCGTCACTCTGGCCTGGATATCGTGACACAGAGCATCCACCAGTATTGGTGTTCTTTGGTTTGGGTCTTTCACCCTAGTCAGTTGGGACTGCGAGGCTGTGGAGTAGCCTACAGGCAGCCGGCCAGGCAATATGACTGTCCCTCTGGCATCCTCCTGCACCTGGATACATTTCCAGTCGTCTTGACCCTGTCTTGCCACTTGGATAAGTTGTGTCCAGGCGAGAGAGTGAGTCTGATGTTTGCGCATCTCTTTCTCACTAAAAACAAATTCTTTGCGCCAGACTTAACACTCACCTCGTCTTCTTTCATCTTTGTCTCGTCTTCTTTCCTCTCAAAATTCCAACGGCGATGGGCGAGTGCGGTGGCAGCAGGTTTGGATAGACTGGAAGCTGTTAGCACAGACCTACACGTTGGTGGCTGTGGGCTATGGTCGCTTCATCGTCGATTGAAGTGGAGGCGTGGGGAGTCAGCACCCACAGTAGCTGAGCAGCCTTATTTAAGGATAGCACTGCTCACCTCAACTGAGGAAGGGGCTAGAAAAGGTGCCCTAAAGAAAGCCTACTTCACATCAGCCTGACTGGTATACCGCGACCAGTGGGGATCCCTTTTTGCGGTCGAAACAAAAAGAAATTCAGCTTACTCAGGCTAGGAGCCTGGAATATACGCACACTACAGGACAACTCAAACAACCCGGAAAGACGCACTGCACTTATTGCCATTGAGCTCAGCAGGTACAACCTGGACATAGTGGCACTCAGTGAAACCAGACTCCCTGATAGTGGCCAACTCAAAGAGCTCAGTGGTGGATACACCTTCTTCTGGAAAGGCAAGGGTGCAGTCGAACCGAGACAGCATGGTGTTGTGTTTGCAATTAAAAATGACCTTGTCAGAAACTTGCAGTCCATGCCAATTGAAATAAATGACAGGCTAATGACACTCAGGATCCCAGTTGGGAAAAGCCAGTCAGCCACCCTCATTAGCGCATATTATGCGCCCACCATGACAAACCCAGATGAAGCCAAAGACAAGTTCTATTCTGATCTAGAATCTGTCATATGCTCTGTCCCGGCAGCTGATAAGCTGATTCTCTTGGGGGACTTCAATGCTAGGGTTGGCTCCGAAATCTCAGCGTGGCCAAATGTTTTTGGCCCTCATGGAGTTGGTTCATGCAATAACAATGGGTTGCGCTTACTTACTTTGTGCGCTGAATTTGGCCTGTTCATTACCAACACAAATTTTAGTCTCCCCGTGAGAAACAGAACGTCATGGATGCACCCCCGCTCAAAGCATTGGCATCTCATAGACTATGTCATTGTGAGGAAGACTGACAGAAAGGATGTCCTTGTAACAAAGGCGATGTGTGGTGCCGAGTGTGGAACTGACCACAGACTCATTGTTTGTAAGCTCAGACTAACATTGAGGCGCAATAGACGCCCTCAAGGGAAAGCGCCACCTAAACGCCTAAATGTTTCAAAACTCTGCTCAGCTGAGAAACAGAGCGAGCTCTCATCAGAACTCTCCTCAAAATTGGATTGCGTGACTTTTGACCCTGAGAACATTGAACAGAGCTGTTCTGACCTAAATACGACTGTACACTCTTGCGCCAGCAGCACGGTTGGTTTTCCTGTCCGCAAGCACCAGGACTGGTTCAATGATAATGATAATGAAATCAAAGTGCTCATCAAAGAAAAAAATAGTCTCATCCAAGCTCACTGCAGTGACCCCTCTTCCACAGCAAAAGCTGATGCACTGCGTGCATGTAAGGGTGTACTCCAGAAGAAGCTGAGGAAAATGAAAAATGACTGGCTTGAAGAGCGAGTAAGAGAAACTCAGAAATATGCCGACACAAACAACACTAGAAAGTTCTTTGAGAGCCTCCGAGCTGTGTTTGGACCATCCCGCTCTGGCACTACGCCACTTCTTGCGTCAGATGGTTCAACACGCATTGTTGAATTGAATGCCATAATTCAGCGTTGGGCAGAACATTTCGGAGGTGTGCTAAATCGGCCATCAAATATAAATACTGAGTCCATTGACCGCCTCCCTCAGACTCCTATTAATGCAGCTCTTGCCAAGCCATTCACAGCAAATGAGACCCGAACTGCCACAAATCAGATGTCCTTTAACAAATCACCAGGCGTGGATTCAATTCCTGCTGAGGTGTATGCCTTCGGTGGAGAAAAGCTTATTGAAAGGTTGACCGAGTTGTTCAATCATATGTTGAAAGCAGGGAAGCTGCCACAGGACTTCAAAGATGCTTCAATCATCCATCTGTACAAAAACAAAGGGTACAGCCAAGTCTGTGACAACCATCGGGGAATCTCTCTACTTTCAATTGCTGGCAAAATATTGGCAAGAATGCTTCTGAATCGCCTTCTTGATCACCTCTCGTCAAATGACTTGCTTCCCGAGAGCCAATGTGGCTTTCGTAAAGAGAGGGGAACGGCGGATATGATTTTTGCTGCCAGACAGATTCAGGAAAAATGCATGGAACAAAATAAAGCGCTGTATATCACATTTGTTGACCTCACAAAAGCATTTGACACAGTGTGTCGTGAAGGCCTCTGGAAAATCTTGGCGAAGTTTGGGTGTCCACCCGAATTCATCACAGTAGTGCGCCAGTTTCATGATGGCATGCAAGCTGCAGTCAAAAGCAACGGCAGTGTTTCAGAGCCCTTTGCTGTCACAAATGGGGTAAAACAGGGTTGTGTCTTAGCCCCAACTCTGTTCAGCATCATGTTCTCGGCAATGCTACAAGAAGCCTTTAGCTCTTCTCCTCAAGGGGTAAGCATCAAGTACCGAACTGATGGCAGTCTATTCAACCTCAGGAGACTTCAGGCAAAAACCAAAACCAAAAGTACTCAAGTCTGTGACCTACTATTTGCTGATGATTGTGCACTTCTGGCACACGATGAGGATAGCATGCAAAACTGTGTTGATAAGTTCTCTAGTGCCTGTGACAACTTTGGCCTCACAATAAGCACAAAGAAGACGGAAGTGCTCCATCAGCCTTCTCCAGACGACAAGTATCCTGTGACCCCAAATATCAAAGTCCATGACAGTCTTCTGAAGGTGTCGGAGAACTTCACCTATCTTGGCAGTACACTGTCTTCCGCGGCTCGTGTTGATACTGAAATTCTCTCAAGAGTCAGCAAAGCCAGCTCTGCATTTGGCAGGCTTCGAAAGAGAGTATAGGATGTTGCCGGCATTCGCACAGACACTAAGCTGAAAGTGTACAATGCTGTGGTCCTTCCCACCCTACTCTATGGGGCTGAAACCTGGACAGTGTACCAATCGCATGCCAGAAAGCTAAATCACTTTCATCTGGCCTGCCTTAGAAAGATGCTAAGGATCAAATGGCAGGATAAAATTCCAGACACTGAGGTCCTCAATCGTTTCAAGGAATTGAGCATCTTCTGCCACCTGAAAAAAATTCAGCTACGTTGGGCAGGACATGTTGTCAGAATGCCCGACTCCAGACTCCCTAAGCAAATCTTCTTCTCTGAGCTCTCCAATGGAACGAGGAATGTTGGGGCCCCAAAGAGACGTTACAAAGACACTCTCAAGCAATCACTGAAGGCCTTTGCCATTGATGTGAGTGAGTGGGAAAAGCTCTCGCTTGATCGTGCAAATTGGAGGGCGGCCCTTACCAGAGGCAGCAAAGCATGGGAAGCTGACAGAGTCCAGCAGGCTATCAAAAAAAGAGAACGGCGCAAGAAAAGGCCCAGTGGTACTGAACCAACGGAGCACTCTTGTCATTTATGCGGAAGGGTCTGCAGGGCAAAAATAGGACTTATCAGTCACATGAGAAGCCATAAGTCATGAAAGAACAGTCTTTCCATTCTGTCCTCTGTGTCGTTTAGTTCTCTTTATTGTCCATGTGTTGAAATTCTCAACAATTTCTGTTCTTTATTCCTCTGGTGTTGTTAAGGTCATCATCATACCTGATGGACGAACTATTATTATAATTAAGTACTGTTAGTAATAGTGCTGACGGTTGAAGTTTGAACTGGGGAAAATTTAGGGGAAACTTTTGACTTTGATGCTTGTTGTCATCTGCATGCAATACGATAAGAAAAGGGCCATCTACTTATTTGAGAAGCTATAAATTCTGATGTAATCAAGGGGGAATGCTGCATTAGGGTGTCTGTCACTGTCAGTAGGTTTTTCATTGAAACTGGGAGAAAATTACTGACTTTGTTGTTGGCCATTGTCTTCATTTGATATGGTAATTAGAAAGATTTTCAGTTGCTTTGCTTAACCCTTTCGATACGTCAGTTGTATTCAGGTGTGACAGTGACATCCCTTAAATTTATTACTATTTGAAAACCTTGTACGCAGACCAGATAAGGAAAAAAGCAAAGCGTGAAAATGTGCCAACAAGAAAGTTTACACTTATAATTTGAAGAAATAAGTCATCCAAACCCATACTTTATGAAAGTGTGATGAACATAAGATTATGGGCATTGCATCCAGACATTGATTTCAATGTCCCAATAATATTTTTCAATTTTTAAAATTTTTCAATGGGCCCTTCTTCATTCCGCACACGCCTTTTGCATGTTTGTCCGGTTCTCCGCACATTCTTGCCTTGGGCAGACTTTTACCCTTACCCTTTCCTTTTATTTTGTAGATACAGGAGTAGAACTAGGATTAGCCACAGACTTACTAGTCGTGTGTTTTTTAGCATTGCTGCTACCATCACCTTGGGGGCCTACGCTAAGATCCAGATCTAGACTAGCTCGACATTCTGTGCAGTCTGGGCAATGAGTTTTGTTGTAATTGAGGGAAGTTAGCAGTTTGAAATGAAGTACGCAAGGGAAACTACTCTGATAAATTGAAATCTGTCCTCGGAAACACGCTAGCTCTCACAACACTACCATTTTAAACACTGTATAATCGGACATACCCGTACGTGATATAGGTACACAGGAACGGGATTTTTGGCTATTTATACAATGTAGATATATGTCATAGCATCAAATATAGTAATGAGTCATGACGTGTCAGTACGTCATGCGTGCTTAAGGGGTTAAACGGCTTTAAAGTACTACATGTATCATGTACTGCACAGGGTGAAAGTAAAATCTCTTACCAATCATTCGTTAAGGAGGTTGTGATTAGAAAAAAAAATAATGGAGGTCGGGCCCGAATCAGTGGAGGAGGGAGAAGTTGTCTTTGCGATGTGTTCAGTGTTTTTCATAAACCTATCTTTTGTGCGGATGTCTGAAGTTCATTGAATTATGGCAGGTTTCACAAAATTGGACATTAGGATTTCTAATTTTTTAGAAATATTCATCATCAAGATTTCCCATGTATGATATATCAAATTAAAGCTTAGGATGTCAGGAATACAGTTTAGCAATCTACATAGATAGCAAGCTTCTGGTATGAAAGATATTCAAACTCAAAGATTGTCTGCCCGAAGGCACAAAAATTCAGCTCTTCAAGTACAAATCTTTTGGATATGTGACCACCTAATTCTACAACATGTAAATATTCACTCCACAGCAGCAAGTTCTGGTACAAAAAACATTTACATAAACATATGTTTAAAATTAATGCCTAGAGAAAAAGATTATATAGACAAATGCTTGCTAAATGTGGCAATAGGAAAATGAAATCAAATGTGGGGAGTTGTGCCCCTTAGTAATTCCGTACCCTGATATGTACTTAAATAATAAAAGTATTTGTGTAGAGAATTATAACAAAAACTGCTACTTTGGGCCTTGATTATGACCACACTGACCCTAAAGAAACCATTGAGCCAATAGTTCCTCCTTTTTTATAATTTTATCATCCAGTGACAGTTTGACAGACAATTTAAACTCTTTGATGAAAATCCACCTCTAACATCACTCCTCTAACATATCTGGACTGACAAACATCAACCATCCATCCTTCCTTTCCCAATGAATAGATATCAATGTCTTAACATATTTAAAAACTGTGATGAACTACGGATGTGCACATGCCTGATAGAGGCTCCAGGTGGCCTACGTGACAAATAAAAAATTTTTGAAGTGTGGCAGCTAACATGATTTCTCCTAGACCAACAAGTTTGGAACAATAAAAATGATTTTTTTTCACAATTTTTTTTTTTTTTTTTTAACTTATCATTTCTTTTGTGGTGAAACAGTCTGTTTCAAAGAAAATTTTTAAAAAAATAAATGCAAATGGCACAATTTGTGGGATGATAACAATGGTGCGAAATCTGGACAAACAAGATCCGAGATTTATCGGACATTTCCGAGGTTGGTTTGCACCACTAATTTCACAATCTGGATGGCTATTTTGGTTTGAATATCACCTCTAGCACATCATGCAAACACAGATGTTTTAGAGTCACTGTTAATTTAGCTCAAATACCACACACACAGTGATTTAAACATACCTCTGCAAATTAAGAAATCGTGTCAGTCTATAAACATATGTTATCACCCCAAAATTTCATAACAAAAGCTTCAAATAAAAACCAAAGACAATGAAATTATGTTTTTTATATCTTTTATGCATTTCAGCACACTAAAATCAAAACTCTCACAAGAAGCATTGAAAAACAAAAAATAGATAATGTGTAAGTTCTGAGTTATCTCAAGTGTCCCAATTTGTGAAACCTGCCTTATGTGATCTTTCAACATTGTCTTTCAGACGCTGTTTGAGCAGTGCCAAAAATGGAGATGGAGAGATCATGGGCGTTTCTTTAGCAGAAAAATTACCAGGATTACCAGTACCTCAGTATGCAACAGCATCTAGCAGTTCATATGATACTCATGTAACAACCCTGGATAATGGGTTGGAAGTTGCATCCGAGAACAAGTTCGGGCAGTTTTGTACTGTAGGAGGTGAGTTGTGGCAGTAGCAAAGGCAGTTGGCATTTTTTTAAGGCGCTGGCTGGACAAAAAATATATATGGAATTTTGAATTATATACTGAATTTTGAATTATAAACCTGTTAAAAGTCATGACAGACCATTTGTACCCATAAGTGTAACCACCGTAATTTCATGTTTTTCTGTTTGTAATAGTGCTATTGGACTCTGGTTCAAGGTACGAATCAGCCTACCCAAGTGGAATCATACACTTCTTGGAGAAACTGTCCTTTGGGGTAGGAAGAATTTACATTGTGTTCAGTTTTATAATAATTTTTATTGTTTTTTGAAACAATATATATTTGATTTGGTAGGAAGAACTAGAAAAGAAGGGTGTAATAGTGACTGATCGTATTTATTTATTTTAGTTTTTTTACAGGCCGTACTAATGCCTTTCGGAATGATATTAATAATCTTGGATCAAGACTTTTGCTCACCTTTCAGGCCTTTCTCATGAAAGAGTTCTTGAGCTCTTGTATTTCAAGGCTGCAGACATCATGTTAAAAAACAAATATTTAACCTCATGATCATGAAGAAACTACTCATCCAATACTTTCAGTAGGAAAACTTTCACGTTGAAATTTTGTAGGTAAAAAATCAGTATTGATTTTACATGTCATTTTATATTGATGGAGGTTATTTTATTCTGTACAGTTTAAGTTTGGAAGTTAAAATCACCTGTTTTGACAAATATATATATTTATGCATGTAAAACCCTGCAACATTCATAAATGTATTTCCTGCACACACTTTCCTTATGCACAGACCACACCCCTCTGGGCTGACAAAGACAAAATTTTGCAAGAACTGGAGAAAGTTGGTGGAATCTGCGATTGTCAAGGATCCAGGTAAATATCGTTACACAGTGAAAACTAAAATCTGCACTCTGCCTTTTCTAATGCGTTTTATGCCCTGATGCTGTATAATAAAGCGAAGAGAGAGTATGACAGCCTAGGAGTTCAATTTAGCTATAACTCCAACCTTTGCCATTGTGACCGATTATGTCAGTGCCATATTGGATTATGAAAGTTTTATTATAGTTATTTATATAAATTGAAATTTTCAGATGTGAAAGATAAGTGGGTGATTAATTGACAAATATCAAGAACACAAAATAAAAATTTGCTTGTTGAATGTGATTTTCACTGCACATGCCCTTACAGATGTACACTTGTTGCCTGTCAACATGAACCTCAATACTTATTTTGCTTTTCTGAGTTGAAAATCTTGAAATTTACAGAGCCAAAAAAATAGAATTCAAGTAATGGGGACTGAAGGATTATAGTGGATTGATAAATTATTATTTGTGAAGTGAGAAAAAAATTATTTCTTTAAAATGTGTAATCAGAAGTGTGTACAAATCAGCAAGTCAAATCCAAATTTTACACCTGAATATGCTTTGTAATTAATGTATAATGGAAACCCAAGATTGATACAAAAAAAATAGTGTCACTTGACCTAATTTTGCAGAGACACTCTGGTATATGCTGCCTCGGCCCGCACCCAAGGGTTAGATATTGTAATGGATGTATTGTCAGATGTTGTTCTCAGGCCTGTCTTCCCAGATGACCAGGTTTGTCATGAATGTTTCACAAACCATTTTGTGATACAATTTATGTTACCTGCTTACCCCTTTCAGTGTCACAGACCTCCTTAGCGGTTACCGGCATTTTCCTAATTATAGGATCAGGGGTAGGTTGGATCTGTGATAAATTATGCGAATATGAATGTTGGCGTTATAATTTCTCTTCCATGACTTTCAGGGGTGATTTTCGGGTTATATAATTTGCCACCATACCCCAGGGCTGTGACACCGAAAGGATTGATTTCCTTTGCCTGAAGAAAAATAATGGTGTTTAATACACACAGCAGAGCTCTTAAAGCAGTCTTAAATAATTGTGCTTGAGATATGAGTGCTAACTCTAAAATGTGTTGAAAATGCTTCAAAATTGCAGTTGTGTGCTGCTTATTTTGAATTATCAAAACCTCACATTTGTGTATTTGCCACTTGCACATTTATTTATGAATTTTATATATGTATATATCTTAAAATAGGGAATCCTTTTCTAATTTTAACCCTTTCGCGGCTCTACATTGAAGCTTCAGTGGTCTCCCAGTGGCACAATAACCTATTTGATGTGCACACTTGTGGTTAATCATTTTTGAAAATTCATGAGAAATCTATTTAAATTTGTGCAAATTTTAACTGCATTGACATTTCTTGTTTCAGCTTGATTATGCTCGCAAAGCAATCAGTTTTGAAATTGAAGCCATGCACATGGATCCAAATCCAGAGCAATTGCTCATGGAAATGATTCATGCAGTAAGTTGATAGCAAACTATATTAATTTGTCATTACACAAATAATTTAGGGTAACCTTGCGTATAGTTCAAAGTTTGTTTTTAATGTACTGTCAGAGATCCCCAGTGGAACTCATAGTAGTGATTTTATAGGTCTGCATTTTTTATTATATTTATAATGTAAGCCATTGTTAGCCATAATTCTGTTACTAAGATCAGATAAGTTCTGAACAGTTTTGAGCTTGTAACAAAAAGGGAAATAATGGGTAATGGCGAAGGGAAAGAAAAGATGGGGTGCTGTAACCAGCCGAGCTCATTTTTTTTAAAATTGCCAGCCAAATTCAGCAGAGTTGCCAGACCTTGACAAAGGTCATTTCACCGCACTGCAGTATATGCTAAAGATCTAGACACTGTAGATTCTCTACAGTGAAATAGTTGAGAGGTAGTTTTAATTTTCCAATGAGTTTTGTTAGATCAGAATTTGAAATGCTGCAAGGTAGATATCAGCAATATAATACGTGTATCTCCCAGTAGGCCATCAGTTTAGATAAATGACCAGTGTATCTTTATTAAACTTGATTTTTATTTTGCCAACAGGCAGCATACAGAAACAATACATTAGGCTTACCTCGCATCTGCCCAGAGGAAAACATCAACGTCATCAGCAGACCCATTTTGCACTCTTTCATGAAAGAGCGACATCACCCTAAAAATACCGTCATTGCTGGTGTGGGTGTGGATCACGACAAATTGGTGGAAATTGCAAAAAAATATTTTGTTGCTGAAAAGAAGCCTGTTTGGTTATCAGAGGGCGAAGTATGGGGTGAGGGAGAGCCAGAGACTAAATGTGTCTCCCAGTACACAGGAGGCATTGTCCAGGTAGGCATCACTGGGTAAAAATCAGCTGGCAGTAGGCCAGGAAATATATAGGAAATTGATGTAGCAAGTGTGCGCATACATATTAAATAAAAAAGTGACAAGAATAATTTCCCATTCCAGGAATGGTATAAGATAGTTCTGGATCTAATTTTGAATGAAAGATGTTCAAATGTGGATGGAGACAATACCACAATTACAATAATGCTAAAAATGGTCTGTGGAATGCTAAAAATTGATGCTGTGGTGTTGGCAATGACAGAAAAAAGTTAAGCTTTGAACAATTTGGAGCTTGTAACAAAAATGGAAACAGTAAATAATGAGGAAAAAAAAAGATGGGGAGCTGTAAGTGGCTGAGCTCATTTTTCTAAATTACTTGCCACATCTGGCAGAGTTTGCCAGATTTTTTAATGATTCAGAAGTATTTTATCATCTGTAACATATTTGTGAAACTCAAGCAATTTTGAATTAGAATTAGTTTGATAAAATGAGGCACAAAGAGTTCGAGCAGACACAATTCCCAACAAAGGGTGGTGGATGTAAGATAATTATTGTTGCTGATTTTTTTCCCTCTGAAAAGGCCATTTTGTATTCCAGATTAAGATTGTTACGGTAGTTCAGTCTTTTAAGTGGTGTCTTGGTAGTAAAGTGATGAGTATCCCTGGCTTTCATTTTGATCTGAAATATTTCATTTGCATTCTGACATTAAAAACTAAGACTTCTTGCCATTATTGACAGTAGTAAGTTTTACCACGAGTCAGTTTTCTTGTTTCCAGGAGTTTGCTCCGCCAAGTTTTGTTTCAGTCATAATGGGAGTAATTGTCAGTAATATGAAAAGATTTTTGCATGTGTTAATATCACAAGACATATTTAAATCCATAGCCTCACCAGTGCTGCGCTATGTATTATTTAAGTTAGCAGTAAGGATTTACAACACCACCATGTTTTTGTACAGAGCAGAATAGACATTTTATAACTTTCTCTTTGACAAGGTTGAAAAGGATTTGTCCAATGTCAGCTTGGGACCAACACCAATGCCAGAACTTGCACACATTGTCTTCGGACTGGAAAGCTGTGGCCACAAGGACCCAGATTTCATTGCATTCTGTGTGCTGAACATGATGTTAGGAGGCGGGGGCTCGTTTTCAGCAGGAGGACCTGGCAAGGGAATGTATACACGCTTATATCTGAATGTGCTAAACAGGTAGAGTGCATGTGAATAAATCTTTGGAAATTACGAAGTTTTTTGTGGAGGTGAAAAGTTTCAGTACATAAGTGAAATGTTCATCAAGAAAAATCTCACAGTGGTTGTTGCTTGCTGTGCTAGTGCTAAAAGATATCTTTTTTTAAATGTTCAAAATCTACGAGTATACTGTACATCCAGAAATGTAATACTGACTTGCAGATTTTCCAATCTGCTCATACATTATGTGACATTATCAATTGCTTTCATGAAAATTTCACATCAACCACCTGCTATCTAAAGCAGCTCAGACAGTTTTATAAATGATTGGACTGTGAACATTTTCAAGGGCGTTATGTCAGTACCTACTTTAATCAACAGATTTGTGTGGATAGAAAGTGCCACAGCTTACAACCATGCTTATGAAGACAGTGGGCTATTCTGTATTCATGCCAGTGCTCATCCATCAAAAGTAAGACAAAAAGGCATTAACCCAATACTGCCTAACTTACTTCCACAGATTCACCCCTATAGGCCTAAGTAAATGGGCTTGACTCTAATTTTAACTTTCTACTTTTTAGAAAAATAGAATACTTCAGATATGAATTTTTTAATTTTGATTTTTGTTTCTTCATATTTTCATACTAAAATCATTTGGAGTCCTTGTTTCATACCTTACCTCCCAGATAATTTGTAAATGTGCTTGAAATGCTGTGTTTACAAACACAAATTTTGTGTGTGTGTTATGTCCTGCATTGATAAGCCTAGTTGCCAGGAACACTTGGAAACATTATGTCAAACATAGAAGCCTTCGGGGCTTCACAATGTATTAGGCAGGAATCCCGCCTTTCAGTTTTGACATCGCGTTGGATGGTACTGAGTTAAACAAATGCTGTTAATTTATTACAGTTTGAAAGAATGTTGTGAACAAATTTTTTTTCCTGTGCATCCTTGTGTTTTTCACAATGATAAGCTACTGCAGCTGCATATTGTAACCTTTTGCAAATAAATGTAACTAGCTTTCGCCTTTTTTGGATTCCTCATAAGAGTGGAAGCACATGTATGTATATGTAAGCTTTTCTTTAGCTAAATTAAACTCATGCATCTAGCTTTCCTAACATTCAAAAACAGAGGAAAGCATACTTAAGTCCTTTTTTTGTGGTTTTAAATAGGCCATATTACATTGCAACATTCTTTCATAAAATCTTTATTTCCTTTCTTTTGCTAGTTACGTGAGCTTGTTGAGGTGATTCTGAGAGAAATTGTGTTCACAGCCAGCATGGTTTACCAGGTAAAACTTTCATTTAAGAGTATTTTACTACTAATGAAATCCATGATTTCTAATAAGAATGGAATATAGAGATGATTGCTGTACCGTCAATATGTTTGCAGCAGAAATTTCCAGTCATCTAGCACAACTAAAATGTTAGAAAATTCTTTGCAATGATCAGAGTATCTACTATATAAACCTGTTCTCTCCACTTAGCTTGACCACTGATAGCTCGACATTCCAGCCACCTCAACCAAATTATTTGGACTCAATGAGAAGCACACATGTAGAGGGGGATCTTCAAGGGATATAATCAAGTGGCGGAATGATGTTACTTCCCATGAAATCCACTTGGCGCTCCATTTTTGTGCCCCTGCCTCACTGTTGAGCTAAGTGGGGACCACTGTTATGCCACAATTTTGTTCTTTCCTTTGTGCAGTTATTATTATTTATTTTTATTACTCTGCTTGTCTTTTAATATGAGACTGTGCCATTGACTACATTTGCACAGACCACTGTCAAGGCAATTGATTTTCCATTAAAACCTTCTTGTCCCATATGTTCCAGGATGAACTCAATCGAGCTAAGCGTCAGCTGCAATCTATGTTGATGATGAACTTGGAAGTTCGGCCTGTTGTCTTTGAAGATATTGGACGTCAGATTCTTGCTGGGTCAGAGAGACGCACGCCCCAGTTTTATTTTGATCAAATCGGTATGCATGGGTCTTATTCATAATGGTGTTAATGAGAAAGTCTCAAGGAACAAAATTGTATTTGCAAGAACAAGTATTTTCATTGTTATTATTATTATCTGCTGCAAGAAATTCAGTGGGGGTAAAATGGCATGGTCAGATAAAAAATGAAAGTTTCACATGGTTTCTTAATCAGTAACTCCCCCCCCCCCCCCCCCCCACTTTTTTTTTCTCCAGTCCACAGAATAATAGTTCAACGCTTAACTTGCTAAGATCCTTTGAATTTTTTTACACTGAAATATTGAAATGATTAAGGAAATCTTTCTTGCATCTTAGCTTAAACACGTAGTGCCATATTTTATGATTGTTAAAGAGATACCTGCTGATGTGAGTTTTTAACTTTGTGAGTGTAAATAAATACTGACATCACTTGAAGTCAAAAGTAGTGGACCAGATGGAAAATAAATGAACCCCACATTTAAGCAAAACTCAGGAGTGAATTCTCTTGTATCAATAGAAACATTAATAACTTTACATGTTGGGGGAGGGGGTGGGGTCTATCTTAGCTTATTAGATCATTTTATAAGGTCTGGAGAGTTGGTATGTTCTGTAAATGAAGAGACCCAAATGCCATGTATCAAAGAGGGTAATGCAGAGAGAACATTTGGCAATAAGATGCAATAATGAGATATAACATCGGGTTGCTGTATGACCTGAGCCTGCGGCCATGACATCATGAATGTGATTTTCCGTTTGCTTTTTATGTTAAGGTTTTTAGTTCGTGTATTGATACCATTGCTTCATGCTTCCACAGGAAGTGTAACAGAGAAAGACATTCAGAGAGTAGCAAATCGAATGTTGAAGAGCAAATTGTCTGTAGCTGCCTATGGGAGTTTATCGGGCTTACCAGCATATGAGGACATGGAAGCAGCAATCTTAAACAAAGATGGTCGAATGCCCAGTAGACAGAGCTTTTCTTTGTTTCGACGATAATCTTAAGTAATCTTGCATTGTTGTGATTAGTTATTCATTTGATTGTATTTACATTTTCAAAAAAAAAAATAAGCTTATCAGGATGTGATAAGCTTATTTTTTTTTTGAAAATGCATTTGATCTGAGTTAAAATGGGAAAACCAAAGTATTTGACAGAGGTGCTTTTCATTTGATTTCAATGCCGATTGTCCCGTTCATCATCATGCAGATATTTAGATGCTGTCATTTTTGGTGAATTACCCATTACAGTGAGGCCTCCGTTGGCCAGGGATGACCATCAAAGGGAGCATCCTCATTGTCATGGCTCTCAGCTGTGCTAGAGTAGTGTTGTTTTGGCTGGACAGGCCTATGCACAAGTGAAAGTCCCTATTGCATGGGATCCTGTCTCCATCTCTGTTTGATAAAGATTCTTGAGTTGCCACAATCCTGAAATTGTCTCAGGGTATCGACTTGTAAAACATTTAACAGCAGGATTGAAAGAAAGTTATGTCTGCTTACAAGTTTTTGTAATCAATATTTGCCAATTAAAAAAAGTTCAATGGTTTTTAATGGTAGTTTTTGTTGTGATCCAACATTTGTGAAACACTGGTGTCCATCCTAATTGTTTAGCTTTGACCCCTGTGTAAACATTTTTTCCTATGGGCCTGTTCATTAGCTGTACATTGCAAAGTTTGTATTTTATAAAGTTAATTTTTGTCATTGTGTAGATATCAAAGTGAAAAAGATTTTTTTTAAAATGAGATTTGACTCTGGTATTCATGGATCCTCAACAATGCAACCCCAGCTAATATGGCTTGACAGCTCTGAACAGCTACATACTGTTCTTAGAGTCAAGAAGAGCCTGTGTATTATGCCTTTAAAGTCCAGGCTTTGGAAACCAAATTGTATTGGAGATTGACAGTAAATACTGCAGTCTTTGAAGAGTAATTGTAAATTTATACATACTGATGCAGAGGAAAGAACAGTGGGTGATGTGACAATAATACCATTTGTACTTTGGTTTGGACATAAACAAATGATTTCACAAGTTTATGAATCTGATGACATGCAGGTAATGGATGATAAAGTTTTGCTCTGTATTTTGTGTTTGTTGTCTTTAAAGTACAATGTATCAGATAGCCAAGTTATCAAAGTGACAAAGTTAGCTCTCACTGCCTTACTGTTCGCCGTTGATGTTAGGGAGTGTGACTGGGTGTCCTTATTCCCCCACCTGACAGGCACTGTTAGAATGTGGTACTGGTACTCCAATTTGTCCTGATAGGGCAAGAGCAGTAGGCCATGTGATAGAATAGATTTGAAGTTTGAAAGAGAAAAGAATGTTTAGAAACAGCAAATTTGCATCAGTCAAAGACCGACCATTTTATTAACATGCATAAAATTGATCATGTCAGATGTGATTAGTTCATAAATTAAAATTTATATGGGTTTGTGCATTCTTTCAACATTAAAAAAAAATCACTCCTCTTTGTTTTCTTGATATGTGGCTGGTGTACAGCTGTACTTTATCATGAAATATGACATGTTTGCATACTGTTGAGGTCCACCATTTGATCGACCCAGAAAGTACTAAATAAAGGACTTGACACAATGATACATGTATTTCTGGCATCTTTTGTTGTTGTTTTTTTTTATCACTGTCGTGGTGTTTTTGTGGGAGTTGCAAACATTTTGTGCCTGCAAACATTTTTCACATATATGCCAGGTGCCCCTTCTCATTTAGATCTCTAGATCTACATGTACATGTACATACACTATATCTTTTAGTGCAATTCCAATTTGCTTTTTCATTTGCCTTTTGTATGTGGGTCTCTCTGTCTGTTTGACTGTTTCCTTGCCTGCCTGCCTTTGTCACTCTGTTTGTTTGCTTGTGTATCTGTTTCTCTCTCTTTTATTGACAAGATAGTTTTTGGTACAAAAAAATTATGGTACAGGTATGGACTGTTTTGCGGTGATTTCATATCCGGGTCAAGGGTTTGGCACCCCGGTGACATTCATTTTGAACGGCATGGAACGAAGGTTTTGCCTTACCTTAGTTCGTCAGTGAGTAATAGAGTTGCAGTATTAGTCAGAGAATTAGCTAAACCTGCTTTGGAGAGTGTCTGCCGGTTTATCTGCCTTTCGATACAGAAAACAGAAAGGTTCTAGACCCTCATCCACAGTAATGGAATCAGCAGTTTCCAATAAAAAACAAAACAAAAAGCAGAGATCTCGATTCGATATCTAGATCTAGACATAGAGTAGGCCTAATCTATGACTAGAAGAAGGTTCATAACGTTTTTTTTACACAGATGTAGATCCCATATCTATGTTGCAATTACAGATCTGTTCCTGGCACAGAGGGTAAAAGTGCAGTTTAGCCACCTCCAAATTGTTAGGCATTTTCATTAGAATTTAGATCTAGATCGACTTAGCATTATTTGATTAATGGCTATGATGATTTTAACAAAGGGGCTATGGTGCATTTATTAATCAAAGTAATGGATACTAAGCAATCAAAATGCCTAACACTATTTAAAGGGCTAAACTGCACTTTCACTGCACAAACAAATAATCTCTGTTCAAACTGGTGAACACATTGCACACCCACACACCTTTCCAAGCAAGGCGTTATTTACAAGGCATACCTTGAAACTAACTCTAGCGTTATTTTCAAGGCATACCTTAACAGCTTCTGATTGGTCAATGAAACATGCCTTGAAAATAACGCTGGCGTTAGTTCCAAGGCATACCTTGAGTCCAATAAACAATACATAGCTACCCCGGCGGCTTTCCCTGATATGTCAATCTGACTACTACCCAGACGAACATCGGCCTACGGCCTCGATGATACAAACTGACTAGACCCTCACGTCGTTACATATCAGTCTGACAATGCACAGTCTAAGGCTCCACGTTTAGAAATACTGAAACAGCTTCTGATTGGTCAATGAAACATGCCTTGAAAATAACGCTGGCTTTAGTTCCAAAGCATGCCTTGAAAATAACCACTTCGTTCCCAAAATTGTTGTGTTCGGTTAGGCTAGTAGATCTACAGTCCAATCCACTTATCTCGACATTCTGGGTAACTCGACACAATTTTCAAGTGCCAACCTGTTCCTTCTTATATGCTACTAAATATTTCCCCGTAACTCGACATGTTATTCCATTCTTTCCTCTTATATCGACACATTTCTGTCCGACCACTGCAAAACAAGTGCACTAGATCTACTACTGTGCTACCAAAAATGCCCACTGAACTCCCCGCATATATGACTTCTTTATTTCTATTTCCTGTGTTGGCGGGGAGGGGCAGGAGAAGGGTGTGTGGACACAGAGGATGACCCTCGGCTTCAGTAATGCTAGTGTGGAGGGCCATGCATACGCGCACGGCAGTAAAAATAGGCCTACAGAGTACTACAGACTGAGTATTTTTTTCCCCCCACAAAACATTCGTGGGCCGTTGATACTAGGCCTTGACCTAGATCTCTTGGTTGTAAAACTGCCATACCGCGTGTGTATCGGTATCACCATTTCTTCTGAAGAAACAGTCAGGTCGAGGTTAAAAAGAAAAAAGTCTGCGCATTATGATTGCTACGGCATTACGCCGATATTGGCAAATCTTTCCCACGCAACTGGATATTGGAGGAACAGGTGACAATATGCCGATAATTAAAAGAAAAGGGGACATAAGAGCGTTATTTATTGGACACTTCCAATTATGGTGATGTTTGACACCCTCCCACTTTTTTTTTCTCTTCCACCACTAATCTGCTATTTCGACTTTTTCCTTACTCGACACAAGTCAGACGGTCCCACTGATGTCGTGATATTAGGATTGCATGGTACTAGATCCAGTAATAACCCTCTCAGATTCTAGATCTAGTTGTCAAGCATAATTTGCAGTTTCTGTGTAGTTCACGTGGATCTAGATCTAATTATTGTCTGGGGTAAGAAATGTCCATTTAAGGGATCCATAACATTCAATACCGGTACATAAGTTTCAGTGTTTTGATTTAAAAAAATAGATTTAAATCTTTCCCCATTCAGTTCTCTGATGATCATTGTCTGGTGGCATATTTTATTCACATTGCTAAATTTATTTTTTTTTTCAGTGGAGAAACCATGGCTAACAGAGAGAACATCATGCAAGGTGAGGGCATGCTAAAGACACTTTGTTGTACTACGTATGGCTTATAACAGATGCGGAATCTGTGCGCTCAAAAAAGTTTTTTATTATTTCTCCAGTCCTGCTTTAATCCCTCTTATTAGGCCTACTGTTTGCATCAAATTGGGATACTATTAGGATTGCATTTATTGCATACTCACCCAAAATGTAACATAATGATAGTGACTACGAACACTCATGATCTCTTTTTCCTTTCCAATATTGAGGATGACTTTAAATGGGCACTCACACAGTTAACGACTCTAGCATAGAGCCCTGACCAGGGGGCTAATGACGGAAGACACAGCTTCGCTTGCATGGGGCATCAACTTTGAAGTTTGATACCACAGGCTGTCTGGCCTTTAACAATAACATAATAATGAGATCATAGATGAAGAGAGACAAGGAAACGGTGTAATTATGAAGGGAATGAGAGCAGGATGAGGTACAAACATCTTGAAATTTATTATCAAGTGTGTACGCACGTGATTAGTCCGGCACAAACCTTTTCAACTGACCAACCTGTCAGTTTGCTACATGCTGGACATTTCATTTCACCAAAGAGTATAAATACAGTCCACACAAGACCACAGTCTTTAAATCAAAGTTCTTCTTTCAGCTCAAGATGGCCCCACTTTGTAGATTAGAATGATTTATCATGGTGGACACCTCTCCTCTAGTCTAGTGATTTTTTTCATACTGTTACGACTTTCGTCATTGAACTCTGTGACCGAAGTTATTTTATAGAAAAATATTTAAAAGTCTTCTGAGTCCGTTTAATAATAACAAGTCATACAGGAGCAGTTGTAGCTATATGTAGGTGTGTCTGTATGAATTGTTTTGTGTTAATGTATGTTATCTGTATGTCCAAATGCCAAGAAAAAGCTGGCATTTGGTAATAAGTATGGCAGTTAAGTACACTTTTTCTCGGTCTCATGGTATATATATATTATCAGTGCATTACTGAATTTGATTTCATTTTCATCTTTTCACAGAAAAAATTGAGCTTTGTTTTTTTTTTTTTAAGAAAATGAGCCCAGCAGGTGTGCCATTAATTTTGATGTTTAAAAATGTTTCTAGTTTTGAAATGCTGTACAATGTATTTTTTTGCAGTGCTAACTAGATAGTGTTTACATGACTTACAGTTCTAGTTTCTTCAGATTTACAGTCAATACAAAACATTCAAAACTGCAGTAGAAACAAAGCTTTCTATTTGTGGCAGTTGATTGTGAATTTTATTCCATTTCCCTTTTATATTTTCATTTTGTAAGGCCAAAAAGACATACCATTGTCAGAACTTGGTAAAAAACAGGCCCAGATGGTGGCTCATCGCCTTCAGAATGAAAAGTTCACCAAAATGTACTCCAGTGACCTCTCGAGAGCTGCTGACACTGCCAAAGCCATTGCAGCAGCCAATGTCTCTTGCTGTGGTTTGATTTTGGACAAACGACTGCGAGAGAGGGTAATGATAACAAAGCAGATCAGTGCACATGACCTTACTTGATTTCAGTATCATCCTCACATAAGAAAAAGATCTTTCAGTAGTGCAGGATTTCTAAATAATAGTCTTCTATTTAGTGTAACTATCAGTACAGTGCAAGAAACGTCACGCCCAAGTCATTGGGGAGGGGGGGGGGGGGAGATTGGGGATCGCATGGTTTGACTGCTTTCAGATCAGTGTATGTTTTGGTATTAGAAGAGAATTTCATGATATAACTTGTAATTTAAGCCTGGGCAAATATGATTAAAAGATAAACTTTCAAGTTCTGGTTCATTTGTTTGGTAAGATAGCAGTAACATCTTGTGACATCAGCAGTTTGCTGCTACAAGCCTAGATACAATTACACGCTGCTTGCTTGAAGTCGCAAGATAAATTATTGTTGCTGCGTTGGTGGGCCAATCATTATAAATAGCAAGAAAACCGATTGGGACAGCTGTCCCTACTGAAGCACTTCCATATTTGGAAGACTTTCTGATCTTGCATCAGATCTGATTCACTTTCCCAAGGTGCGCATGTATACATATGGGACTTGTAGCGAACAGCAATATCTAATAGGCTTGGCTGCCTAAAAAGTTGACGTCAATCATACAATGACCAAGATCATTAAAAATACCCCCCAAAAAAGTGAAAGCGAGCATATGTGGGAACATTTTTTTCTGTCAAAACAGCTTGAGATGAACTCTATCAATCCTGATAATTTCATTTCTCTACAATGTACAACAGTAGAAAAATCAGCGGAGAATGCCTCTCAAATCTATCTGTATATTAAATAAATATATGTATGTTCACCCTCTGATTATCTCACAGGGATTTGGAGTGCTGGAGAACAAACCGCTGGCAGAGTATAGAAAACAGTTGGAAACTGCTCATGTTCCTGCTGCACTGTTCACACCACAAGGAGGAGAAACCATGGAACAGGTAAGCCAAAGTAGTCAAACAGTGCATGAAAGAATGCATTGATGGAAATCATTGCAGGAAGTAGGATGGATGATGTGTTCACTTTTTCCCAGTCCCAGGGTATGTTATATCAGTATTTTACTGAATTTTTCTTCATTTTCATGTTTTGACGTAACAAATATAGCAGTTTTTTTGGTGTTTTTTTAAGGAAAATGAGTCCAATACAGTAGGCCATGTACGTCTGTGAAGACACAAATTTAAATACACGTTTGAACTTCAAATGTAGACTAATAATTATTGTCACCATACTAACGTCAGGCACTGATTAAGACTTTACCAGAATTGCATTGGTCTTTTCATTTTCATATTCTTCTTGAGGTCATGCCTATGACTATCATGTGAACAAAACAGAAAAACAACAGATGTACCAATGCATGCCTGCTGTGATGCATGAAACAACAATAATATAAATATTTCACCTGGATCAAACAGTTTTAAGCACTTTTAATTAAATCGTTATACAGTAAAACCTCGTTATACCGCCAAGTAAGGGGCAAACAGAAAATTGGCGGTATAACGAGAATGGCGGTACAACGAAAATACCATGTAGAACAAGGGAAATAAGTAATTAAGTAATTTACCAACATTGGACTGGCTAAGATGTCTAAAATATTGCAGTTATCTCCCTTATCTTTCCACTGGACATAAACCTCCGTTGTCATTTTGAAGTTTACATTGCTTTCATTTGTATTTTTTTGTTGTTGTTTTTTGTGTTTATGTGTGTTGGGGTTTTTATTTATTCAGGAAATCGCACCTTAAGAGTAAAAGTATTATGTATTGCAACACGACAAATAATACTACATTACAATTCAGCAACAAACGTGCGTTGTTTGCATCGTACCCCGCGACCGGTATGAACCAATTGAAGCATCACCTCGCGCGCGCTTAAATTCGTTCGCAAACTCTCTATTGAACTGTGACCTGTCTTTCCCACTGCATGCCCCATCAGTAGGCCTATCAGGACTTCAAAAGCGAAGACTGTAGTAGGGTTGGTGTTTGAGTAACAAGCACAGACTGTGGTGCCAAGTGATGTTCCGACTGTTAGCTGGATTTAGGTAGATGTGGGGTGTGGGGCTTAAATTTACGTTGGCGCTATAACGAGCAATATTTACTATACTCAAGTTATGAATGTAGCAGTCAAACTGTTGGCGGATGGCGGTATAACGAGATGGATGCACCAATCAAATCTAGGGATTTGGACGGTAGTTTGCAGGTGGCTCATCATCATCATCATTGCCTTTCTCACCCTGGATCAGGGTATAGGCCACCAACAAACACCTTCCATCCCTCTCTATCATGGGCCAGCCTCTTTACATTATTCCAAGTCTTTCCGCTTCGTTGCACATCATTTTCTCTGGCTCTTCTCCACGTTCCGCGCGGCCTTCCTCTTGATCTCTTGCCCTGGGGATTCCAGTCCAATACCTTCTTCGTGATGCTGTTTCCTGGCCTCCTGAGAGTGTGGCCGATCCATCTCCATCGCCTCCTACCAATTTCCTCTCTGACTGGGTTCTGTCTTGTTCTTTTCCATACAATTTCATTGCTGACCTTGTCTGTCCATCTGATCTTAAGTAGCTTCCTCAAACATCTGTTGATGAAAACTTGGATTCTCTTTATGCAGGCCTGGGACGCATTCCAGGTCTCACATCCATACAACAGGACTGACTTCACGTTCGAGTTGAATATCCTCAGCTTTGTTTTTAGAGATATATCCTTGGTTCTCCAAATCTTGCTTAAGGATGTGAAAGCTGCCTGTGCCTTTCCAATTCGTGCTTTGACTTCTGCCTCTGTTCCTCCCTTATTGTCAATGATACCACCAAGATAGCAGAAGGACTCTACATCTTCCAGTGGTTGATCTCCTACTGTGACTTGTTCGCTTAGGGGTGCAACAATTTTTAGGACCTTCGACTTCGCGGGATGTATCCTCAATCCAATAGATTCTGAAATTTTGTTTAGAGCTGTAGTCTTTGCTTGCATCTGGTCGTGTGTGTGCGACAATAGTGCCAAGTCATCTGCAAAATCTAGATCGTCCAGCTGTGTCCATGGGGTCCATTGTATGCCATTTCTTCCTCCACTGGTGGTTTCTTTCATAAGCCAATCAATCACCAGGATAAACAGAAATGGGGACAGCAAACAACCCTGCCTAACACCAGTCTTGATATCAAAGCTGTCAGTAAGCTCACCATCATGTACGACTCTGCAACTTGTCCCCTCGTACATGCTCTTGATAAGATTCACCATCTTCTCTGGGATTCCATAATGTCTCAATATTCTCCACAGTGTTTCTCTATCGATGCTATCAAAGGCCTTCTCGTAGTCAAGGAAGTTCACTATCAGTTGGGAGTTCCATTCTAGCGACTGCTCTACTATGATTCTCAGCGTGGCGATCTGGTCGGTGGTTGATCGATTACTCCTGAAACCAGCTTGCTCCTCGCGAAGTTTTTGGTCTGTTGCATTCTGTATTCACTTGAGAATAATCCGATTGAAAACCTTTCCTGGGATGGAGAGAAGTGTGATTCCTCTGTAGTTACTACAATTGCTGAGGTCCCCTTTTTTTGGGAGCTTCACGAGGTGTCCTTCCTTCCAGTCCTTTGGAAACTTGCCTCCGATCCAAATCCTCGAGAATAGTGAGTGCAGACCCTCTGCAGCCCCAGCAGCATCTGCCTTCAGCGCCTCTGGTGGGATCTGGTCTGGTCCAGCTGCCTTGCCTCGATTTAACTGCTTTATGGCATCATTAATCTCTGCTTTAGTCGGAGGGTCGCAACTGATCGGTAAATCATTTCTTGCGGGTAGAATGTCGGGTGGGTTGCTTGGTGGAGGTCTGTTCAAGAGGCTGTTAAAATGTTCTATCCATCTTTTTGCCTGAGCTTCCTTTCCAAAAATAGCCTTCCTGTTGTAATCCTTGACAGGAACTTCAGGTTTTCCATATTTTCCAGCAAGAGTCTTTGTAGTCTGGTAGAGGATCCTCATGTGTCCTCCTGTTGCTGCCTTCTCTGCTTTCTCTGCTAACATTCCTATGAACTCCTCTTTGTCTTTTTTAATTGATTTTTTGACCTCTTTAGCTGATGCTCGGTACTCTTCCTGGTTACCAACTCTTGAGCTTCTTGTACGACTTGCATTTACCCGTTCTTTTAGGTCTCTTCTTATCCTTATCAAGTCCAGTGATTTTTGACTGATCCATTCCTTGTGTTCCACTTTCTTTTCCCCAATAACATCCTGACATGTCGATGTAAATACTCCTTTTACCTTAGCCCAGTGAGTCTCCAAATCTACTGTCTCTTCGAGGTCAACAAGGGGTTTGAATCTATTCCTCAGTGTCAGCTGGAACTCTTCCTTCTTGTCTCCATCCAGAAGGCTCACTTGAAACTTTCTCCTCTTTGTTCCTGCTCTGGTACCTTGTTTCTTGAGGCGGAGTTTGAGTCTTGCCAGCAGCATGTGATGGTCAGATCCAACATCTGCTCCTCTCTGTACTATGACATCCTCTAGTGAGCGTCTGAATCGTCGGGTGATGCAAAAGTGGTCAATCTGATTTTCAGTTACTCCATCCGGTGAAATCCAAGTGGCCTTATGGATCCTCTTGTGTGGGAATACTGAACCTCCAATCACATAGCTGTTAAATGCGCAGAAACTTGCAAACCGCTCTCCATTCTCATTCATTTGTCCTAAACCATTGCACCCCATAATGTCCTCATACCCAGTATTGTCCTGTCCTATCTTGGCATTGGCATCTCCCATTATAATGTTCACATCTTTTCTTGGCAGTGTGTCAACTATTTCCTGAAGCTGGTTGTAGAAATCGTCCTTGTCCTCATCGGTTGCTTCATTTGTTGGGGCGTATATCTGCACAATGTTCATGTTGATGTTCTTGTTCTTGTTGAGGATGAGAGTGTTGCTTGTGCGACAACACGCCTACAATCGAGTCGACGAGCAGACAGTGCATTGAGTAACCCTACTATTGAATTGAACATAACGTCTACTGCATTCCATGATGAGCAACAGTCAGACCCCACATTGAAACATTTGTTTACTAAAGTTGATCCTACAGCGCCGGATACCTCTAAGTTTCTTATTAAAGATGACTTATTATATCGTAATTTTCGGAATAAGCGAGAGACCGTTATGCAGCTTGTAGTACCAAGATCTTTTCGTCGCGACATTATTCGTCTCGCGCATGACACTTCCTTGGCGGGTCACCAAGGAAAAGCCAGAACTAAGTCTCGAATACTATTGCAATTTTTTTGGCCCAGTATTTACGCAGATGTAAACCGGTTCGTATCAACATGTGACGAATGTCAGAAACGTACTCCTAAAGGGAGAGCATCGCGGGCTCCTCTGCAGGAGATGCCAATGGTCTCCAGACCATTTGAGCGCGTTGCCGTAGATATAGTTGGCCCTCTACACAAGTCAGACAGAGGACATCGCTTCATACTTTCTGTCATTGACTACGCAACCCGTTGGCCAGAGGCCATTCCACTAAAAGACATTTCAGCCGATCATGTGGCTGAAGCCCTTATTACTGTCTTTTCGCGTCTTGGATTTCCGGTTGAAATTTTATCGGACAGAGGTCCACAGTTTACCTCTGAACTTTTTAAGAAAGTCTTGGAATTGGTCGGGATTAAACAAAGATTGACATCTCCATATCACCCACAGTCTAATGGCTGCTGTTACGAATCTGGACTGGGTGATAGTGCCCTCCAGTGTTAGAGAGTTGGTATTATGACTGCATTTTAAATCGAGAGGTATTTACTATTTAATCTTTCGTACCATGCCACACACTAAGAACAATCTGAATAAGTTTCATAAACAGACCTGCAGGGCCACAAATTTAATTACATTAAATTTCCTAACAATTTTGTCTAGATCTATTACATACTAAAGACAACATCAGCAGCATCAAATGAAAATTCAATAATATGTCACTAGAAGTCTTCTCTAGATTCCTATATTGTTATGATCATTCTGACTCACTAACAATTTGAGTACTAGTTATATATCTCTCAGATATAGTCTGCCTACTATCTATCAAGCAATATACTAATATCGTCTCTGGCGACGATGTCATCTCAGCTATTTGTGCCTACCGCTTATAATGGATCAAGCTCGTCAGTATAAACTGACGTAGTTAAGTCTATTGGATCTACTCTAGGATGGGCTGGCAATCCCCAGCCTCATCCAGACAAATCAATCCCAATTCACAGATGTGTATGCCAAACATTCATACTAGTTGCAAGTCAATATAAATCTTTGTCTTGCATTCTTGGGTAGCACTCCTAGTATATGCGGCAATCCTGTCCTACTGGATAAATTATGTTCAGCTCCTCGTTCATTGTTGAATCATCAATGGACAAACACTTACGCTTGGTCCCTGGTATTAGAAAAACCAGGGAACAGTAGACAATAGCAGTGGGCATATCTCATTCAAGCATATGGCTTCATCTCAATGTCTATAGTGGACTAGACATGAATCGAACAGTCTTATGATTCTTCAGGCAGAATCGTGCCGACGCCTGCACAGATTGGAATTTTCTGTATGGAGTAATGGACATAGGTATGGCTACACTTTTATACTGTGCAGCCACCTGCAAACTACCGTCCAAATCCCTAGATTTGATTGGTGCATCCATGCGAGCTCATCTCGCAGTATTAATATATTCTACGTGGGAGTTGGTCACGGCCTTGTACTAAAACAGACAAGGTCAATTTAAAATGTCAAAACAATTACTGAAATCTTTAAACCCTCGTGCTTTCTACATTTTATGTACGAATTTCTGAACGCGACTAAGCGTCTTAAACTATCTATCCTTATTCACCCCTTCTCTTCCCTTCTAAGTGTTCATCAAAATCACGGGGTCGAGAATTGCACTGTCACTCCTAACTTATACATTTATTCTATCTCGCCCCACTTTCTTTCCATCTCTAAGAAAAAGTGTTTCAAAAACAAACTGTTCACGAGAACAGTTCAAGGACAAAATTACACTGGTTATAATCAACGAGACCGTGAAAAATCAACTCCTTGCGAGTCGTGACCCAGCACGGCAATTATAGCACTTAAACCCTGACAGTCAGGTCCATACCACGGCAAAATGCTGGCGGTATGCGAGAATGGCGGTATAATGGGTGGCAGTATAGCGAGGTTTTACTGTATTATCACACTGATGATAGTTCTTGGCTGGGAAGTGTTTTAAACATAAGAAACAGGACAGACAGCAGTTGAAGTGTTAAAAAAGTTGAAACACTTCAGTGGTAGCAAACATTTCTAGTAGTAGAGCTGTGGTGGATATGAGTTTTTCACTAAAGGCCAGTACTCATTACAAGAAGTAAATGAGATGAAAATAATGACATTTTACTTCCAGGTTGATGCAAGGGCCACAGAGTTCTTCAGTGAAATGTGCAAGGAAATAGCAGAACCTTTAATGAATATTGGAACTTCCTCTAGTTCATGTCAGTGTCAAAGTGGAGGAGTGCAAGGATCATGTTCTCAATGGGGATGTTCAAAATCAGGCAGTTCCCAAAAAATTCTAAGTGGGCCTCCATCTCCAACCTGTGATAGTCGCAATCACTCTGGCCAGTGTGGACCTACCCAAGACAATGGCCCTGGTAAGTAGCCATATGAAATCTGTTTCTTTTTTTTGTTCTTAGCTCCTCATAGGTTGAGACAGTAATCTTTGGAACTTCTGTTGTAGGAAGTGATTTCCACTAATTTCTAATGTGCAAACTTGATATCATCCTTATGCTGGATGTAGCCATTACAGATAATCTGGCAATTACTCTTTGGTAAGGATTCTATAAGAATGTCGTGCCATCCTCCATTAGTCATGCTTAGCCGGTCCAGTTCCTATGGATCCGGGTATCCAGATGCTTGGATCTGTGGGATTCAGATCTATGCCCAGTTCCATTGTGACAATAGATATCCAATGTTAAGTGGCATGCCAGTACCTGATCAGTTAACAAGTATTGTCTGGAGGACTGATACATGATGGATTGTATGGGGAACTGGCACCTGATCTAGTACACGTACTGAGAACAATTCATACTTCACTGCGGTTAATTTCCAACATTTTGTCATGGACATTCCACAGTTGCCTAAGTCATGTTGTAGTGTGTTTTTTTGAAAATCAAAGAAAACTATAGAATATCGTGGTAACTGTTGTTAGGGGAGCATAGTATTTTACATTGAGAGTTTGTAGCTGAATAGTGAGCACAAGTCAGTATTAACTCTATTTAATTTAGCTTTTTGATTAGACTGACCTCCCCTAACAACAATGTAGAATGGTGATTAGATTTAAGTGGATGTGGGCAGAGAGTATAGATGTATAGAGAGGTTTCACTACTGGTCGATTTGCACTGCGAGACACGGGAGGCTCCGCGAAACCATTGTTAGCATGGAGTGGAAAGTAGGTCGTTGCGGCAAACAATATCTGTTTGTGCATTTCCACGGGGCATAGGAGCTTACAAACAGTTGTAAATGGTTTCAATCAGGACAAAATATGAACAAATCACAGGAAACAGATATGCACACTATATTTGGTGAAGATGGTCTCTTTCAATTCTTCAATTTCTTGTTTACCGCAGCAACCTAGTTTTGCAATTTGGCGGAAGTGAGATCTCTCTATAAATCTATACTCTCTGATGTGGGTTTGCTTTCAAAACAAAGTAGCAGTTGAATGGTGCAATGTGATTGTCTGATTAAGGTGAACATTTCATGTGAAAACACCAAAAAAAAGGGACTTACTTAGGCAATTGTGGAGTGACTGTGACAATTATGTTGTATGTGTGTATCATGAAACTGCACAAGTGGGGAGGACCTGATGTTACCCAAGTGAAACACAAAAAAAAAAGACCAACTCTTTCACTTGAAATGTATTCCTTACCAACACAATTTTAGTTATGAACATTTGAAATATTCTTCTCCCCCTAGATCAGGAAAAAAAAAAGGAAATCCTTCAAGCAATTCATGGAATATTTGGCAAAAAGAGTTATTATCTGCAATTATGCGAATTGAATATACTTGTGCGGTGTCATAATAGGGCCAGCAGTATTGTTGTTTCCCTGTTTTGTGATAACCTGCTGAGTCACATCCTTCAAAACAAGTGACAGTCGTTCTGACCTGTCTGTGAAAGTAGAATGGCAGTGGATCATTTACATATTGGGTGAAAAAGTCACCTTCAATGACCATGACAGAATTGTGAATCTCGGTGTCTTTTTTATTTTTTATATAGAGACAGAACTGCATGGTCAAATCCAGCTTCTTATACTAAACTCAGTTATTGAGCATGTTTTTATGCCACTGCTGTTTTTCTTTTTTTTTTTCTCCAACAGTAAAAAAAAAAAAAATGAATACATGTAACTGTATAAACCACCAAGTCTCCATATGCTAATATGATTCTGTATCAGTGTCCGCCAGCCCTCAAGGATTAGCAACCAGAAGATTTATGTTCAAAATCGTCAAATTTAGAAAAACGAGTTTGACATTTGTAGCTTTAATCAAATTTCAGATAATTGCAATGACTTCAACACGGTGACATGAATAGTTTTCTTGGGGTATGAAGTAAAGTCCCACACCCTTTCTTGGATGTCTACTGGCATTAATGAGCAGTAAATAAAATTGGACGTAACATATTCTGGTTGCTAACCCTCGATGCATAAACAACGACTTCCTTGTGCCTTTGTTGTAGCCACTCCCTTCTTAACCTGGCTTTTTTGCATGCTTTTTGCTTTCTTGTGCTCCTGGCCCTGTCATGAAACTGCACAAGTTTGGAGCTACAAATTTTTCTAGAGAGGAAGAAAACTGTTTTGTTGGAAAACTATTTTATTTTATTCCTTATCTTAAATACGTTTTAGTTATTGATGGATGAACTAGGCCTTTTGTGCTCTCTGGTGATCAATAAAAGAAATAAAATTCCTTCAAGGAGTTTGTAGAGTTTTTAATAAATGAAATTGATTATCATCTGCAAATGTATATATACATTTGTATGGCTTCAGAACATGGACAGCAATGTATTTTTTCTTTCTGCTTCTCCTTTGCACCGGTCAGTAGACATCATCCAAACACTCGCCATGCACAGAGAAGTTAACTCATTGTCTCTGAGCTGCCGGTATACCGGTGCAAGATTCTGGCCCGTAATGACGAGCTGCTGATATGTTGTTTGTATTGTCTAAATGTTAACAGAATGGTTTTTCATATATTCTAATTATACAATCAATTTCCAACATTTTCATGTATAACACTCCATATTTTGACCCAAAAGTGAACATTTAATAATGGTTTAAGTAGCAGGGGCGTCCAAACTGGGATTTAGGTTCCGGAGACAAAGAGCTAAAGTACGAAAATAATACAGACATCAATAAACAAAGGACAAATTGCTGGGGCTTGTCCCGTTTTGTTGCTTTATTCTGGAAAGCAGGAATGTTGTTGTTTTTTTGTCAGATTTTAAATACGTTTTATTCTCACCATGCCTAATAACTAATTGGAGAAAAGATGTCCCTTCAGTGACCAGTATCAGAACTTCTGCTTTTTTTTTTTTTCCTTTTTCTATGACAGAAAGCAGCTTCATGAAATGTAACAATCTGAACTACATTTATAGATGACTTGGAGAATGTCGTGCTGGAGAGCCGAGAAAAACACAAAAAAATCAGAAATCAATGACTGGAAAGAAGTAGAATACCCATATTTCCTCCTCCAAAATCAGAAGCTGTGACAATGAAAATACTCAATTACTTACAATGCATGTTAATATTGTCATGGGCATGTACATCAGATATCATAGCCACTTTCATTGCTTTGCTTTTTGTTTTGGTTCACTTTCCGCAAGTTGTTTCTTTGATATGTTTGTCTCAGTGATGTATATGTTGGAACACTGCCATTATACTAAACACAGCAGGTGTCACCATTACCGTGACTCAGTCAGTATAAAAGAGTGAACAGTCCAGGAGATCAGATACACAGATATTAAATACTCCTTTGGTGTAGGCGTCAAAGATCTAACTGTTTTTCCATGTCATCTTGGGAGATCATGGCTTCATTACCCAGTATGTGCCATCTGTATGAGGCAGAAACTGAGAATGTATCCAAATGCATGTAATGAGTTCCAGTATTTCACAGTGCTTTGTGGATGCTGCATAATTAATACAATTCACAATACATGGATGCAGTAATAATTGTCTGTTATGGACAGCTTATGATAAGTCACTAAAATTCTTACTGTCTTGCTCCTTTCCGTTTTTCTTTTGCATTGCTTTTTTGTTGTTGTCTTTTTTATTTCCTCCAGCAGATGTAAGCAAACCACTGCATGTAGATATTGGTGGACGTTCTGGGTATTCTCCCCCTCGAAGTAGAATGTCTCCTTGCAGTTTAAGCCTATCACATCGCGATAGTGACCATTCTAATTCTCAAAAGAGAATGTCTACTTGCAGCTTAAACTCAGCACGTCGCTACACTGGACATTCTCACCACCAGAGTAACATGCCCCCTCGCTGTTGTCCATCAGCTGGTGCTTTAACATGTCTTAACCCACCTGTTGCAGATATATCACCACCACCCTGCAGGTCCCTACCGGATGTCTTTCAACAGCCTATCTTTGCCTCAGACTGCTCAAGAAGGCATGGGAGTTCAGTTGATGTTGAAAGTCCTAGTATTCTGATAGTGAGCCATGGTCTACTTTTGCGGTCATTGAAACGCTTAATACTGAGTTGTTACTCTAAAAGACTTGAGGGCAATCTTGCCCTTGAAGCAGGACGCATCTCTCCCAATACTGGTGTATCACAGTTCACAATGAGTGTTTGCTGGACAAATAGCGGGGTCACAACAAGATGTATGGAAATCATTATTATGAATGACACATGCCATTTATCAGGCTCAGATGATTTGGTAACCCATGCAAAGTTTCAGGGGGCATTTTAAATGTGTTTGGGTGTTACATTTTCCCTGTGTCCCTACACGTACCCTTGAATCTGATGCCCTGTGAATGAGCTTTTCTTTTTTTTTTTTTTTCCATTTCTTTCTGTTGCCCCCGCACTCTGTTTTGTTTTATTATTTTTTTGCATTTTGTTTTGTACGAGATCTTGTGACTTTTTTTATTTAGAGAATGGCAAAGAAGTTACGATGCTGCAGGTATCTTCAAAGTTAATGAATTTGAGTTAAATAAACTTCCCTGATTTTGATAACATCAGAACATTGCTCTCTACTTATTGGTTGGAAAAAGAAATCAACATAGAACCATGATTAAGGTAGAAAATATTTTTTTTGAACACTGTTTCAACATACTGTGGTGGTGGTGGCTATAATAAAAGATCAGCTTTCCTGCTTTGTCATAATTATATCCGTAGTAAGTGTCATTCATAAAAGATATTTTTGTCATTTGAAATTTTAGTACCTTTCCTGTGAAATGTGTGTTTACATTGAAATCATTATGTTTGCTCTCGGCAGCTGCATTACAAATATATCCCACCATTCAGGGCATTTGCACATAAAAAAAAAAATAGGATAATTTGTTGGTAGATGTATTTTTTAGGAATATGTATTATTCAGATTCAGATTGACCATCAAATGAATCTTCAGCAGTTTTGTTACTTCATTAATTAGAGTAAATGAAAACATTGTGAATTTCAGGAAAAAAAGAGACATAAAAATGAAACCTACTGAGATGATTGTGATTATAAATTATGTGTTTTTGATATGGCTGTAAATATTCCTTAAATTTAGATAACTGTTTTGCCTATATATTACGTTGATGTTGAAGGTTTGTCATCACCTGATCATTTGTCCAGTTAGTGGAGGGGTAAACTAATGCTGCAGTTTACATTTTGCTTCATTGCAAATGTAGGTGTTAAATACTCACTTTGATGACCATGGGTGCTGTGCACTGATGTTGTATCAGTTTAAATATGGATGGGGATACAATAAAATTATAACTCCATAAAAAATGTATAGAATGATGGCAACTCTTCACATCTGCAGGGGCATTTCATGGGATAGATATCATTTCTAAATTACAATTTTTCCCATCATGAGACAACACAGCAAAACTTTACTTTTTAGTAAGTTCTAACATTTTTTAATCAAAGCAATCATGACTAAATTGCTCAGTTTTACCGGTGCAATTAAATGTGGAATGCCTTTTGTTTCTCTCTTCATGCTACATCAGGTATTTTTGAAATATGAATTTCACATTGAAATGTCCTTGAAAGAAAGCTGTGCCCGTACAACTGGCACAATTCAGAATGGCAATAATATGGTGGGAATCTCTTGAAAAAAATTGAAGAAAAAACAGCAAAACCAGTCAGTGGATGGCTTTTGAAAAGAAAGGTGAAATTGAGGCTGAACACTTGGTCTTCTTCCTAAAAGAATATTTTGAAGCTGGCTGAAGTGTGGTTCCATTTTGAAAAAAATGCTCATTTAAGGCTGAAAATTAAAAAAAAAAAAAATAAGGCCTGGTTTAAGTTTGATCAATAGAGCAAGACATGTGCTAGGTTTCTTGCATCCCACTCTTGGATGACCACAGCTTTTGCATTCAAAGCAAAAACCCATTTCTTAAAACAGGAAAATATCCCTTTTTTTTTTTTATCATCACAATTTGTTGCTGTTGGCCAGAAAGTAGGGCTCGCCAGGGCAGATTTCAGGATAGATGAAATCGTGGATTATGCATTTTAGTACATGCTTGCTGGCACCTTTGGTGGGACATTTGATAAACTTTATACATGTATTAGAATATTTGGTTGTTTATTTGTTTATCTAGCAGAAATGGAAAGCAACTCTTTAGTGACTGGATACAATACGGGTATTATTCTGTGCTAGTGACAATGTCATTGTCAAACAGTAGAGCTATTGCATGGTATATTATACATGTATGTGGGGGATTTTAGCCTGTATATTACAATAACAGCGGCAGTTTAGTGTCATGTCTGATCCAAATATTACTTTGCTCTTACTGAAGTATATGGCCTTTAGCGTCTTTACAGACGGTCTTAGCAGCTAGAATATTCACTTTCACTTTGACTGACAGCTTCTCTCGTGGCTTATTCTACCAATGTTTGACCCGAGAGTGCGATGGCAGTGATTGCAGGTCAGTCTTTTGGGTTCACTTTGGCGAGTGTTTTCATTCCGCCTCTGTCGTTTTGTCAGGTATGTTTCTTTTGCCTTGAAGTCTATTGCGAGCGTGCCACTGCGCAATTTTTGTCTCCATCTGCTTCGATCATTTGCAAGGTTCTCCCATTCATTGGGGTCGATGTTGAATGCTTTCATCGTGACCTTGCAAGTGTCTTTGAATCGCAGATGTGGCCTACCTCTGGGTCGGTTGCCAGTAGCAAGTTCCCCGTAGAGAATTTGTCTGGGGATGCGATCATTTTCCATACGGTGGAGATGTCCAAGCCACCGCAGTCTTTTTTTGCCTAGGAGAGCCTGAGTTGATGGAATGTTGGCTCGGCTCAGAACTTCGATATTTGAGATCCTGTCTTGCCACTTGATCTTGAGAATTTTGCGTAGGCAGCGCAGGTGGAAGGAGTTGAGGGATCTTTCATGTTTGGAGTAGGTGGTCCATGTCTCTGAGCCATACAGCAGGGTGCTTAGGACGCAAGTTTGGTACACGAGTACCTTTGTTTTGATGGTCAGCTTGCTATTGTTCCACACCCTTTTTGAGAGTTTGCCAAAAGCTGTGGCCGCCTTTCCTATTCTGGCATTTATTTCAGTTGTTATGTCTGTGCTACCACTGATGGTTGAGCCTAGGTAGCAGAATTTTCCCACTTGCTCCAGAGGAGAGCCATTCAGCATGATTGGGTTGGGATTTCTCAAGCCTTGTGTCAAAACTACAGTTTTTGAGACACTGATCTTTAGCATGAATTTGTCACAGGCTTTGGCAAGGCTATTGATGAGAGCCTGGAGCGTGGTTTCATCGTGGGCCACGATTGCAGCATCATCTGCGAAGAGGAGCTCTTGTAACATAATATGCTCTGTACGAGATTTTGCTTTTAGTCTGGCAACATTAAAAACGGAGCCGTCCACTCTGGTGTTAATAAGTACTCCACCTGAACATTGACCAAAGGCATTCTTGAGTAGGGCTGCAAAATATATACCAAATAAGGTAGGAGCAAGAACACATCCCTGCTTCACACCGCTGTTTACAGCAAATGAATTGGATGTGCAGCCCTCAAAGTTGACACATGCCCTCATGTCAGTGTGGAAGGATGCAATAAGTTTTAGCAATGTTGGTGGACAGCCTATGGATTTAAGGACTGCATACAGGCCAGATCGGCTTACGGTGTCGAAAGCCTTTGTTAGGTCCACAAAGCATGTTATAAGCGGCCTGTTTTGTTCTTTACATTTTTCTTGGATTTGCCGAAGTGCAAATATCATGTCAATAGTTGATCGTTTGCTTCGAAAGCCACATTGTGTTTCTGGTAAGACTTTTTCCGCCAGTTGTTGAAGGCGGCAGTGGATGACGCGAGCAAAAGCCTTTCCAGTAATGCTGAGGAGGGATATGCCTCGATAGTTGTTGCAGTCGCCTTTGTCTCCTTTGTTCTTGTAAAGTGTGACAATTTTGGCGTCTCTCATATCATGTGGTATCACGCCTTCTTTCCAACACTGCAGTAACAGATTATACAGGTGTGGTAATAGTGGGCCTTTTAGGTCTTTTAATACCTCTGCAGGAATGTTGTCACTTCCTGTGGCTTTTCCAGCAGACAGGTGGTCGATTGCATTGGAAAGCTCGACTAAGGAAGGTTCAGCGTCAAGTTCGGCCATTATTGGCAGTTTTTGGAGGTGTTCCTCAAAATCTGGTGGAATATTTTTCTCAGTTGAATACAACAGAGAGTAATGCTCTACCCACCTGTTCAGTTGTTCATTTTTATCTGTGATGGGTTCACCATTTACAGACTTAAGTGGGGCGCTTTTGGTGATGATTGGCCCAAGAGCTACTTTCATCTGACTAAAGGCGGTTTTCATATCTCCCTTTTCATTTGCCTCTTGTATGCTGTTACACAAGTCTGTCCAGTATTTGTTGGCGCAACGTCTTACTGAAGTACATGTACATATTTGAATTTTTAAAGAAGTGATGTAGTGCCAGATTTGTTTTCAAATACTGCATTTATAAGTCAATATTGGATTTTTGGCTTGTCTTTTGTCAGATAAATATGAGTGGATCTGGTGAAATTGGGCTCAGGCTGAAACTTTTACACCTTTTTAAAAAACCAAAGTAAAGTAATTTTAAGAAGATTTCAAGCAAAATGTTTTAATTGAATGCACAGAAATGGCTAAAATTTCATTTTATATGCAAATCTCAATTTCCATAGAAAATTTTACCCGCTTCGGAGTTGGTTTTAATTTTTCAGGAATTTGGTCTTTCATCTTGACCCCGATTTCACCACATCCACTCATAAATATATTTATTGCAGCTTCGTACTAATAGTGATAATGCTGGCATTAAACTTCCCATACTTCATTTAAGAAAATGAAGAAAGTTTGCACAAGGAAAAGCGTTGATTATTCAAGTTATGTGCTTTGCTCTGTTGTTGTGTTTCATTATTGAATAGTCAAATTAAACATTCATCATTCGGTAGACGCTACATTAATACTGAATTTTTATATGTTCAACACGTGAAATATGCAGAATATCAAATGACACCAAAATCATACCAGACTTCCACAACCACTTCTTTTACATTGTTTCTGTCGTGTCAGCCTTGGCAAAACAAATTATACCTTTAAGGAGTTTTCAATCTAGATCTGCTTCTTACTATCTCCACTTTTTGCAAAAATTAAAGCCATAGTATTGTGACTTTAGCTCTTGTTTGTTCCAACTCCACGCTAACTGTTTGTGGCTGTTGTATTATGCTTTTTGTTTTTGAGACCGTAGTATTTCACATATTTAAGTTATAGATGAGCAGCGATCACAACTCCGTATTTTCTCTATTCACCTTTGTAATTAGACTGGTCCATTAACACTTAAGACTAGCCACTATGATAAGGAGTTGGCATAAATGAGAACCATGAAACAATTTGATAAGTGCCACAAAGCATCTTAAATAGGTTTCAAAGTGTGCATTTGTTATACATGTACTGCTTCTACATACTAAAAGATCTCCAGTTTTTCAGAAAATGGAGAAAGAACAAACAAGAACTAAGGTCATGATGATACGCCATAACAAAGCATTTTCTGTCATTCCTACAAAAAGCGTGGAGGTATCTCACTTTTGCAGTTTTGGAAACAGGTTTTACAGTGTTGAAAAGTTGTGTTAAAACTTTGTAAAATGACAAATCTCTGCAGGTGACCTTCTCAACACACTCTGATGTGGAGATGGAATAAAGCAGTTCTTGAGTGGTGAAATATCAGACACAGGCAACACTGTCCAGTGACAAACTGAGAACAAAAAGCTGTGGTGGTTAACATTATATTGATCATTTATTATACATGTATTTGCATAGTCATAGACTTAATTATGACTGACAATGGTAAAACTGAAAGGAATGGCTTACAAAGAAAAATAGAAAAGAATCCATTTTCACCAGAATTTCATCTATGATAAACTATGGATAACATAAACCGTTTGCAAAATAATTTGATAAATAAAATGAAAGAAAGAAACATCAAGCCAATACATGTATTTAGTTACCTTTCACGGATAATAAAGAACTCATTATTTATATTACCAAACTCAAAATCAGCGCAGCTGTTACAAATGAGGACTACTGAAATAGCATTAATCCCTAAAGTTGTCTATGAAAAAAATTGCCTGACAATGTAATGCAATTGTGCATAATTCACTCACATAAATTTACATTGTTAATCTTCATAGCCTAGAAGGGGCAAAAAATCCAGACTTGCTTGGACATTTGTCATTTTCTTTCATAATGGAATTCCATGTATAAAAATAACATTCACCCAGAGTCAAATCTGATATCTGAACTTTGAATTATGGCAAAACAACAACAACAAAAATTGTGACGAACTGGAATGCTCTTGAAAATGACAAACATCCCTGCATCAAAAACAAAACAGCAATAGTGACACTAAAAGTCGCAATGAATGTGAGATAAATGCAACACAAGCAATGATAGGGGTGTCCAGGCACTTGGTCATGCTATGAATTTATTTCCTGTTCAAACTGCTCTAATTCAGTAATTTGCCAATACAATGAATTATTATTTTTTTTAACATCCTTTTTGGACAAAAAAGCAAAGGCTTTAATTAAAATAACAAAACCATTGTTCAAGGTGTACTTCCATCACTTTGTTTGATTATTGAAGCAAGTCTAGATGTTTTAACAAAATTTACTACAGGTACACATCACTGTTTACTCTTCATTGATAACACTTTCATAGTCTTTTCATGATGGCAAGGCAGATGGGTTATATATATAACCTTTTTTTTTTTTTTTTTAAATCTTTAATTTTGTGATATATTAGGAAGTAAATCAATGCAAAAAGAGCTTTCTTAGCAAGGCATGCATTACTGATAAATAGCCAGTGCTGTGCTAATAATTGTGAAACGTATGAATGGGAGAATGGAGGCTGAAATATGATTCTCTGAGCAGGAATAATTTATCAGGCAAGAACTTTACAAGACAAAATCAATGAAAGAAATATAAACATTTACAGGCAACTCACAGAAACCTCAAACTATTAGTCACACAGAACCTTGAAAATCATGGGGGCATAATCTACTTTCTTAATTTCATTACTTTCCTATTTTTAATGGAAAACAGCCCAACACAAATACAACAAAAAAAAAAAAACGTCATTGGGAAGTTCCACATCGAATCATTTCAAAACTAATACTCCTATTACTAACACTGGTAATTTTTTTTTAAAGATGTTCTTAAGAAGAAGATTCAGTAATCTATTTAAATCTCCAAATGGCAACAAAACATTTTAATGTCCATTATTTCTTATCAATATCTGCCATTATAAAATAAAGCTTTCACTAATTTTCAGTCCAAAGTATCAGCATTATATCATGGCATGAAATACAATCATGTATAGAGTGAGTAATAACATCATTACAAAAAGGAAGTCAACAGTATTCAAAGTGAGGGCCCGGAGTGCCATCACACATTACATATATTATATACGTTGATTGGTTTCAACTCTCAAGAGACATCTGATACTGATAGTGATAGTAAATTCCTCAAAATAACAGAATATTTCTTAGAAAAATTGTCACATATCATTTTCTATCAAAATCCACAGCTCAACTCAACGATTCTCAAGTTATGTTTCATATTATCCAATCACCCAGCCTAATGATTATTATATGCATAATACACGTAAATGATATGATACAAGTCAAAATGCGTAACAAAACGTTCATGTCTTCATGCAAGAATGCAATGCAAAGCTTTCAGCTCAGCATACAATAACAAGTTCCTGCTATCTCTTTAAGACTGAACATATGCTTGTAATACTTTATGTAATGTGCCAGTATCAGGGAAACAATGGCAGCAATTCTCCCCCATACTTCAACAGTAATACAAAAAGTCCTTGCATTTACATCTTAAGCCTGTGATGCCCTATGCTGTCTATATCCTTATTCACTGGTGGACCAATACAGAGTGCCCTCACAATTGTTTCTGTGAGTTAGTGTGAGTTCAGGGATACGGTGTAGGGAAACTCAAGAGGTCAGGGTTCAAAGGGCTAATGAGACTTTCACTGAGATAGCCAAATCGTTGAAACAGAAATTTCTGCACTAATCCTTCAGAAAACTTCAAGAAATGAAACACCTCTCTCCAGCAAATAAAATAAGCTGCCTGGAAACAAACTTTCTCAGCTCCATGTACAAGTACTACCAGAATGTAATTCAAAACCATTGGTTGATTATCTGTAATTCCTCATTTTATACGAACACTCATGGTCCCTTGGCACTCACTGGGTGCCTCGATTTTTCAATGCATTTTGACTTCTTTCATACTGAAACAAAAAGACACATTTTGGACATGCCAATGATGAGACACCATTATGGTAAATGGATTTAAGAGAACCTATCAGTTCTTTCTTCAGCATTAGAAAATCATATTTTTGATTCTCCCAGAATACGTGCTTTAGAGCTGAAACAGACGGGGACTACCTTATAGACATTATTTTAATGCTACTTTTGATTTTGAATATTAGAAATGTACTTGCACAAAACCGTTAAATCCATTCACTGCAATATATTTTCACCATAGCCATGTGGAAAATTTTAAACTTGTTTTACATGAAGATATCAACCTTTAAAGTTTAAATAAGACAGAAAAGAGCTCGAAATTACTGTGTACATATATAATAATAGGGAACAGCATGAAGACTGAATTGAAGATATAATTTACAGACACTAACATAATATGCTTATTAATTAAAGCAAAAAGAAAAAAAAAAACTGAGTCAGTCCTTCATTTCACACAGGCATCTCGGCTTACTCAGCAGTGTAGTGCTTTCCACAATTTCTTTCTTACAACTTGGCATGCTCAGCAAGAACAGGTGTGATTATAATCGATGCACATCTGTTTCATGTTTTTAAATGTGATGACCCTCCAAGACTGCGAAGGATATCAAGCAACACCTCTCATGCTGTGAAAACTGAAAGCTAGCTGAACACAATATTGAGAAATGTCAGATGGCTTTTATTCCAAAGTGTACCATTTCTGTCTCTTCAATAAATACTGTTTCTGAGAAGGTAAGTAAAATGTACTTGAAAGTGTAAAACAAAGATTTGCAGTGGACATCACTGTTAAATTAAAAAGGTGCCGTATGTCTTTTAAATTAAAACAGTATATAATGTTCGCAAAAAGACAGCATCTCTTTAGCAAGGTTCAACTGATAGTGTCAATGCTGATGAAGTGTTAAATTCAAAATAATCTCTTTTCGTTGTGAAATCCCACAAGTTGAATTCTGTAGATTACATTCTTCTAGATAATTCATGAGGAGGATAAAATATTTTTCTGTAAAGAGAATTACAAGTATGTTTATCTTTAAAAAGTGTTCAAATGGCTCGTCAGTTCCAATATAACGTCACACTTGGAAGACACAAGAACTAGTGTGTATTCCACAATCATACAAAACTCCCCCACAGAGTCTGAGTTGCTGCTATTGTTGCAATTCCACATAGTTAGCGGGAAAAAGTCCAACAACGCCACGGCACTCCCCTCTCCACCAGCCTTCATCAATCTGTTGAAAAATTTTATGAAGAAAACATTAAATCTTTTCCCTTACTTTCATTTTTTTGACAAAATTTTTTTAAAAATTGATCATTGCCTTAGGGCTGATAAGCATTATAAATCGCCATCCGTCTCACAAACGGGCATATCAACAGTTTGCCCATTTTACAAAAATTGAGGGGGTTAGAATAAGAAAAGGTCTAGGAGTCACCTGGATCCCTCATAATTGTAACTCCCTTAAATAAATTGAGGAAATCAGAATTACAAAGGATCTAAGTGCCAATGGCACTTAGACGCCTTCTAATTCTGGCTCGCTCTGTTTTGGTGAGAATGACATTTCCTACATATATACAGACAGCATGTGGCAAATACATTTCTGCTCGTAATATCAAAACTACTCAAGATATTATGTCACTTATCTCACCATGAGCCTAATACGCCAATAGGGATGTACTCGCTTTATTTGAGAGGATGCAAAGGAAAAAGCATACTAAACTCAAAGCCATACTTGTTGAGGTTTTCAATCTTATGCTGCCCTCATGAAGCTTTGATCAAATGAATCTAAAATGGTCAGTGCTGCCATTGAATTACAAGCTGGTACTCACCATTTCAATATTGGTAATTGTTTCATCTGGATCAAAGGTCAATTCATCACTATCAGCTGAAACAGTTGAAGAAAAAAGATCAGATTTTGAGTAAAATTCAACAAATTCAATAGTATAAACAAAGTATGAAAAAAAACCCAGACAAAATGAAACGTATATGTTTGCAACAGGGAATGGGACATGCTGATCGAGAGGCAAGGTGCTTGCCTCTTATGCCGAAGGTTCTGGGTTCAATTCCCCGTCGATGCCGGCATGTTGGAAATTTGGTGGAATTTCCTGCCCTTGATATTTATTATTATGGTAGGTAGGATCAAATACCTAGTCTTCTTGGAAAAAGGTGGAAAATTTGGATGGCCTGTGTGCAAGAAGGGCAGTTGGAAGTCAAGAACAGCAGGCCTAACAAGGCTGTTTGCATGGATAAAACTAAAAAAAAAAAAAAGAACTCATCCCCCCCCCCCCTGATCAAACATGTATACAAAATGCAAACACAAATACAACAACAACAACAACAACAACAAAAAAAAAAAAAGAAGTTCAAAAGTCAAAAACAAGAAAACTAATGCCGAGGGCAGAGACATCTGAAAACAAAGACCTCAAAAGAACCAAAACATGCAAGAGAATGAAGCTCTGCACACTTTATAGTCTCATGTATTTCATGCACGAAAAAACTTCAAAGGGTCATGGAAACAATTAGTGCAAAGTCTGAGAAATTTCTTTAGTTAAAAGGGCTTCTATATATATATTCGCCAACCATATCATGAAACCACACAAGCACAATCCAATATTTTTTCCGAAATGTATTCCTCAACTTAAAGACTATATTAGTTATATCAACAAATACTTTGAAATAATGTATTCCCATTAACCCTCACACAGTTTGGGCCATGATATCGTGTTTTTTTTTTCCCTGTCCACTACTGATAAGACTGTGATATCATGGTCATCTCTTCCCAGGCCCCAATTGCCAAGCCAAGGATATTGTGGTTGCAGCTCCCTTGTCTGCCAATGACAAGGCCACAAATTTATTTCACCACTCCCTTGGAGCCTAGTTGATAAGCCCCCAATATCGTGGTTTGTGACATAGTAGCCTACAGTTTTTAATGTTTAAGTTGTGAGGATTTCTTGGAGCTTGCACAGGCCTATCAATTGAGCCACAACTGGAAGCAGATTTCTGTATCACTGCAAGGGTTAATCAACAGACGAAGGGAAATTCCCTCATGGTGTTCACAGAACTGACAAAAAAAAGAGCTGTCATCTGCAGTTGTGGGATTACTAATTTACACTGTGTAATTTCATGATAGGATCAGTGATATGCAAACTATATCTCAACTTCGCCATTAAGTTGGTATTTGCTACGAAAGAAGACAGCTGAGACAGGAGGTTTTCAGTTTTCTCTGTCCAAGTTTCTGAAGTGCTTCAGGGCAGTCGAAACTAATCTTAACCATTACAGTTGAAATTCATATACTGCCCTTTCACTCTTAATTCATTCAGAGCCAATAATCCACATTTTACAGATGGTATGGGCTGTCAGGGCTCTGCAGATCATCAATAAATAGATGATATCATTGTTTCATAGCTAAGGTTCTGCTAGTCAAACTTTTATGGTTTCTTCATGACCAGTAATACATCGCCAGTAAATCAGCCATTTTTCAATAGCATCCCCAAATTGATGTAATATTCTGAGAATGCCCAGGCACAAATGTGGAAATCTCCTTGGCACTGAATGAGCTAACAAACATAGCAAAGCATGCAAATAAATAAGCAAACTGTGTCCTTCCCACTTACTGGCTTGGTAATCATAAAGTGCAATGGCTGTCAGGCCTGAATCTCCTCCTGCTGTAGTTCCTTCATTATATGCTTGTTGCTGGTCGGACTCTTCAGGCTCCATCTCAACCTCCAGTTCCTCTGCCATGTGGTACTCCGTTTCAGGTTCTGGTTCTGGTTCGGGCTCACGGTAACTGGGTCTGGCCGGCTCCGGTTCTGGTTCAGGCTCACGGTAACTGGGTCTGGCCGGCTCCGGTTCTGGTTCAGGCTCACGGTAACTGGGTCTTGCTGGTTCTGGCTCTGGTTCCTCTTCAGGCTCGTTGGCTTGTTGTTGTTCATCTTCCCACTGCTCTCTTTCCTGTCTTTCCTTTATTAAGTAATAAATATAGAAAGCAGAGATTGAATGTGTGAATGAGAAACGAATAAAAAACGAGATATTAAATACACTGAGACAGACAGGAGCTTGCGTATTCCACACTTAATGTAAAAAACAAACCGAGGGCAAATCTGGTCTTATGGAAAGGGGGGGGGGGGTGTGTGGAAAAGAAAGAGTAAGAAGGGGAAGGGTGAAAGAGAGGGGTTGAGGAGAGAAAGGGAGAGTGAAAGAGTTTTATCCCAGGCAAGGCTGGTAACCGAATCTATTAAAAGTTTTCAATCTTATATTAGAGATGGTTGGAGTGTGGAATGCAGTGATGCTGGATTCTGTTCCCCTGAGACTTGCCAGGTTAAATTTACTGTCTCTTAATTCACAACAAATCTTTTTTTAATTTGAAGTTTGTAACTTATAACTTAAAGGGTTTTACAACTGTAGGCACTCCTACCACAGCCCCACCCCCAACAAGAAGGTCTATGTTATGGAATTCATTCTTTTTTTGGTCTTTTTTATCACCACAATCATCACCATCATTATCATTAAAATTACTATCATTAATATTTTATTATTACTGTATCTTCATTTTAAAAAAAAAATATATATATATTTTATTCTCACCTTCTTTTACTCAATTTGGACTAAATTCTATTCATCCACCACTGTAGATACCTGATATTTAATCTAAACTATCTACTCTATAAGATATATAAATTATGAACAGATATTGCAGCATATTTTGTATAAATGGACTGCAGTCAAGCTTCATAAATTGACATAATATTATTTAAAAAACGCAGAAAATCTGTGCGGTTGCAGCAAAGCCTGATGCAAAATCAAAATGTCGCAAAATGGAAAAGCTGTATGGAGCAAAGCCTCGCCTCAGAAATAATGCAGAAACAATAGTAACAATTTGATGCATAGGACACAGGGGTTTATAAGTGTTCACTTAGTTCCCTGGTCCCAGTGGTAATTGATACTTTCCATCACCAGCTACCTGGTGTGCGCTGAGCCGTGACCCACTAGTGGCCTGCTAGGCTAGAGCCCCCAGCAGGAGAAAGTTATTTTCTTGTAAATTGTCACAACTTCAAAATTTTATATAAATTCAGCTTTTATTGACACAGACATGAAAAATATATCAATTAAAAGGTTGTTTTTAGGACTATTGAGCCCTATGAATTTCCTAAACTAATGAAGATTATCATAAAAAAGAATATAATGTCAAGTGAACAGCATGAATTGAATAATATATGCAGATATACATAAAACAATTGCTAATTTCAACCATTTAGCCAATTTCTAGAGTATTATAATTTGGATATTTTGTAAATATAGATCTTGTGCTTCAACTGTGAGGTAAAATAATTTTTGGAGGTTGAGGGGAAAGCCAGCTATGGGCTTATTTATTTAACACCACACTCCAGTGATCAGCCTAGCAGCCTCCCTTTTAAGTAGAAAATGTCTCTACATGGTCATTTTGTATTATAATCTCTGTGGCAGTGTGTGTCTCTCCCCTCCCCTGTTTTTTTATAACAAATCAGATAAACAGTAAACCAACACTTTGAAGACATAAATCTTGGACAGTACAGACATGTTTAGGTGTACTTCATGGTCACAGTTCACGTTAAGTTGTAGTTGACTTCAAACTCTACCTGACTTGACAACATAATTCCTGGGTCTCATGTTTTCTTGCCTTGCTGTCGCTTGGTGATTGTGGGTAATAAACGATGAAGTGTGGGTGAAACTTGAGACAGATGGGGCTTCATTATAACTTTCAGCTGATCTTCTGGGCGTCTAACACTCTGTCTGTGCTTGGTTTTCAAGTTTTCGAATTGATGAGTGCACCAGCTCTCCCCCTTGTTCTCCATGAAGCCCCATGTCCCATGTCACATAATGTGGACGAATGAATTGGTCCATCATTTGACACATCGAGGCGAAAAAGGTTCAAGATGGTTTTGGTGTGATGCACACACTGTCGGGGTTTTATCTGTACGCTTTTCTGTCTTTTTTTCTGTGTCCGCAGTCCACAATGCGACAGAGCTGTGTTATGAATGTGTCATGATCAGACTTCAAATGCTCCATTTTACTTGTATGTTCTGAAATACAAGTAATGTAGTGGTATGGACAGGGAAAATGTTGAAAACCCCTGAAAGCTGGATAACTTTACTTCTATTAGAAATTAATCCTAACACAGGCAGCCCCCTTGTCCTATAGAGAAACATTTTGACTGCAGAAAAGAGGTGTCAAAAACACACTTTATAGTGGTCACATAGCTAAGGTGACAGTTGGACAGAAGCTCCACCCCTGGACCCACTTCAGGCAGGCCGCAGGAGATTTAGATCAGAGATTAGTTTTAACTCGCTCCTAAATTCTAATACTCTCCGAGGGAAAAAAAAAAGAAGAGACCTCACAACTCACAAGAGCATCAATGCTTTTTTTAAAAAGTAACATATTTAGTAAAACAGAAAAGGAATACCCGCAATCTAAAACTGTGACAAAGTTTAGATGTAAAATTCCAAAATGAATGATAAAAATAAGTAAAAATAAACAGTCAACCCATAAGTATAAAGTAACTGACAGTATCCTTCAAAATTGTGGCGGGGAATAAAAAAAAATCATGGACCAAATGTTAACCCATTAACCTCCGAAGAAGTTATTTGGACAGCATTGTATAATATAGAATACGTTTACTGTCATTTAATTTTTATTATTGTAACAATTGGCTAAAGCTGTGAAATTTAAGTTTAAATTGAAAAATGGAAAATATTCTTCCTGTTGACCCCGCTTCCATTCAAAACTAAATTTAAGAAATACTTACCAGAATGAGTTGATGAAACCAACAGCGTTGTACAGGTCAAATGTCCACAAACAGTTTGATACCAAACAAAATATCTGAAGGATGTTTACCAACCGAGAAAGTTTCCTCAAAAGACAATATTTAAAACAGAAATCATAGAATTAAACGGGATGGCCCGCGGGCCACACCTGAGAGCAATTATCTCAGCCAGCGGGGCATTAAACCACCGGAGCGCGGAGTATCAGATGACACAAGCGGGTGTTCAACTAAAGGCCTGTTTTCACAATGGAATAAACCCCTGTGAGGACAAGGAAAGACATATAGTCTTTTGTCTTTCATTTTCCTTTGCATTTGATTGCTTTGTTTCTGTCACAGAAATTGTCTTTCTGCATAATTTCCTACGCAAATATTTGCTACTTACAACTTTTTCTTCCTGCTCCATTTTGAGTGACCTTCATAAATGCACACACACAAATATACTCAGTTATATTCCTTGTCCATGACTGAAATACATACCTTTCTCTGCCTCTCTTGCTCCTCTCTCTCTTGCTTTTCTCTGGCTTCTCTTCTCGCCCGCTCTTCCTGCGCTCTCTTCCTTGATTCATCTTCTCCTCCTTGAGCCATTTGTTCAAACCTGGCTTTCAAATTCCTGGCACCCTCAGAGCCTACGAAAGAAAGACACCAATAACAAATTTCGTGGTAAGAAATTCCTCAGGTGGAGTGAGAGAAGTGGTCATCATCAGAGTCAAGGTGGGTTCTTTCATTAGATGTTTTGGACTTTTAACTACATGACATCTGGAATTTAATATCCATTTAAATTAAGAGATCTGAGTGTTGTTTTTTATCTTCAAAAAACACTAGCTTATCTGCTAGTTGATACCAGAGAGTATGTATGTATGTATAGAGAGGTTAATACTATTGGTCGATTTGCACTGCGAGACACAGGAGGCTCTGCGAAATCATTGTTAGCATGGAGTGGAAAGTAGGTCGCTGCGGTAAACAATATCCATTTGTGCATTTCCACGGGGCGTAAAAGCTTATAAACTGCTCTAAATCGTTTCAACACGCCCAAAAATATGAACAAAACACAGTAAACAGGTAATGCATGCTATCTTTGGTGAAGACTGTCTCTTTCAATTTTTCAATTTCTTGTTTACTGCAGCGACCTAGTTGCGTAATTTGGCGGAAGTGAGATCTCTCTATAAATCTATACTCTCTGTTGATACCTGTCCTTGAACATCTCAAGTACTGGCGTATCAACAATTTTTCCCATTTACAAGAGGGTGTTTCAAAGTTTTTGGTGAGAGCAAAATTTCTCATGTACAGACAAACATGTGGCACAAACGTTTCAGCTTCTATATATCAAAACTTTTAGTATTAAAGATACTGATACGGCAATTTGTGAGAAAATAGACCTCCCCATGATCAATTATAACATAACTGTACCTCAAAACGTCCAAAGTCATTGATACACCAGTCTGTGAGATGGATGACGGCATGAAAATTCCCTGTACTTTTAGCATTACAATATTCAGAGCTCTTTTCCCGTAGTGTTATTTTTTTGATACACAAAATATACTTTTCTCTCTCTCTGGCTTCATCATCTCTATTTTGAGATTTAGATAATAACAGTGTCAAGTTTTATGATCTCACTGTGTGCAATAATAAATACTCAATTCATAAGTTCAGACCTCAACATACAGATAGCGGAACCACTCATAAATGACATGAATGTTCATTTGCTTTACCAGAGAATGGGCCTTGAAATTTTCAACCGATAAAATACACTATCACATCAAGTAATGATTTACTGAAGCTGGCAGTTCAATCAACTTGTGGACAAACCACAAGATAACAGGAATAATTTTCATTCACTTACGTTCACTTACACTATCACATGAAGTAACGTTTCACTGAAGTTGGCAGTTTCAGTCAATTCGTGGACAAAACAAGAAATAAAAAGATAAAAAAACAAAATGAAGATAATGTATATCCATTGCTTTACAACATCACTTACTTCCTTCTGCCTTTGTTCTTGGGTAATTTGCCTGCACTCCTGACATATCATCAAAGGATCCTGCTGACTGTAAAACAAACAGAAATGGCTGATACATGGAAAATCAACATGAGACACCCATGACACATCTGTACTGGCCAACAGAATGGTGAGAAGACAAGAGGGTGACTGGTTATGAAAAGAAAAATGCTGCTCCCAGCAGTGGCACCTTTCTGACTGATACCCCTGTCAGCCAGTTCCATGACACTGTATCATACACACACACCTCCCCCCCTCCCCCCACAACCCCACCAAGTAGGCCTGCATTGACCAGCATGAAATTAACACGGCGAGATTGTTTTATTTGATATTAAAGGCAATGAACTTTCGAGACAGCACCCTCTCTAGATCCAGGACCCAAAAAAGGAAAAGAGAGTCTCCCGGTTAAAAGGGAATTCCATGATTTTCTTTACATGTAAAGAGGTGTAAACTTATAAGAAATATAGAAGGATTACTGCAGAACCAGGGAAATCTTTTGGATAAACACAAAGGGAAATTTCTTGCTTTCTGATTTTGGTTTAAGCAGGTTTCACTAAAGATCTTCTGTTTGGAATGACAAGTGTACAAAATATAAGAAATTCAGAGGGTGGTGAATTTGGCTAATTTGTGCAGAAACAAAGCCTGGTGTACCATTGTAGTTACTGCTTTAAGGACTGCTTCTTTTCCAGACATTATGGATACATTTGAAGCATGCTTGTGTAAATCTGAATATGTGAGACTGACCCTATCTCGCTTGTCTTCCTCCACCCCAAATTTGCCACCAAAGCCCTTCTTCATGTCAGTCTGTGAAGGGTGGAGCTCTGTGCGGGTGTCAGCACCATAGCCAAGCGCCGATTTGTCCTGACTGTCTTTTTGAACGCCGTATTTGCCGCCAAATCCCTTCGAGTAATCTGTTGAATTACCAGAGATCTTTTATTTAACCATCGCAACATTACAGAAAAGATTTAGACTGCGCAAAAAAAAAAAAGAATGCCAAAGCTGGATTGTCTTAATTGTGTGATGAAGCTTCTCTGTTCCACAATAGGGTGATTCAGTGGACTTTACATTCGGCAAGTAAACATCTACACTGAAGTAAAGAAGATTTTCAATTTCACAGAACCATATAATGAGTACAAGTAAATACCACCTGTAAATTCAAACCTTATATATGATGACAAACTCAGCATGCATGTAAGAAAGTCACTGAGTTAGGCACACTTCAAGACACTGTGCAATTATTTACTTTGCTTGCAAAAATGCAGTTCATGCTGTTAATATTCATTTCTCATATACCTTTACTTTATTTGTGAGCAAATGGGTCGGAAGATTTATTCACTGTTATTAAATATGGATTTCCAACATTTCAAAAACATCGACCAGAAAACTATAAATGTCAGCTATGTTAACCATCATTAGCAATTGAAACAACAAGATTCAAAGTCAAACAATAATTAGAACAGAATTTCTTTTATACCAAACTTGTAAATTTCATTTGTGAACTTCGAATTCATGCATTTGAATGCCACGCCTAAATAAGGACCCAAAAAAAACTTGAATGGTGCAAAGTGGCCTTCATTGTGTTGACATGCCGTAAAACCCAAAACCCAAACTCCATGGCAAAATAAAAAAAAAAAATCTTTGATAATGATACTGCAGCCAAATGGTGAGATTCATATTGTTTAGTTGGTGGGGGCATGCACAAGAGCATCAAACCTGTCCATGCATTTGTTTTTTTAACAAGATGACAAATTCTTGTTATTTAACAAGGGGAAAACTAAAATTGCAGATAAGATACAATAAGATAAGATAAATTTTATTCGTCCTTGTACAAGGAAATTTGTTGCATGACAAATGTGGCCATGTAAGTGACAAAATGGACTTTCTGAAGAGCAAGGATTAAAGCTGATGTCTTATATCTCATGTCAACAGACAGGTAGATCTTCTAGATGAACACTGTAAGTTCCCATCCTAAGGATGTAATCTTGTGAAAGAGGTTTTACAAAATGTTTTATCGGCTAAGCACACCTGTCTGGGATTCGTGTTTGCCAAGCTTTTCCTGATAGTCATATCCCACGGCTGATTTGTCCATATGGTCTTTCTGAACTCCATACTTGCCGCCAAAGCCTTTGCTAAAGTCTGTTGCATTGAGAATTTGACAGAAAATGTATGATATTGATAGTTTGCACTGGAACTAGAAGGAAAATGGTCCAAATTTTGCAGAAATGTATAGATGGCAACATAACAATTATATCAGAATTAATCACTGTCGAGGTGGAAGTTTCTAGAGCAGCAAGCCTCCAAAAAGAAAGGCCTCTATAAAAATATCAGAATTAATCAAAACTGTAAATGAATCTTTCTTCAAAACATTTCTGCACACAGAAAAAAGTAGCATTCAGTAAATACAACATAAATCCATATTCTGCTGCATACTGTGGTTCTTCCCTCATGAGCGATAAATTGCTTTGTAGTCCATTTAATAGGTCCTACAATGGGAAAAACGAGGTACAAAAAAAGCCAGGGAAGAAGGTGTATGTGAGTATGGTGAAGTTTTCATTGTTCTCTTGCAGTAATTACAGGAAATGCACGTCCCGTAAACAAACAGTTCAGAGAAACAGACCACAACTCTATGACCAGTGCTGGTATATGTAGAGTAGTGACTGTAAAATAAATTGTTCCTTCTTTTTTTTTTTCATTCTAATTTCACATTGATCTAAAGATTTACCAGTCACCTAAACAAACAGTTCTGAGAAACAGAGTACAACATTAAGAGCAGTATTAGTGTCAGTAAAGTAGTTGCTATGAAACTGTCTCCCCCCCCCCCCCCCCTTTTTTTATTCTCAGCCATACTAATCTCAAGATTTACCACAAAAGTCCATGGTATTTCTTGTTTTATTAATAAGTTCTTCTCCTGGGCATATTTTTTTTTTGCGGTGATACGAAAACATAATATTATATCTTTTTGAAATTTACAATTAATGGAGCAACTTAAACAACTGCTCACTTAACAGATTTAACATTCGTTACTGGAGATGAATTGTGGTCCAAAAAAAAAAAGAAAAAAAAAAGAAAAAAAAAGCAACTGTGCCCCAGATTAAGGGTTTTTTAAAACATCAGCAAGAAAGCAAAGGAAAGGAGGGGAAAGCTATTATAAGGAGAGTGTGGCCCACAAAACAGGATGTTACTCAGCAAGCAAGGAAGGCTGATGCTAGGCACAAATACAACACAAAAATTATAATCAAGCAGTATTATATTTAAGCAATGCCACAAGCAAAAGTTCATATCATGGTGACATATCACAGATGCTGCAATGAACCATCACCTATTTAATCTCATAGTTTGCATTTTCATATTTCTGATCATCTGATATCTTACCTAGGTGTTATATGATATACACAAGGCTAAATTTTTAGCATAATTAAATCTATATCACAGAACCTCAGTATGAAATAAGAATTATTGTTATTTTTTCCGCCACTGACATTAAATTATGGAATAGCCTTTTAATTTACCTTTATCAATATCTGAATATGAAACAGCATGTTAAATCTTAGAAGTGAGAAATAATTTATATTCTTGTAAAGTACAACTTGACATAGTCTGGTTTTCAAGATTTGCTGTTACAGTTGTTGAAACAGACATGTCTGGATTACTGAAATACAATTTAAGAGTTCAAAAATAAGTCATACATTCAGTAAATGTCTACTTCTTGTCTTAAAATTAAAGTTGGTAATAACTTTTGACAAGGACTTGAACATCCCCGAAAATTGTTTTACAAAATCAATTATTGGCAATGATATGGTAAAGCCAGAATGGCACTTTAGAATCTGAAGAAAGGGGATCATAATGACCTTTCTGTGACTCATGTTGTTGAAGCTTCTCCTGGTAATCATATCCCATAGCTGAGGAGTCCTGTCTGTCTTTCTGCACACCAAACTTTCCCCCAAAGCCTTGGCTGAAGTCTGAATAGGAAGCACAGCAAGGGATAGGGTAGTGTGGTAGGTATGACATGTGGCTGCACTTAATACAACATCTCTACAGATGTACGTCTCAAGCTCCAGATTGTGCAAGCAATTGCAAACTAGATTAAAACAGCTGATAATTTTCTCTTTGATTCTTTTAACCCTTACAAGATGATAGGGCCACTAATCATCCCAATTATTTCGCAGTGATAAGGAGGATGGGGCTGATCATCAACCCGACTGTATTATTATAGTAATAAAAGATGAACAGGCAGATTATCGGCCCACTGAGAAAGCAGTTATGATTAGTCATGTCACGGCCATGTAGCCAATCAGAACGTTTGTTTCATAAAATCTACGGATCTGTACATGAATGGCGTATCTTCCTGCTGTTGTAAACACATTAGTTTTTTTGTCCTGTGTGAACCCGCCATTCTAGATGGGTAGCATCCAAAATACCCCCCCCTCCACCCCAGGGGGCTAAAGTCAGAAAAACAACTATTACTACCTGGTTAGTTAAATAATGAAATGGCTTTCAATTGACCCCCTGAACAGCTTCACAGCATGAGGGAAGGTGGAGTGTTTGAAGGGTAGGAAAACAACGAGGAGGAGAAAAGAGAATCAGCAGTGTCGATTTCTTATACCATATGGATCAATACCACTTTTATAAAGGCTTAAAAGTTCATACACCATCAGGAAAAAAAACACAGTGGAAAGGAGGACAAAGGGAATTCATAATTAAACATCAAATCAGCACAAAAGGTGTAACTGAATACCTAAGTTCTCACATAAACATGATGGTATTAAAAAATGCTTGGATCTCTCGAGATTGAATTTCATTGGCCTAGACTCAAGGGTAAAATCTGCAAGACTGGCCTTTCAAACGGATGACTAGTCATAGTAGAAGGGTAATATTAAATAATGTTGAAAAATACTGCTCTACTCTAGATAAAAGTATGATAATTTGTAAGTATGATAATCATAAATGACATGAACTCATTTTATTTGCAAGTAAGTGATTGCCATGAAAACAGATGCAATATTAAAAAACATATTATGCTGATTTCCACTCACCAATAAGATATAGCATCACTCCACTATACTCTACTCTGAGCTAAGCCAAGATGGACTGTCAGACTTGTTCACTAACACTCAAACATCAATATGCAGTGTATAGCTAAAGTTTAATGATAATTTTGGAAACAACCTGTTGGATCTTAATAGACTCTATCAGTACAGTAGTCTCCGCCTAATAACCCGCCTCTCGGGTGACAAAGAAAACGGGCTATTAGGCGGAGCGGGTTATTAGGCGAATTATCAAGGGAGATAACCTCATACAAAAAGTTGTATTTCTCGCTTCTTCCCCTTGTTTACAGAAACGACGGGCGTGAACTGTAGGCCTATTCGTCGATAGAGGATGATATTTTGGTGGGTTTTTTTTGTTGTTTTTTTTTTATTCATTTATTTACATATATTATATACATCTAATAATTGACATGACATTGACAGGTGAGAACCAGTTGGCTTCAGGCTATGCCCCCTACCAAAAGGTACTATCCCTCCCTAATAATGTCGTGAAAGGAAAAAAAATGAAATTACATCATACACATGTACATCTAAAATCGATCTTTATATATTGGCTCATACAAGGCATACACAATTTCAACTTTTATAAGTTTCATTCGTTGGGGGTTTGGGGGAGCCATTCATCACTGCAAACATTGCATCAATTGTTGTTTGCTTTTTTTTCTCATGGAGCGCTTTGAGGACTTCTCTTTCTAGAATTTTGAAGTGAGGCATCAAGTCATTGTTTCCTCTGTGTTGTAGAAATTGCCTCATAGTGTTCACTGAGGCCAGAAGCTCTTGTTTTGTTCCCTGGGGAGTTTCTTCATTGTCTTCATCCTCGCTCTCTTGTGGTTTTTTCCGTTTTACTTCTTGCACGATCTGTGTCAGTGAGAGAGCCGCAAGTGATCACATCATTGTCCTGATTTATGAGTTCTTCGAACTCTTCTTGGGATAAATTATCCGGTGGCAGCACGATTTCCTCTTCAGCAAACGTAATGTCTTCGGTTTCTTCTCGAAACCCAGCTTTTGAGAAGCAATTCCTGATTGTTTGTTCTTTCACCTCTCTCCAAGCATCGCTGAGCATGTAGATTGCGTCACACAGACTGATCTTTTTGGTTGCTTCTACGGCCTTTATTGTGTCGTCTGCGTCCAGTTCTGCTACGATTCTTTCATTGGCACGTTTTCTGTAAAAACATTTCAGATTACGGATGACTCCCATATCCATCGATTGAATCGATGATGTTGTGTTTGGCGGGAGGAAGAAAATCTCAATGTTAGAGAAAGTCAAGCCAGGGGGGTGAGCACTGCAGTTGTCAAGCAGCAGTAGAATTTGGCACCCTTGACATCTTAGAGATGTGTTCCACGTCTCTAGGTAATCTTGGAAGATCTGTCCTGTCATCCACGCGTTTGTTGAATTTGTGTACGTGACTGGCAATGTAGAGAGGTCTCTGGGGAAACAACGGGGACGCTTTGATTTTCCAATCACCATGCGTTTCTTCTTTTCAGTGCCAGACATATTCGCGCAAACAAGAACAGTCACTCGTTCTTTTGCCTTCTTGCCTCCGCTTAATGAGTCACCTGTAAGTGCATATCCTCTGTCAGGGAGTCCTTTAAGTAGAGGCCTGTCTCATCTGCGTTAAAAATATTTTCCTTGTCAAAGCGCTGTAAGAGACCGAGAAGAACGTCTTGTTTGAAATCCTCCGCTGCTGCTACATCCAAAGATTGTTTTTCTCCATGTTCTTTTTTGTACTTTAGGCTGTGGCGTTCTTTAAATCTATTTAGCCAACCTTCAGAAGGGGTGAACTCATGTCCCATTTCGCGCGCGAGTTCTGTAGCTTTCGTCTTTAAAAGTGGCTGGTTCAGTCGAGCATCTTGTTCTAGTTTAGCTTTGATCCAAAGAAACAAGGCCTCATCAACATCTTCTTCCTTAAAATGCCTTTTCCTTTTCTGTGATAAGTTGCCTGTGGATGCGCTCTCTTTCAAGCTGTCACGAGTTTTAGAGATTCTTGCAACTGTTGTCCTGTCTATGTCAAATTTCCTGCCTATTTCAGTGAAGTTAACTTTTCCTCTCTTTTCGTGCAATAAAATCTCATCCAGAATCTCCAGTTTTTTCTTCTTCTCCAAGTCTTTGCGAGGCATTTGCTGTGGCTTCTTTTTAATCCGAAAGAGAGCGAGAATGATCGATGATTGCAAGTTGAGGATGTAGTGACGAGTGGTGCCACTAGACCAGAGACAACATGAGTGAGATGTGACCACCCTCAAGATTAAATCAACCTGATTGGTTGAAAATCATTGAAGCCCACCTATCACAATGCTGCATACACGTGCCCTTTGTGTATAGCCGTGATGCGGAGTGTTTGTTCTTGCATCATTTATTGACCACCCGCCCCACACTGCTCTCACGGTCAGTGTTTATCTTTTCTTTCTCTTTCAATTGCATAACACCTGGCGCCACACAGCCAGGCGAGACGACGGCGGTGTGCGGCGCTGTTTATGACAGTGCCGGTGCTTACGTCATTTAGATGACCATATATGTTCGCACAGTCTCTGCCGGCTATTGTGCCTACAGCAGTGGGTAAAGTTTTATTGATGTGCGAGTCGATTGGCAAGCTGAGACGGGCTCAGCGACGTTTACTGTGCGGTGATTTCTTGAAATTGTTTGATTTTTGTAGCACGGCGCAGGTCAGAAGACCGGGTTATTATGTGAAGTTCCAGTTGTGGAGCAGGTTATTAGAGGGGTAAAATACATAGTGAAAATTCGGTTTCACACAATGAGCGGGTTATTAGGCGAAGCGGGCTAATAGGCGGTGGGTTATTAGGCGGAGACTACTGTATGTGTTTACAACTACATCTGTTTGAAGTTTCTTTGCCTTGAAACTCTAATGGTTTGGACTTTTCACTAGAACAGTGTGTAAGGCAAAAAAAAAAAAACAAGCAGCAAACTTTTTTGAACACACCTGTTTATATCTTTCTTTCTTATCAACTATTCAGGAGAAAGCACTATTTTCTAATTTCCACACCATTTAAATGAACATTTTATTCTCTGTTCCTGGAGATTGCTCTACAATTTCTTTTGTCATATATACATTTTCTGTTTCACATATATTGATATTGGATGAATGGTCAGTTATCTGACTGCTGTAACGCCCTCTCAAGTATCAAAGATGTATACAATTCTTGGGGTACAGTCTGAAATAGCAAGTGCATGGTGCTGGGGCAAGGGACCAATACACTAAAATTGCTCTGACCGGACATCGGTATCTCATTAATGCATGTGAAAATCTGAACTCTGGGCAAAGAGAAATCTGTTCATTTCACTGTTCTACACTGACAAATTAATCTTGCTAACTTTTCAACACATCTCAACTATGCTAAAAATTCAGACACTTTCTGCCAGGTGAGGGGATTTGTCTACAATCCTGCATCACAACAACTCGCGAATAAAACATACAACTTTTACCCTCATTAAGATATAAGCAAAATGAGTGTGAACTAAAAGCTATATAATATAAGCAAGCTGGTATTAAATGCCGAAACTTGCAAACAGATCATTTTTAATTCATCATTTTACGAGGACAAAAAATTATAACCAATATCATCTAGTAGTAAACATAGAAATGTCCACTGCATGACTGAAAATACCATGAACCGACTATGGTCACTCTACTGACTGTTTGCTTTATCCGAAAACTGAAGTTCTGCTTTTTATGAGATAAACAGGAGGTCCCCACTAATAGATGACTGGCTGTATTCAACAGTTCAGTTCGTTACAATGTAGGAGTGTGAATGAAAAAACAAAATGACACATAGATCATTGGTGTAAAGCAATAGCTTCCGTTGCGAGCAATCCTGTTTGAGGGAAAGTGAAGTTTTCTCTCAGACAATTAAGGTGATTTGGAAGACACCAAAGTTTCATTAGTGAATGCCACACTAAATACAATATTTTTGTACAATATATTGACTGAAATCACAACCAACTGGGAGCAGGGCTGTCTTGACATCATTACGGGTCCCTGGGCAAAGCATTAGAAATTTTCTTCCCTGTTTCAAAAACCAATGTAAATTTGCATGCATGGGGCCCCATAAACCCATAGGGCCCCTGGGCAACAGCCCAGTATGCCCATGTGTTAAGACGGCTCTGAATGGGAGTCTATGCCATAGATTCCAACGATCATTTACTGCACCACATATTTCACACATACTAGTAATACTGAGGAGAGATGGTCATACAAACAGTACTCAGAAAACAGTCTTGACAGATAGATCAAGGCAAACCTTTCTGTGACGCATGTTTTTCTGTCTTTCCTTCATAGTCCCATCCTACAGCTGCTTGGTCTTGTCTGTCTTTCTGAATACCATATTTGCCACCAAAACCCTTGCTGTAATCTGGGAATTAGGGGATGCAAAGATTTATGATTAGTTTTACTTCGACACTGTCACCACACCTCCAAAATGAAGTAGTAAAAATTACAATAATACAGTGGAACCTGTGTAAATCAAAGGCAGATAATAAGAAATTTCTCTTTATCTGCAAGATTTTCAGGGTCGTACTATAATCCTTCTTTATTCCTTGTAAGGTAAAGGACAATGTTGTACCTTTGCATACTACACAATCAGCATCCCCATGCAACTCCGTCGAGAACATGGCATTTGGCTGTCAGGATGGGAAGGCCGGTGTCCACGCAGATGTTATCAACCCACTGTATGCTTTGCGGACTATACAAGGCAGTGGACAGCGAGCGACGTGTCCAAACCAAGCCAGGCGAAGCTGCATTGTGCCTTTTTCATAGTTTTTTGAGCAGAGTTGCTTACAACCTGAAGCTTGCTCATGTATGTTTACATATAAAGAAAATCATGTTCATCCTTTTTAACCTAAAAATTCTCTTTAGTTTTACTTGGTCGAGACAGGGCGCAATCTCGAAATTATATTGCCTCCGAAGTAAAGGACAAACACCCCAATCATGTCCATTTCATGCCTGTTTACTTGATGAGGTTGCGGTGGATTGGGTGAGATGATATAATGTCATTAAGTGGACTAATGGCATATGTCATTTTTGACACTTTTGAGATATTAAATAAAAAAGCCATTTCCTTTCCTGTCATTTGGTGACTTATGTATGCCATTATGATTCTGTTGGATTATTACATTTTCCTTTAGGTGCATTTCTTTTTCTATAATATTATCTGGCAGCCCTCATACTCAGGAACGCAATGAACCTTCAGTTGCCTTTTCGTATAAGCCATTATTGCAGAGCAGTGACCATAAGTTGAACTACTAGTTCCAGTCATACCTGTTTGGGATTCATGCTTTGGCACATTTTCCTTATGTTCAAAACCAACTGCTGATTTGTCCACTCGATCCTTTTGGACTCCATACTTTCCACCAAAACCTTTGCTGTAATCTGCAATGAAATACAATGCATATGAAGTTGATTCAAAACTTTCCTTCACAATTTTCCTTGTTATAAGGATTAAGACATTACAATCCATGTGGCCCAACAGTACACATGGACATATCCATTGGATGTCAAAACTGGCCAGGTACTGGACAAGACCATGCACGAATGTTCGCTGTGACTGACACATGAAATACTACTTCTGTGAAATGGATAGAAATTCCCCCTTTTTGTAGACAATCAGCTACATTCAATAAATTTGTAACCAACAGGCGTTCTTTCCATGACTGGACCCAGACAGGCCATAATAACAGCCAGGGTTTCCACTCTGGATTAAAAATCAAAATTATGGACATTTTGAGGATCTATTAATACTCTTGCTGAACTAGTTTACAAAAATATTCTACAGTCTTATATCTGCAACAAAACACAGTAAGTTAGATAAAAAGTTGACAGAGTTAAATTTTAAATAAAAAAAACATGAAACTTTTCACACTGCAGCAAGGCCAAGTTATGACAACCTGGTATTTTTTTAGGGATTTTTGGACACACTTTAAAAGTTAAGAACTTTTAGGGCTTTGAAATCAATTTTGAAAAAATTAAGGATCTGTGGGAATCCTGAGCAAAAATGACAATCAGAGCATACAGACAGGCCTTCTGAGATATTCTTCAGAGAAATCATCATGTTAAAAACTTCCATTTTTCTAAAATTGCTTTTCATTATTTCACCACTGTCAGAGTGGTCAAATTTTAAGAAAAAAATCAATATATAAATTTAGTACAAGCTTCCTTGCATATTACACTAGGTTACGAATGAATATTTTAAACTCATTCTTTATGTTAGCTTTCGTTGGTGTGGACCAGAACTCTCAACACTATCCAGTTTGAAATTTAAGGGCAGTTCAAAGACATGTTTTCTTTCACGCACTATGAACACAAGACATAACATATTATATAGCAGAGTAAAGGAAAATCAATGAACCAGGATAGGAGTCAACATTTCAAAAAAATGGCTTAGATTACAGTGTTGGAAAATCAATGTCCACTCAAGCCAAATATTCCGCTTTCCATAGCGAGATAAAAACCAGTGAGCCGAATATTTGGCTTGGCGTAGCGAATGAGTTAATTTACTTCAGTTGTATAGAGTAAAAGTACCTTTTTGTGATTCGTGTTTATCTACTTTTCCCTGGTAATCATAACCAACAGCAGACTGTGGGAAAAACCAGTGCAAAATTATGACATCATTCAACACAGGACATCAATGCATAAATCAATATTTCTTATGGTAAACACTGCAGTCTTGAAGAACTACCAATATTCAGCACCAGTTTACCCCTAAGAGATTAGACAAGAACAAAACACACACAAAATAATTTACATAGATGCTATTTATACTAGCCCTACTGCAAAATATAAATGGTAAAAAAATGTATACATATATTCAATAGTGAATTGAAATTACTTTCAGCTAAACTAACCAGGATAGTTGGATCTGTCTAAATTTCCATCATAGAAGCTCTTTCTATGAAAGGCCTGCCAAATAAAATTTAAAGTAAGGACACCCCACACAGCATGCACACTGCCAGACCAGTGACATTCAAACGCAAGCAAGTGGTTGTTGAAATCCACCAACCTATCATTTTTAAGTAATATCTAAGAAGTTAGCATGTTTGTATATTGCAGGGTTAAAATCCCAATATTTCCCCCAACCCAGCATCATCCACAGACTTTGTCCCTCACTGGCCACACAGTGTGCACACTTCTATTAACAAGGTGTAAAGAATCTCATCTTTCTTATCTAACTCTACTGTTTGCTTGTATAAACACAAGCTTCTGTGCTCTGATTACTTATTACCTTATCCACTCTGTCTGTCTGGACACCAAATTTACCACCAAAGCCTTTTTTCACATCTGTTTGACTGGCATGTGTGGCTAAGTCTTCATGGTAATCATGACCAACTGCAGACTGAAATTCAGATAAATGTTTATATTACAGATGTTGCCAAACAATGAAAGTTTGGGTTTTGACACATCTACAAATGCCCATCTCTGCTCTTTTTATCACATTCATCAGCTTTCTAAAGACTCATGTGTTTTCTGTCTGGACAATAAGTGAGAAGACCTGACTCAAACATGGTACTATTTCTTTTACATTATATTCCACATTTCAGACCACAAGTCCATGATTTTTAGGGGGTTGGTGCGTGTCACTGCAGTTTTCAGGCAAGGTTGTTACACCAGTCTGGTCTATCTGCACCTTTCGGTCCAGTGACTCCGGCTTTGGCCAGGACACAATCTGCTAAAGGATCACATGCATCGCATCTTTAGAATTGGCAACAGCAGTGTATGCGAATGCGGCTTAGAAGCAGAAAATGCAGAACACATCCTGCAGACTTGTCCAAAATATAACATGCAAAGGGAAGCCCATTGGCCTGAGGCCACGCCTGTCAGGGAGAAGCTGTATGGCAGCTTGGAACAATTGAAGAGAACAGCTGCTTTCTTGCAGAGGATTGGAGTAAAGATTTGACGTCCGCCATGATGGGGAACGCAGAAGAAGAAGAAGAAGACCACAAGTAAAGTGCAGATGACAACAGGCTGTTCACAACCATAATGAGTATCTAGTAAAAGACAATGCGAATAGATCCCAGTCCTCAAACTATGAAAAGTATTTTGAGTCTCCTCTTTTACTCAGGCATTAGAATTCACTCGCTGATGCACCTCTTTTCCTATAATTATCTCTTACGTTTATTCAAAGCTAAAAGGGGAAGGTATAACCAGGTCTCAAAATGGGACTCTGCTTGTAAATGGTAACTAAGGAAGGTTTAACAAAAATATTTTTTAAAAAGTCAAATCGAGTGAATTCTCATGAACACTTTTCAAATTGAAAAAAATTTCTATGCTATTGTCTTTTGTTGCATAATTTAACTTTTACAGAACAACAATTACTTAACTTTCCACACCAAGACATTAGATATTTTTTTTTCAGTACCTTGTCCATACGGTCTTTCTGTACACCAAATTTTCCACCATATCCCTCAGAGGATTTCGGACCTGCTTCATACTCCCTGTGTTTGTACTCCTTGTCCTCAACGGAAACTTGATCTCTCAAACTCTTTAGGCTGCAAAGTGAAATGGTAATTGCTTATTTAAACCTCTTAATTTTGCAGAGGAAATTTTATACTATTTTTATCCACCATGTTGAATATCATGCATCTTGTTCCACATCCCAAAAGAAACAGTCAGATTGTATGTTGCAGCACTTGTGCATAATTACATGACTGTATAAATGATGTGAGCATTAAAATTAAATCTGCAAGAAACAAAAACATGTAATAGCACTGTCTTACTTGATTGATCCTTGATGACCAGAGCCTTCAACGGTCTTTGCACCCCATCTCTGTTCCTCCTCTGTGACATCATTCTGTAAAATTATGTGAATAAAATACTAAATTTGTATATTTGAGATCTGGTTCAGCCAAAATGAATAAGAAAAAATTATTTTAGAAAAAGATAAGACAAGAGCATATCACATTATTACAGGGTTTTCTGCTTCTCCTGTTGGCATGCAAAAATTACCAGGCTACAGTTTAAAATTGATTTAATTCATGATTCAACCCACTGATCGATACTGGTGAAGCTGATAATGAATAATGAGAAAACTGCAAACTACTGGTAAGTTTTCAGTGTATTATTTATTTGGTGGTGTTAAATTTCATTTATATATATAAAGCTTTACATGTGAACTCACTGCTAATTTTTGCGCAAAAAGTACATATATTATATGAATTAACTGTTACAAAAATTTAATCAATCAAGTTTATAAGAATCACTTTTACCACTTAACTTCGCAAAAAAATAAAATAGGAAAAGGTCAAGACATACAAACTAATAGTAATACAACTGTATTCAAAGTCAGAAGGATTTCTGTATCAGGTTTTATCTTGATTTGCGGGGCAGGTTTACGGATGGGGCTAAGGGACAGGTAAAATAATAGGTTTGGGATTGGAGATAGCATCAGTGATGTATTACTTTCAGGTTATAATAATAATAGTTCGTCCATCAGGTATGATGATGACCTTAACAACACCAGAGGAATAAAGAACAGAAATTGTTGAGAATTTCAACACATGGACAATAAAGAGAAGTAAAGGACACAGAGGACAGAATGGAAAGACTGTTCTTTCATGACTTATGGCTTCTCATGTGACTGATAAGTCCTATTTTTGCCCTGAAGACCCTTCCGCATAAGTGACAAGACTGCTCCGTTGGTTCAGTACCACTGGGCCTTTTCTTGCGCCGTTCTCTTTTTTTGATAGCCTGCTGGACTCTGTCAGCTTCCCATGCTTTGCTGCCTCTGGTAAGGGCCGCCCTCCAATTTGCTCGATCAAGCGAGAGCTTTTCCCACTCACTCACATCAATGGCAAAGGCCTTCAGTGATTGCTTGAGAGTGTCTTTGTAACGTCTCTTTGGGGCCCCAACATTCCTCGTTCCATTGGAGAGCTCAGAGAAGAAGATTTGCTTAGGGAGTCTGGAGTCAGGCATTCTGACAACATGTCCTGCCCAACGTAGCTGAATTTTTTTCAGGTGGCAGAAAATGCTCAATTCCTTGGCACGATTGAGGACCTCAGTGTCTGGAATTTTATCCTGCCATTTGATCCTTAGGATCTTTCTAAGGCAGGCCAGATGAAAGTGATTTAGTTTTCTGGCATGCGATTGGTACACTGTCCAGGTTTCAGCCCCATAGAGTAGGGTGGGAAGGACCACAGCATTGTACACTTTCAGCTTAGTGTCTGTGCGAATGCCGGCAACATCCCACACTCTCTTTCGAAGCCTGCCAAATGCAGAGCTGGCTTTGCTGATTCTTGAGGGAATTTCAGTATCAACACGAGCCGCGGAAGACAGTGTACTGCCAAGATAGGTGAAGTTCTCCGACACCTTCAGAAGACTGTCATGGACTTTGATATTTGGGGTCACAGGATACTTGTCGTCTGGAGTAGGCTGATGGAGCACTTCCGTCTTCTTTGTGCTTATTGTGAGGCCAAAGTTGTCACAGGCACTAGAGAACTTATCAACAGTTTTGCATGCTATCCTCATCGTGTGCCAGAAGTGCACAATCATCAGCAAATAGTAGGTCACAGACTTGAGTACTTTTGGTTTTGGTTTTTGCCTGAAGTCTCCTGAGGTTGAATAGACTGCCATCAGTTCGGTACTTGATGCTTACCCCTTGAGGAGGACAGCTAAAGGCTTCTTGTAGCATTGCAGAGAACATGATGCTGAACAGAGTTGGGGCTAAGACACAACCCTGTTTTACCCCATTTGTGATAGCAAAGGGCTCTGAAACACTGCCGTTACTTTTGACTGCAGCTTGCATGCCATCATGAAACTGGCGCACTATTGTGATGAATTCGGGTGGACACCCAAACTTCGCCAAGATTTTCCAGAGGCCTTCACGACACACTGTGTCAAATGCTTTTGTGAGGTCAACAAATGTGATGTACAGCGCTTTATTTTGTTCCATGCATTTTTCCTGAATCTGTCTGGCAGCAAAGATCATATCCGCCGTTCCCCTCTCTTTATGAAAGCCACATTGGCTCTCGGGAAGCAAATCATTTGACGAGAGGTGATCAAGAAGGCGATTCAGAAGCATTCTTGCCAATATTTTGCCAGCAATTGAAAGTAGAGAGATTCCCCGATGGTTGTCACAGACTTGGCTGTCCCCTTTGTTTTTGTACAGATGGATGATTGAAGCATCTTTGAAGTCCTGTGGCAGCTTCCCTGCTTTCAACATATGATTGAACAACTCGGACAACCTTTCAATAAGCTTTTCTCCACCGAAGGCATACACCTCAGCAGGAATTGAATCCACGCCTGGTGATTTGTTAAAGGACATCTGATTTGTGGCAGTCCGGGTCTCATTTGCTGTGAATGGCTTGGCAAGAGCTGCATTAATAGGAGTCTGAGGGAGGCGGTCAATGGACTTAGTATTTATATTTGATGGCCGATTTAGCACACCTCCGAAATGTTCTGCCCAACGCTGAATTATGGCATTCAATTCAACAATGCGTGTTGAACCATCTGACGCAAGAAGTGGCGTAGTGCCAGAGCGGGATGGTCCAAACACAGCTCGGAGGCTCTCAAAGAACTTTCTAGTGTTGTTTGTGTCGGCATATTTCTGAGTTTCTCTTACTCGCTCTTCTAGCCAGTCATTTTTCATTTTCCTCAGCTTCTTCTGGAGTACACCCTTACATGCACGCAGTGCATCAGCTTTTGCTGTGGAAGAGGGGTCACTGCAGTGAGCTTGGATGAGACTATTTTTTTCTTTGGTGAGCACTTTGATTTCATTATCATTATCATTGAACCAGTCCTGGTGCTTGCGGACAGGAAAACCAACTGTGCTGCTGGCGCAAGAGTGTACAGTCGTATTTAGGTCAGTCCAGCTCTGTTCAATGTTCTCAGGGTCAAAAGTCACGCAATCCAATTTTGAGGAGAGTTCTGAGGAGAGCTCGCTCTGTTTCTCAGCTGAGCAGAGTTTTGAAACATTTAGGCGTTTAGGTGGCGCTTTCCCTTGAGGGCGTCTATTGCGCCTCAATGTTAGTCTGAGCTTGCAAACAATGAGTCTGTGGTCAGTTCCACACTCGGCACCACACATCGCCTTTGTTACAAGGACATCCTTTCTGTCAGTCTTCCTCACAATGACATAGTCTATGAGATGCCAATGCTTTGAGCGGGGATGCATCCATGACGTTCTGTTTCTCACGGGGAGACTAAAATTTGTGTTGGTAATGAACAGGCCAAATTCAGCGCACAAAGTAAGTAAGTACAACCCATTGTTATTGCATGAACCAACTCCATGAGGGCCCAAAACATTTGGCCACGCTGAGATTTCTGAGCCAACCCTAGCATTGAAGTCCCCCAAGAGAATCAGCTTATCAGCTGCCGGGACAGAGCATATGACAGATTCTAGATCAGAATAGAACTTGTCTTTGGCTTCATCTGGGTTTGTCATGGTGGGCGCATATGCGCTAATGAGGGTGGCTGACTGGCTTTTCCCAACTGGGATCCTGAGTGTCATTAGCCTGTCATTTATTTCAATTGGCATGGACTGCAAGTTTCTGACAAGGTCATTTTTAATTGCAAACCCAACACCATGCTGTCTCGGTTCGACTGCACCCTTGCCTTTCCAGAAGAAGGTGTATCCACCACTGAGCTCTTTGAGTTGGCCACTATCAGGGAGTCTGGTTTCACTGAGTGCCACTATGTCCAGGTTGTACCTGCTGAGCTCAATGGCAATAAGTGCAGTGCGTCTTTCCGGGTTGTTTGAGTTGTCCTGTAGTGTGCGTATATTCCAGGCTCCTAGCCTGAGTAAGCTGAATTTCTTTTTGTTTCGACCGCAAAAAGGGATCCCCACTGGTCGCGGTATACCAGTCAGGGTGATGTGAAGTGGGCTTTCTTTAGGGCACCTTTTCTAGCCCCTTCCTCAGTTGAGGTGAGCAGTGCTATCCTTAAATAAGGCTGCTCAGCTACTGTGTGTGCTGCCTCCCCACGCCTCCACTTCAATCGACGATGAAGCGACCATAGCCCACAGCCACCAACGTGTAGGTCTGTGCTAACAGCTTCCAGTCTATCCAAACCTGCTGCCACCGCACTCGCCCATCGCCGTTGGAATTTTGAGAGGAAAGAAGACGAACGCAAAGATGAAAGAAGACGAGGTGAGTGTTAAGACTGGCGCAAAGAGTTTGTTTTTAGTGAAAAAGAGCTGCGCAAACATCAGACTCACTCTCTCGCCTGGACACAACTTATCCAAGTGGCAAGACAAGGTCAAGACGACTGGAAATGTATCCAGGTGCAGGAGGATGCCAGAGGGACAGTCATATTGCCTGACCGGCTGCCTGTAGGCTACTCCACAGCCTCGCATCCCAACTGACTAGGGTGAAAGACCCAAACCAAAGAACACCAATACTAGTGGATGCTCTGTGTCACGATATCCAGGCCAGAGTGACGGTATATTGCCATCTGCCCTATCAATCAACCACTGGCCTGCTGCCGCCAGCTTCGAAGCTGCGTCCGGGAAGTTTGCTCAATTCTTCGTCTGTGATTTAGGCAAACAAGCCTATGACCACACCGCTACCGGGGGCCAATATGAAGGACTCAAATACTGAGGGTCACATTGTGCCCTAGCATGTGGCCGTTGGGTTAGATGAAACCTCCTCCGCCCTGGCCGTTTGCACCGACAGGTGCACGCCCACTGATACCATGCTAGCGTACCAGTTCATGGAACAGGTTGTACTGGATTACATGTTACCAGTAGCAGATGTTTCTGACCTGACCATAACTAGGTTAAAGCAGTTTTAATTATATCTTTTCTCACTTGTGTCCCATTAAAAGGTGTTAGTCTGTTAGATGTAACTGGATTTGGTAATCCTTTGTTTAAAGTTACATGAAAAATGAGGTGAAATACAATTGCTCTAAATTCTTATGTTTCAAATTATAATTTATATCCAGCTTTAAACTTTTAAACTATCAGGACCCTAGTAATGTGCTGAAGGTAAACCTTGTGAATCTGTTTTACATAAAATTCATTTATAAAGACCTCTCCATCACTTTGGTGTGCAGTATAATTTCTGCAGTGGTTATAGTGAAGTTAAAGAATCACTGGTAATGGCAGAATGCATTGTGCCAACAACAAGCAATAATAATAATTTATTATAATTTATATGTGATGTATTTAGATCGACTGCCTAGTGCTAGTAGTTTAGCAAAAGTTCAGGACATACCACAAAGTCTGGATCTGTTTCCCACTCATCCCCGTCATCATCTTGTGGGGCAGTGGTCTTTACATCTCTGCCTACCGAAGCTTTCCACATGTCCCCTATTTACTTAAAAATCCTGTCACACAAATAAACAATTAAAACTTAAAATCTCATAATTATAAGACATGCTTGACAATAATGTAAAGTACACATTGTATTTGGTAACAATAAGAAATACATTGTGTGTGTCTCCTTTCTACATGGAAGCAAAATCAATCATAATTTCTTCAGGCCTAGCCCACCACAAAAATTACATTTCAAGAAAAGCTCTGTACTTTAACAAAAAATTTCCTATGAACAACCCGTCTCTTTATTCACTAGCTTGTGCCAGATACTCTGCATGCAAAGAGAATGGTAGCTGGTGTAAATCTATAGTGCGAATGGTACTTCTGTTAATATTGTGCAAACGAAGTGTTTATCCGTCGATAATGTCGGATAAAATTGCCCCTAGGATTTTTTTTATCCGTCAACATAAATTCTGTATTTGTGAGTCATCTCCCCTGATTCAAACCCTTTCTCCGTCTTCATCCCTTGTTCCGTTCATCCCGACACGATCAATGTTCGCATTGGGTGAGTGTTGAAAATGATATTGAAATTGGAGAGACTTGGAATTTTATTGATTTAATGGATACACATAAGGAGATTCAGGTCTAATCCGTTGATATGGCTTTCTTGGTTTGGTCATGCTTATTTAGTGAGACTTCCCTCACAATTACTCAGGGTTCTCAGTAGTGTACATGTAGTTGTTAGCATCTCTGCCCGTCAGTCAGGGGGCCGTGGTTCAATTCTCAGCACGGCAGTTTGTTTTTTTCATAAGTCTCCTTATTAGGCATCAATCTTTTTTTTTTTTTTTTTTAATCTAAGAACAATAACGGAAGAAATCCAGTTTTGTTGTTGTTGTTTTTTCTGTCAATTGGGGGACAGTGGTTCGATTCTCAGCAGGGTAGGTTTTTTTCTCTTCTTTTCTTACAAAAGTCTTTTTATATCAATCTGTTTGGTAATTTTTTTTTAATCCAACATTAGGAATAAATCCAGTTTGCTTGTTTGTTTGTTGTTGTTTTTTGTCATTAGTCAACACCAATACCTGCAGATAAACTCGAGCTCTATCCGCCGATACTGTTGGCGGCCCAAGATCTGCCGATAGTGTTGCCGGATAAACCTGGGCAGTATCCGTCGATAATGTTGACAGATAAGGGCAGCCTTGTGCAAATTACATGGTGTGATGTGAATGCCAGCAACTTTACTAACAGCAGCGGCATGGGTGACTAGGATAGATACCCAGAAGATTGGGCTGCATGAAATAATTAATTTCAAGTGAGACCATGGATAGACTGCATGTACTGATGTAGCCTAGATCGAGATCTAGATTCTAGGATCAAGTCACAAGTGGCAATGACGCAATGTTTTTCAGCATGCCACTGAGAGGTCCATGCTGTTTGTCTACTTTTATCACATAAATGAGAACTCTGACTCACAGTGCTACAGATTAAGAGCTTAGCAATGATCTGGTGCAACATGAAACGAAACTAGACCTGGATCTTCATCTACATTCTACACTTGCAATGCAACTAAGATCCACCCCTGCACATCCTGTGTAAACAATATGCTTCCTCATTTGATTACGTCAATTTCGCCCCTCGATATTTTTATCTGAAACATTAAAAAACTTGTAGCTTTCTACTTAAAATATACCTGCAAACGGAATCTCCAACTTCTTATTGTTTGCCTTTCTTTCGAAAAGGTGGAAGGATCTCAGCAGACTCTTCCCAAACACAAACCGGTAGTAATGCTTCAAGATCCCACTTCCTTGTTACTCGCCTCTTCCGGTATTAGTCATGTGACTTTGGCAACAAAATTTAACTTCCCACACGGAAAATCCTCATCCAGCATAAAAGTTGTTGTTTTTTTTATACAAAAACGACAACAAAATTAAAATAATAATAACATTGAAAACAAGCACAATCAAAACCAGCCGAGCCCACATATGGAGCAGATACGTTAGGTCATGAAATCAAGAATAATGAATCTTTTAAGTTGTAGCTGATGTTGAGAGAGAAAACTACCCCCCCCCCCCCTCAATCGGCCTCCTTTTTCCATTTCTGCTATGTTTCATTTTTATAATGTTTCCAAATACTATACTCGGAGCAATACAGATCTGTGCACCTGTCGGGTGGACATATGCGGGAACAACATTACCCTCGTGCACTAATGATTTTTTCTTCTTGCATAGAAAGGGTGCCAGAGCCATAGATCTTCTTGTAAAGTCTAATCTACTTCAGGTTAGAAATTTTAACTTGATTACTTTCCGACGCTGCGGTCTGCCTTTTAGATACTATTTGTCAACATTTAAGACAAGCAAGGAAGAAAAGGAATGAAATGAACCATCCTTGCATATTCAAATTGCATTGAAGACGATTGTATTAGTTTCATGTCGAATGAGTTTACCGACAACACAAAAAAACTGAATGTAGTCGGGTAAATTATGAATGTCCTTTCCCAAAATGTGAAAAGGGTGCTGTAATTTTATTAATGCAACGAAGGTTGCATTCCAACTCTTGTATAAATCAAGAGCAAAGAGCCCCCCCCCCAACCCCCGCCCCCTGCAATGACTAATCCTATCTAGATGAGGTCCTTTGGTTTCTCGGGGGGCCTCAGCCTAAAGCTGTTGGTCCCTTGCCCCGCCGGATGAGGTCCTAACTAACCCTGTCTGCACTGTGTCTGCACTGAGTGCTATCTTTTATACAACCAAGCCGACTCCCGCCAATGTGTGCTTTGATGCGTTGTGTTCCGAAAAACAATTTAAACCCCGCGTTTCACACTGGAAAGGCACTTTAATTTTCTCTCTTTTTGTTTTTTTTTTGCTACAGCAGTAAGTAATCCCCTCATGACAAGTCCTCGGTCAAGCGCCTTTTGTGCATGTTTCGTGCCAACAAAAAACGGATGTCTATCTCATGATACCGCCCGTGCAGATGCGGGGCTCTCTTGTAGAAGAGGGACAGCAGAGAATACATCTGACGTGATACTGCATGTCGTAAGAGGCGACTAAAGGTGCAAAGGTCCTGGTCTCCCGAGAAGAGCCAGTTGGCGGTGGGCCAACTACCCACCCTGTAAAAATAAACCAGTTACAGAAACACAAGCAAATACTTCAAATCAGTCTTTTATCTTGGGAGAAGGGGGAGCATCTGCACCTGTAGATTCAATGAAGGACAATGGACAAAGCCGAAAGGACGCCACTGGCCCGACTGCTCCTTCATCAAGCAAGTCACTCCGGATTGCGTCGTGGAATGTCCGCTCCATGTATGAAGCAGGAAAGAGTGCCCAGGTTACAATGGAGATGAGGCGATACAGACTGCACATACTTGGAGTTAGCGAGACCCGCTGGATACAGTCCGGACTGAAACAACTTAATACTGGGGAAAAGATTTTGTATTCTGGAAGGGAGGACAAAAAGCATACAGAAGGAGTAGCGATCATCTTGAGCAAGCACGCCCAGAGGTCACTGAGGGGATGGGAACCCTATGGAAGGAGAATTATATTGGCATCATTTACTACTAAGAACAAGAACATCAACATGAACATTGTGCAGATATACGCCCCAACAAATGAAGCAACCGATGAGGACAAGGACGATTTCTACAACCAGCTTCAGGAAATAGTTGACACACTGCCAAGAAAAGATGTGAACATTATAATGGGAGATGCCAATGCCAAGATAGGACAGGACAATACTGGGTATGAGGACATTATGGGGTGCAATGGTTTAGGACAAATGAATGAGAATGGAGAGCGGTTTGCAAGTTTCTGCGCATTTAACAGCTATGTGATTGGAGGTTCAGTATTCCCACACAAGAGGATCCATAAGGCCACTTGGATTTCACCGGATGGAGTAACTGAAAATCAGATTGACCACTTTTGCATCACCCGACGATTCAGACGCTCACTAGAGGATGTCATAGTACAGAGAGGAGCAGATGTTGGATCTGACCATCACATGCTGCTGGCAAGACTCAAACTCCGCCTCAAGAAACAAGGTACCAGAGCAGGAACAAAGAGGAGAAAGTTTCAAGTGAGCCTTCTGGATGGAGACAAGAAGGAAGAGTTCCAGCTGACACTGAGGAATAGATTCAAACCCCTTGTTGACCTCGAAGAGACAGTAGATTTGGAGACTCACTGGGCTAAGGTAAAAGGAGTATTTACATCGACATGTCAGGATGTTATTGGGGAAAAGAAAGTGGAACACAAGGAATGGATCAGTCAAAAATCACTGGACTTGATAAGGATAAGAAGAGACCTAAAAGAACGGGTAAATGCAAGTCGTACAAGAAGCTCAAGAGTTGGTAACCAGGAAGAGTACCGAGCATCAGCTAAAGAGGTCAAAAAATCAATTAAAAAAGACAAAGAGGAGTTCATAGGAATGTTAGCAGAGAAAGCAGAGAAGGCAGCAACAGGAGGACACATGAGGATCCTCTACCAGACTACAAAGACTCTTGCTGGAAAATATGGAAAACCTGAAGTTCCTGTCAAGGATTACAACAGGAAGGCTATTTTTGGAAAGGAAGCTCAGGCAAAAAGATGGATAGAGCATTTTAACAGCCTCTTGAACAGACCTCCACCAAGCAACCCACCCGACATTCTACCCGCAAGAAATGATTTACCGATCAGTTGCGACCCTCCGACTAAAGCAGAGATTAATGATGCCATAAAGCAGTTAAATCGAGGCAAGGCAGCTGGACCAGACCAGATCCCACCAGAGGCGCTGAAGGCAGATGCTGCTGGGGCTGCAGAGGGTCTGCACTCACTATTCTCGAGGATTTGGATCGGAGGCAAGTTTCCAAAGGACTGGAAGGAAGGACACCTCGTGAAGCTCCCAAAAAAAGGGGACCTCAGCAATTGTAGTAACTACAGAGGAATCACACTTCTCTCCATCCCAGGAAAGGTCTTCAATCGGATTATTCTCAAGCGAATACAGAATGCAACAGACCAAAAACTTCGCGAGGAGCAAGCTGGTTTCAGGAGTAATCGATCAACCACCGACCAGATCGCCACGCTGAGAATCATAGTAGAGCAGTCGCTAGAGTGGAACTCCCAACTGATAGTGAACTTCCTTGACTACGAGAAGGCCTTTGATAGCATCGATAGAGAAACACTGTGGAGAATATTGAGACATTATGGAATCCCAGAGAAGATGGTGAATCTTATCAAGAGCATGTACGAGGGGACAAGTTGCAGAGTCGTACATGATGGTGAGCTTACTGACAGCTTTGATATCAAGACTGGTGTTAGGCAGGGTTGTTTGCTGTCCCCATTTCTGTTTATCCTGGTGATTGATTGGCTTATGAAAGAAACCACCAGTGGAGGAAGAAATGGCATACAATGGACCCCATGGACACAGCTGGACGATCTAGATTTTGCAGATGACTTGGCACTATTGTCGCACACACACGACCAGATGCAAGCAAAGACTACAGCTCTAAACAAAATTTCAGAATCTATTGGATTGAGGATACATCCCGCGAAGTCGAAGGTCCTAAAAATTGTTGCACCCCTAAGCGAACAAGTCAGAGTAGGAGATCAACCACTGGAAGATGTAGAGTCCTTCTGCTATCTTGGTAGTATCATTGACAATAAGGGAGGAACAGAGGCAGAAGTCAAAGCACGAATTGGAAAGGCACAGGCAGCTTTCACATCCTTAAGCAAGATTTGGAGAACCAAGGATATATCTCTAAAAACAAAGCTGAGGATATTCAACCCGAACGTGAAGTCAGTCCTGTTGTATGGATGTGAGACCTGGAATGCGTCCCAGGCCTGCATAAAGAGAATCCAAGTTTTCATCAACAGATGTTTGAGGAAGCTACTTAAGATCAGATGGACAGACAAGGTCAGCAACGAAATTGTATGGAAAAGAACAAGACAGAACCCAGTCAGAGAGGAAATTGGTAGGAGGCGATGGAGATGGATCGGCCACACTCTCAGGAGGCCAGGAAACAGCATCACGAAGAAGGTATTGGACTGGAATCCCCAGGGCAAGAGATCAAGAGGAAGGCCGCGCGGAACGTGGAGAAGAGCCAGAGAAAATGATGTGCAACGAAGCGGAAAGACTTGGAATAATGTAAAGAGGCTGGCCCATGATAGAGAGGGATGGAAGGTGTTTGTTGGTGGCCTATACCCTGATCCAGGGTGAGAAAGGCAATGATGATGATGATATCTCATGATACACAAGTCTGCCCAACCTAACAGGCATACTAAAGCGGCCCATACACTCGCAATATTATTGACAATAATATTCATCATCATCATTGCCTTTCTCACCCTGGATCAGGGTATAGGCCACCAACAAACACTTTCGGGATTAAATAATATTGACAATATTTTTTTTCCCACAAACTATTCAATATTTTCTTCAATATTTTCGGTCATTTCTTCACCTGCCACCGCTCTTTAAACATGGACCCAGTTGTGGCCTTAGGCGTGATACTGGCCTTGGATAATGGAAAAAAAAATAAAAAGAAATGTTGGACTAAACGATGGTTTTTAGAAAGACACACATTTGGTCATTCTGCCCTTATGGAAGAACTCCGGATTAATCAACCCGATGATTTTAGAAATTTTCTTCGAATGGATGAAGATTCATTTAAAGAGCTACTACAGTTGGCACCTTTCATCGAAAAAAGAGACACAAAGCTGCGTGATGCAATACCACCGATGGAACGATTATCAGCCACATTGCGCTTTTTGGCTACAGGAAATACATTTGAAGATCTGAAATTCCTTACCGCTATATCACCACAGAGTTTGGGCAAAATTGTCATCGAAACGTGTGAAGCTATCATCGTCAGTTTGGATAAGTATATTAAGGTAAATGTTATGGTGTATAAATAATCAATTTGTGCCAAAATGCATGTTTATGTTTTATAGGTCAAATAGACATCCTTTTTGTCGGATACATTTGTAGATTAATCTTCACATTTGTGTGTTTGATATAGTAGTATGTATTTGATATAAACAAGAAATATATTTGACTTAAAACATGAAGTATGTATTGTTGGTATTTTAAATTTTGACCCTTTTGGTACACAATAAAATGTCTTTCATTGTACATTTGACACACGCACGCATGCACACACATACACACACACGCACACAGGCAGTCCAGATTACAAACATAACAACTTTCAATTGTCGTTTTATGTTTATTAACAAACCTCAAGTTTTAAGTAAAATCTTTACATTTGGAACAATAACACAAACTGATTCAAATCTCTGGCTTTATCTATGGTACAAAAGAGGAAAAATAGTTCGCGAGAGGATTGCCCTGAGCATGGGCCTCATTGTCCTGCATCAATTGTCCATTCTGCTCATCTTGGTGTGAATAATTTGAATATGATGTAGGTGACAGGCTGGAAGCAGAAGATAATGGCCGTGCAAGTGGTGTGTGCACCAATGAGTGATGTGCAGCTTCATTTATTTGAACAGAATTTCTATGCAGTGTGCCAAGTCTACCTTCGAACAGAATGTCATTGATGGCTTTCTTTGCAAATAATTTCTGGTCTTCTTTCATTTGCTTCAGCTCATGAACCCACGCCTTAACCATACTCATGATTCCATCATCATCTGTTTCATCATTCTGCAATCGTTTGCATACTAATGACATCATCTGATCACGCCTCTCGTTGAAACTTCTCTTCTTATTCATCTTTATCTTGTTACTTTCAAGGACTTGATTGCTTGGAGTGGAGCCAGTGTCCGATTCTGGGGCATCTATTGAATAGTCCTGAAATAAAACACAGAATAAAATAGTTTAGCAAATACATCTTAAAGCCATTAATGCTGATCTATCATTGAGTATGCCATACACACATTATATGAAAAAATAAGGAAACCAATATTATATTAATTCATTTGTATTATTTTTCAGTTACCAAATACAGAAGATGAGTGGCGTCTTGTCAGTCAAGAGTTTGAATCTCATTGGAATTTTCCACATTGCCTGGGAGCGATTGATGGAAAGCATGTTGCCATCAGGAAACCTCCTGGATCCGGATCTATGTACTACAATTACAAAAAGTTCTTCAGTATTGTTCTAATGGCAGTTGTAGATGCAAATTACAACTTTCTGATGGTTGATGTTGGAGTCAACGGACGCGTTTCTGATGGAGGCATTTTCAACAGCATTGAATTTGGGGGACGTTTAAATAACAACGAACTTCAAATTCCTCCACCAGAGATTTTCCATGAAAGTGATTCGGTGTCCATACCATATGTCTTTGTAGCAGATGATGCTTTTGCGATGACTGAAAACCTTCTGAAACCATACAGTGAAGCACATGGCCTAATAGACAATGACAAACGTATATTCAATTATCGTTTAAGCCGTGCACGCAGGGTAGTGGAAAATGCGTTTGGTATAATGTCATCACGATTTGGTGTATTCCAAAGACAAATGTTTCTATGCCCAGAAAAAGCACAGATTGTCACTCTGGCCTGCTGCTATCTCCACAATTTTCTGAGGAAAAAGTCAAGCACCTACATTACAAGAGGTATGGCAGACTGGGAGGATCCAAATGGTCGTCTTCATCAAGGTGAATGGAGATCACCACAAAGAGAACTAGCCAGACTGCAAGCTACCAATCAGAGAAATCCCACTATGAGAGCCAAAATAGCAAGAGAAGTGTTTCAGAACTACTTTTGCACCAGAGGCATGGTTCCTTGGCAAATGGATTGCATCTAAATGTTGAGTTGTGATGCTTCAGTAAAGAAACCAGTGTCAACTTGGCTAGTGAATAGAATGGTTTTCAGCCATCGTAAACATTAATAAAGAATAAAAAAGGTAAACCTTGTTGAACTATTTTCTCTGCCGGCTCTTGTAGATTATGGACTTTGCATGGAATAACTTGTAATGGGCACTTGTGTTTGTGTGTGTGTGGGGGGGGGGGGGGAGGGGGGGATCCATCTGTGTTTGTATATAATCACACCATATTCAAATGCTACACAGATCTTATAAAACAAAACAAAACAACAACAACAACAACAAAACTTACCGGTTGGTTGGCGCCGTCGTGCACAACAGCTTTGCTTGCACTGCCCAATGAACTTCTAGATGGTTCATCCATTTCCTGGTCTCTAAGAAATAGCATGGCGTCATAGTACCACAGACTGCTTTCGTACAGATCGTCAGTTCCAGCCCCAGACCTTTCCGACTTACTGATTTTTTTCACTTCCTTCCTAAAGTTTGTACGCAAAGAATTCTTTTTTGTACGCAAACTTCTTTTTCACATCCTCCTTTGTCGCATTTTCATAACGTTCTTGGTACTTGGATAGCAGGGTGCTGTATGCGGCCTCCTTCTTACAGCGGTTAGAATAATCAGCACTTGTGATATTCCAGAGACATGGAAGCTCTCTGTACACTTCAATGCACTCTAATATAAACTTTCTTTCATCCTCTTTAGTGGTTTTTGCCATGTTTACTGCACGGTGACTTGAAAGTCACTGAAATATTGCGAAACTTTTATTGACAGAACCCACACACTAGCAATATTATTGACGGTCGAAAAATATTGAAGAAAATATTTCAGAGATTGCAGATATTCGTCAATAATATTGATCAATCTTCAATATCTCCCACACACTGACAATAATACTGTCAATACCATTTAATGACAATATTATTGTCAATAATATTGCTAGTGTATGGGCCGCTTAAGGAAGGTTTTCAAAATATAACGCTGCTAAAAGAGTATTGACGTCTATGTGCCAGTTTGGCCTGCGGAATCAGGTCTTGAGTTTTACTACTGAGACGGAGTCGATTAAAATGCATTACTTCACCAAAGACTATCAAGCATAGAGATGTACTACACGCTATTAAGTATCAAGTTAAAGACCATCCTCAAAATGCACACGCCAGGAAGGGATTGGGGAGGAAGGGGGGGGGGGATTACCCCCGGGGAGGAGTTAGGAGTGGGGGTTTCTGGAAAGGGTGCACGTTTCACTCATGGTAATCAATTAAAACATTTGCGCGTATGTCAGCAGTGGCGTAGCATGGCTTGCCCGAACCTCCCTTGACCCGTGGACCATTAGCACTCCCTCCATCCCTTCCACCAGACCAGTATTGAATCCCTTACCCTCCAAGCACATATATTGTATTTCAAGAAAATACTGATGTCTGGCTGTAATTAGCGAGAAAAATACTGTAAAATGATACGTGGCAACATTTATTGGCCCGCCATGTTGAAAAACTGTAGAATGTTCGAACATTGAGTGATCTTCCATGCGGTGGTGGGGGGGGGGGCACGCTATGTTCTATTTATTATGACCACTTTACTTTTTTTTTTCTTCTTTTGAAATTTTGCGCTCCTAAGAATATTGGGTCGCAACCACCTCTGTGGCCATGCCCACGCTACGCCACTGTTTGTCAGGCAAAAGGGTAGGGTAGACTGTTCACAAAAACATGATACTTTAATGTAATGATATCGTATAATTGACTGTGATTATTTAATTATGTCTGGTACTTGGGGACGGTAGAAATATTTTGAATAACATTTTGGTAATCCCAAGACATCTTTTGACGTGGGGGACACGTTGGTCTAGAGGCTAGGCGCTCGCCTCTCATGCCAAAGGTACCGGGTTCGATTCAAGTGACCCAAGTGAAACAAACCAGTGACGGACGGAGAAAAACAGGGGAAACGGAAAACGCCAAGAATATATAACTGTTGACCATTTCTTCTGTTTTATCAGAAAGGTGCCGGGGAAAAAAAATGTAAACAAATCACAGAACTAGGTCACTGACCTCGGGAGTTACTCGCGATACTAGTAACAGTGGGTCAGATGGCGAATGTGGATTAAACTTTGTTTGATGATTGGTGAAGCGGACGAAGAACATGGGAGTGGCGGCATGGTATTAACCGGTGGCTTCAAGGTATTAGCAGGGGGAATTAGGATATAATTGTGCAAAATTAATGAGGAAAGCACCAAATTTGGCAGAGACGATGCTAAAGCCACCAGGAACAAATGTTGATGTAGAACGACTCTGGCAAATTTACCGAAATATGATTTGGAGGGCCCCTATATTAACATACGGAAAAACTTAATTTGAGCAGTGGTTCTCAATGTATCCGGCGAAGGGGCGGTGGGGGTGGGGGGAGATTTCAGTGGGGGATACACGAGACCCTTCGTCAAAAACTGGCAAAAAGAAAAGATTCATGTAGCAAAGCCTCGCCTGAGAAATGGTACCCAAACAAATACAATAAAACGCACAGAAACAGGGAAGACAAAAAAACTCAGCTAGTATTTCGGTTGAACACCTTTGTCTGGAAAAAAGAACAACAACACACAGAAAAAAAAAAGGAAAATTGAACAGATAACTCAGCCGAACAATAAAAAAAACAACATGTATAACATGAAATATTTGTAGAATATCAAATCAATACGATGACCTATCTGCGAGTCCCAACGTGTATTTCCCACAATTTTTCTGTGGTTTTTATAATATCACGAGGCGGTCCTGTAGTCTGTATCGCACTGAGTCAAGTCTGTTTTGTCACGGTTTAGCGTGAGATCTGGATCATGGAGTTCAACGGGACCCCCTCACACTTGCGTGACCGAAACACGTCTATCTTTTTTTAAAGCCAAACTCCAGAAATTTGTTTTTTTACAGACGTTATTGGTGTCCGAAAATTCATTTTGGCTTTTGGGGCATTTTCCTGGCTTTCTTTTCTTTATAAAATACCAAACTTATCTGCATGAAAACTACATACCATACTTTTTTCTGAAACATTTACATTTTAGGCAATATGTTTTGGTCAGTTGCATGTACATAGGCCAAGATTTCTGCCCCTAATTGACAAGAGGCAGAAGTATTGCTTAAAACAAACAACAACAACAACCTTGGAAAGCCTTTCACTGCATCTCTAGAAATGTTATGGAAGAAAAAATCATAACTGACAAGATTTAAGCGAGATGTTCCATTCAGTCTTGTCGGGAGGATGGTGGTGACCTGGTTCTGGAGCTTTTCATGTGATGTTAGTATGAAAACTATACTTAAATCTGTTGTTGTTTTTTTCAGTTTTTTTTTTTCTAGCATTGTTTGGCTTAAACCTAATGTTTCAATCTGGCAACCCTGCTATCTTACTGGTTGAGAACAATCTTGGGCCAACTGGTGTAAAAGAGAAACCTTGGACTGCTTCAAGCAGGCCAAAGTAGACTTGACTCAGTAACATGTATTGCGAAAAAATCGCTGTCATTTTTCTTTTTCCTGATTTATTGTGCACATTCTTCATTTCTACTGACTTTACCCCAGTCTCCGCTGCAGATTCCCAGAAACTCACAATAGATAATTATGTCAATTTTTTTTTTTACTATCCATTGATCAGAATTCTAGGAATTCTGTTAAAGCTGCACCCGACCCCCCCTCCCTCTCTCTCTCTTTCTCTCTCTTTCACACTCTCTCTCTCTATGTCTCTCTCTCTCTCTCTCTCTCTCTCTCTCTCTCTCTCTCTCTCTCTCTCTCTCTCTCTCTCTCTCTGATCTAGAGGGCAATAAGCAATAAAATCAAATAAATGTCAAGTATTATTATTATTGAACAACATCAGCCAGGAAAAGGTGAAGACATCGTCACATTTAAAAACAGGCCCAAAACTGAATTGTTTAGGATTGTTTTCTTTGAAACTGAATGATGTCCCTTTTTGGTCTCAGAGGTTTGAGGATGAGAGTAAATCCAGTATTTGTTAACGTGTGTGAGTGGGAGCATGATAAACTGATCTTAGGTTAATCCTGTTTTTAATTTTAGTTCAGCGCCTTAGAGCCCATCATTTTTTTTGTGCGGATTTGAGCGCTATACAAGTTAATTATTGCATTACATTATTATAGTCTCCCATGCTGTGGCATTATCAAAGAGTGAAAAAAGGTTGTAGAATAGAAGGTTCAGGAATAACTTACTGACCTAGCGGCTTAAGGATATTTGCTTTCTGTAACAAGTGAGCTAGGGATTGGAGTGTTATCGGACTGTTGATATGACGTCAAGCCACGGTCGTGGCGAATGTAGGGCTTCGCGTAAAACTGCTTTACTTGTGTGTGTGTTTTAATCTACATGCGAAGTTTGAAAAACACCATTTGGTCCCAGTGCTGTACTGTTCTGCCTCCACATTTGTGCAATTTGAGAAAATCCCGTGTAAAATGTAGGCAAACTTTACAAAGTGTTAAAACAACCATTAACACCTTAAAATCTAATCCCATTAATGAGACACCTCCACGTTTTTCGCTGGAATGACAGAATACATTTTATTAAAACCTTAAGACCATCCCTTTCTGACTCTCTCTCTCTTTCTCTCGATCTCTCTCTCGCTCTCTTTTCTTCTCTCTCTCTGTCTCTCGCTCTTCTCTCTCTCTCCCTCTTTGTCTCTCTCCCTCTGTCTCTCGCTCTTCTCTCTCTTTCTCTCTCGCTCTCTCTGTCTCTCGCTCTTCTCTCTCTTTCTCTCTCTCTCTGTCTGTCTGTCTGTCTCTCTCTGTGTCTCTCGCTCTTCTCTCTCCCCCTCTCTCTATCTCTCGCTCTTCTCTCTCTTTCTCTCTCTCTGTCTCTCTGTCTCTCTCTCTGTGTCTCTCGCTCTTCTCTCTCCCCCCTCTCTCTCTCTCTGTCTCTCGCTCTTCTCTCTCTTTCTCTCTCTCTCTCTGTCTTTCTCTCTCTCTCTCTCTCTCTCTCTCTCTCTCTGTCTCTCGCTCTTCTCTCTCTCCCCTCTCCCTCTGTCTCTCGCTCTTCTCTCTCTCTTTCTCTGTCTCTGTCTCTCTCTCTGTGTATCTCTGTCTCTCTCTCTGTGTCTCTCGCTCTTCTCTCTCCCCTCTCTCTCTCTGTCTCTCTCTCTCTCTCTCTGTGTCTCTCGATTTGTCTCTCCCCCTCTCTCTCACAAATTTTGTAAATACCAGCTGGTGGAAAAGCTAACAGCCTTATTGATTACCTCTCATATTTGTATGATTCCCATGAAGAAGCACACATTATACGAGTCACTGATAAGGATCGTTTTCAATTTGGTAACTTCGCAGTTTTTGCTACAGTCAGTTTCCTAATACGGACCGACGTTTTCCGACAAACAACAATTTTGCTTAAACCGTGTTGCTCGTTTGAGGCGCCGGTTTTTTTTTTTTATTTGGGCTACATATTTCATTTGGAATCTTACTATAGTGGAACCAGAAAGTGAACATGGATGCACTTAAAACTCCGTGATTACGTAACAAAAACTGATGCAACTTTGTGCACTGCCTCATATTTATGTGCACTGCCTCATATTTTGACAACAGATTACGTAGACGCATCCATTTTGGACAAAATTTTGTCTCTGATAGTCCTTAACAAAAAAAACAAAAAAAACAAGAACGGAGCAATTTCGTCCGAGTAGACTGGAAAAGTATGATCGGAAATTTCGTCGTGGCCATGTATTTGACTGTTCAAGGAATGGCATTGTAGCTAGTACGATAAACAGTGGATCATGCATCACGAAGCCAACAGTTCTTTGCGTGAGTTGTCTTTATTTTTCACTTTTGCGCCTTTTGTTTATCATAATGTTGTTTATGAAATCACAGTTACCCGGTACTTTTCGAATTGGGGCTCTCAGAGTAAGTTGTTGTAAGTAGTAATGCCTTCTTCTTCTTCTTTTTCTTTTTTTAATTACTACATAAATGCCGAACATGGTTTTTCATTTTCACTGTTCTTACTTTTATATAACCCAAGACACAGGATACTGAGACGAATCAATTCGCCAAATTCCGACCGTCGACTTGCGCGCGTGTCATCCATGTCAGTGCAACAATTCGCACCACACCCCTTCATAACTGAACGAAAAAGACTAGTACCACAGAGCTGTTTGATTAGCACCCACCGTGTTTATAATTATGCCCGCAAGTTGTGGACATATAGTGAGAGAAGGAATGGTCCGACTCGGTATTCTGTGTCTCGGATGCAACTAATAAAGAAGAGTACGGGTACAAGCTAAAGCTAGTGAGAAATCTGATATAAATTTTCAAAAGGTAAAGAAAAAGAAATGTAATGAAAAAAAAAAAAAGGAAAATGAAGACGAAACCGGATCACCACCCCCCCCCCCCCATACCTTTCTACTTACAGGCATACTTTCTAACAATCAGTTGCAGCGCAAAATCGAGGGCGGTGGTCGTCAGACTCAGCGAGAGCATAAAACACCATCTATCCGTTCTCTTGTGAACTCATTATGCAATGTACACAAAGCTCGCAAACTCCGATTAACCAAGTCACGAGTCATCTTTCAATCACCCTCCTACATAAAACAATATATGTAACATTATGTTCATTATACAATTGACCGGGGAAAGATGAGTGTGCTGATGGAATTTAATGAGACAGTTTGCCACAAGGGTATCACATACACTGCTTTAAGCTCATGGACCACTTGGAATGTATGTCCGTCGGACTGTTTGTGCGCCACTGTTTCCTTATCAAAGTATAAGATGCTCAAAGGTCACGCACAGCGAGTTTTTGAGATATTATGATCATTTTATAAATGATTTGAACAGACTGGCTTATTGTCACTAATCTTGGACGGAGAATAAATGAGAAAATACCCACTGGGAAGCACAAAATGCAAAAGCACCCATGAAACCCGTGGACTAAATGTACTTGCTTTGGAGCACGTATATAAGGGTACCCACATAAAGGCCACCGAATTCGGTCACCGAACTACTAGGCGCTTTAGGTGAGAAGAATTGTACTATATAATTTCAATAACTGCCCATAAAGCCTACCTACATTCGGTTCGTTTCAGTGCCGTAGGTGCTGACTGTTTTTATCGGAATCCAAAATACATTCCTATTGCGCCGATAGATACCGACCCCGTAACACGGTGATGGGCAAGACCGTCGAGCGACAGGAAGGTGTGATGAGTCATACTCAGTTACGGTGAGCGGGGCGATTTTCTACTGACCAAGCCACATCTGGACGGGACGATAGAAGAAATTTGATTGAAGATTTGGATGCAGCGACCTTAAATTAACAGAATTACCGAGCAGAATTTGTTTATTTTAAAAGAGAACAATTTTAAAAATTTTAAAATCATTTTAAAGACATGATAATTCAAAATGTTCAAAGCGAGCATCTGGTCAGCTCAGCTTCACTCTGCACAATTCCACGTGGTGCAATGAGTAGTGTGAGCAGAAAAAAAGTACAAACAAACTGCGCGATAGTGTACCCAGTTAAAACCGCACTCAACAATAATAAAAGAAATGCACATGGAATACATTTGCATTTGCTAGCAGTTTTTTGCAGTGTGGTAAAGCTACTGAAATCTGTCACCCCAGACCATGAACACGTACAGAGCGCTAGAGGTGAAAAACTGATGAGAACAAGTCGCATTATTTTATCTGGGGCCACAGGCGGATGTGTGTTACCTGGGCTGACCTGATCTAGATGTTGTTGATCATGGGCGTAGGCGCCAGTGATAACACCGGCGCCACAGATTGAACGCATGTTTGTTTGTTTGTTTTTTTAGAGTACCTGAAATCCGCAAATTTTAATGGGTTAATTCAAAGAGCAGTACAACTTTAGAGCGAGAAAGGAAAAGGTAGATTGATGAGTAGCATTAGTAGAAGTGGTAGGCATACCAATAATGAAACAGTAGCTGTAAGGCTCTTGCGCTGGACCTTTCCACAATATTGACAGAACAATAAGATGATACTTCTGAACCTCAAACTTTGATATCAACGTATTTAGTCAATATTTCATATTGCTTGACAAAATACCACGCACACACATGTATACACACAGAACAATAACGTCGTTTAAATAGATGTTACACGGCATATCACATACACCCACACGGAGTTGTATCTATTTCAGTAACTAACTGTTTATTACCTGACATCACACGATATAATATGCAGCTTTTCGCGTGGACTGGCCATGTTTCTCAGGCGGAAGAAGTAGGCAAACAAAGAGTAAACGAAAAAACAAATACTTAAATGGTGTATCGTCTTGTTTACATAACCTTTAACCCTGTCTCCGCCTTTGGGCCTATTTCAGACATCTCCGAACGTACAACACCGTGTACGGTGCGAACGTCGAGGGGCAGCAACTACTGTACTGCGCAGCACATGGGCTATCACAAAGGACGGTGTACATTGTATTTTCTTATTCAGACCTATTCAGATTTTTAACGAGTGGCAATGCCTTTGTGAAATGGCGTTTTCCGGGATTAAGCTACACACTACAGTATGTCATGCCTCTTGAAATATGGGCGGGTCCTGAGCAAGTATAACAGTATTGTCAGCGCAGCTGGGAGTAAAATGCAGATCTTCTTCAGGAGAAAGGTATTTGAGTAAATTTTGTGTGCTGCTAGCCTGGTAAACAATATAGTGATCCACAACTGCAAAATGAATACTGTATACTACCATGCTGTTATAAGTTTCCAGTATTACAGAACCGCCTCGCAGGTCTAAAGACGTGGGTTCATTCGTGTTTACTTTTAATCAGCCAGAGAATTAAATCTAACAAACAGAGACTCGCTGATATATTATTATTATATCGCCAAAGTGCGTTTCACATAATATGGGATATAGCTGTGAATTTATGCAATATTTTTCGCATGTGACAAATTACGCTGGATTATCCTGGAGAAGAACTGTGGATGTCGACGGTTTTATGATAGTCATCTTAGACACATATAAAGAGGACCGACAGATAGATAAGATAGATAGAGATAGATAGATAGATAGATAGATAGATAGATAGATAGATAGATAGATAGATAGATAGATAGATAGATAGATACATAGATAGATAGATAGATAGATAGATACATAGATAGATAGGCACACGGACAGACAGACAGACAGACGGATGTATGTATGTATGTATGTATGTATGGATGGATGGATGGATGGATAGACAGTAAATAGCAAAGTAGGTAGATAGATAGATAGATAGATAGACAGACAGACAAACAGACAGACAGACAGATAGACAGATGCAGATAGATAGATAGATAGATAGATAGATAGATAGATAGATCGGTAGATAGATTGAAAGAGAGAGATGGAATGGAAAAACAGATGCCTTAAAAGATGGATTAAATAATGTAATGTAGGCTCTAAAAGGAAATAAGTTAGATTCTATTTCTTATCAAAATCGTCACAATGTGCATTATCACCTAATCAAAATTTTTATTGCTAGACCTAGTTGATCCTTTGGCTCGGAGAAATCAAGGATATCATAATAATTTAAAGTTGATTTTCGTTCAGCAGTGTGCAAAGAAAGAACGAAATGTTCGATCAAACATTTTGATTTTATTCGACGAAAGGCCGTTTTTTTTGTTTTTGTTTTTTTTTGCAGCTCAAACAACAACAACAACAACAAACAAACAAAATTTATAGTAAATGAATAACACCAAGGACTGAATTTTATCCAAAATTTACGTGTCCTCGTAATTTCCTGTAAAATATTGAAGCAATACACAAACTGTCAGAATTTTCGGCTTCGTAGTTTCAGGTGCTTACATGTTTACCCCCTAGCTCTACTATTTTACTACAATTATAACATTTTAAATACGATATAATGTTCTTAATTATAATTAATTACAGTCTATAGTTAGAATATCACTGTCATCAGTAAACTGTCATTATTATTAACATTATTATCATTATTAACATTATAGCCATCGTTTTTATCACAGGAACATCCAGTGATTGAAAATGAAGTACTGTACTGTGCCACTGATTGTGTTGTTCCTGCTCGTCTCATGCGGCGATCGTGCGACCACCAGCGCTCTGGATGCCTGCAAAATTCATAACTGTTACTGCACCCAAGCTGACGTCACTTGCTTCGTCACAGCCATTGCGTCGTATGACAAAACAATACAGGCTTTACCCCCGGACGTCGTATCGTTAAAACTTACATGTAATGATTTGAAAAGACCAAGTTTGCTGTCTAGGGGAATTCTGGAAAAATTTTCATCCCTCCAGTCTCTTTCAGTAGAACATTGTAACATTAACAAGCTGAACTCGGATTCACTAACAGGATTAACAAACTTAACTAAGCTGACCATCAGTGAAAGTCCCATATCGGAAATTGCCAACAACACTTTTCTTCACCTCACCAAACTTCAGACGTTGACAGTCGTCTTGGGTGGGATAAACTATCTTCCGGATATATCCCATCTCGCAGATTTGCAGTTTCTGAACGTCTCACATAATAGCATACATCACATTTATACGGACAATTTCGAAAAGGCCAATGGCAGTAATGAACAAGCATTGCTCACGAATCTCACCGTGCTTGACCTTAGCCATAACAAACTCGACTCATTGCCTGTGGAGTTGTTACGGAGATGTCCATACATACAACATCTTCACTTAGTTAACAGCGGTTTGTCACGCTTGGACTTACCCGACGATTTTGAATTAAGAAATCTATCTGTTCTGGATGCTGGGCAAACTTTTCTTGAGTTTGTTGATTTACCAAGGTAAGACAGTATTTGTTAGTGTATTTTCTATTTCTTTCCTTTTCTGCCCCAACCCCCCCCCCCTTCCATCTTTCCATTAAAAAATGATCAGAAGTGTGCAAGTTTTCAAAAAACATAGACTTCTCCTTTCCAGCATGACTTTCTGTTTCTCTCCTCTCTCTGTCCCTCGCGTTCATAATAATTATGTGGGCTTGAGGAATAATTACATTAGGCTGCATTCCAGTAAACAAGAAGCAACACTTTACGGTATACATTTTAAGCTTTGAACTATGTATATTATTGGTATCCCCAATTTTGTTCATGTTGTTTCATAGGAAGTAAATGAATGAAATAAAATTGAATTTGGAAAATCGGAAATAGTGACCAACAGAAAGAATCATATTGGGGAGGATGGGGCCCGGGTGCTTGATTTTTTTTCTCCCCGAGCCAGCTTTAGCAAATTCAGGAGCGGGGCAGCAACAGACCCCCAAACACAGGACAGCTCCAACACATCCCAGGGATATTCGGTGACCAGAGTCAAATCAGGCACAGTCCAGAGATTGCAGCACCCATGGCAGTGTTCGATAGGACGAGAAATCGGGTACATATCATTTGGGGAACTACAATTTTAAAACTTCTCATTTGGGGAACTGCTATTTGGGGGAACTCCTGCTCGATACAATCCTATTCGATATTATCGAATCAATGTTGGGGAAAAGGGACATCTCTGATCACTTCATTGCATGAGTGATTTTGATAGTAAGCGGGCAGAATGTGCGGTTGGGCAGAAAGCAAAATTTCATTCAAAGATACACGTTTGTTGAGTTGTTGAGTGCATAATTTGACAAAGTGAGTTGGCCTCAGTTGTTTTTTTTTGTTGTTGTTATTATCTTTGTTGTTGATGTTGTTGTTAGTGTGCGAAACGAATGGGATATATAAAGCAAGCCAAGCCAAGTCCAAGTTTAGTTGCAAGTAATTTTGCCTGTTATAATGGAGCTGTACACAATGGAGACGAGCAAAGGAAAGCCTGCGGTTCTTTTAAACGGATTTATGTACAGATTAAAGAAAGAGACGGACACCTATAAATTTTGGACATGGTCGAAGAACACTTGTCGAGGAAAACTGTCGACTGAAGCAATTTATTGGAAAACGGAAGAGGCAATTAACTTGGTGTTAAAATATCGACACGGAGAGAAAGTATTTGTCGAAATAGTATCGACAGAAATTGGTTCCCCAAATGCACTGTTTTTGATAGTTCCCCAAATGAGAAGTTTTGCAGTTCCCCAAATGATATGTACCCGAGAAATCCCTTTACCGATGACCTGTGTTTGGGGGTGTGTTGCTGCCCCGCTCCTGAATTTGCGAAAGCTCGTAGGGAAAAAAAAATCACTCGGCCCGGGGGAGTGGGGAGATGAGGGAAGAGTTCACTGAAGAGAAGACATGATGGAAAGTGAGGACTGTGGGTGAGGAGGATTTTCAAGACGTGGGTTTGGGGGGGGGGGGGGAGGGGGTTAAATTAAATAGAGATTTAGTGATCCAAGATTCATGTTTTCTTGGTAATTTTTAACCGAACCAAATTAGCCACATAGTGTTCTATTAGTGTCCTATGATCCGAGTAATGATTTCCAAAATTTCAGCCAAAATACCTTAATTCCACAAATCAAAGGATTTATACACATCATTGTTATTATAATGGTTATATTTTCGTACGACTTTCATTTGCTCATTGCAATTTGTAACATACGGAAATGTGAGTGAGTGAAGTTGCATGTATTTTCAGACATTACAACAATGATTTCCATCTCGCACCATGTAGTTTCAGACTTTACAACAATGATTTCCATCTTGCACCATGTAGTTTCAGACTTTACAACAATGATTTCCATCTTGCACCATGTAGTTTCAGACTTTACAACAACGATTTCCATCTTGCACCATGTAGTTTCAGACTTTACAACAATGATATTCCATCTCGCACCATGTAGTTTCAGGCAGACCTTACAATAATGATTTCCATTTCTCACAATGTAGTTTCAGTGTTTCAATCAACCTTGTATTGTGGGACTTTTTTGTTCTATCTAGACTGGCTCAGGCTCGTGGTCTCGTCAGATTAGTACTTGAAGGCACAGGCTCTGCTCTCCAGTACGACGGCTTGGCCCGCTTAAACCATTTGACGGAACTGTATCTCATCAACTTCGCCGTTACTGATACGGTGTGGAGCCAGCTCCGTTCTCCGGTACTGAGAAAACTCGACCTTGCCAACAATGAACTGCAATCAGTCAATGTCTCCCACCTTCCTGCCTTGGGAATACTGCGAGTGGGGCAGAATAAACTCTCGAACTTAAGCAGTTTGGCCTTCCTAAACCAACCTGGCATGTTGTATGTCAATATGTCTGGCAACAACATTCAGTCGTTACCGCCTGGAATATTTCAGAATAATTTCAAAATGATAATTATAGACGTTAGTCATAATGATTTAGAATCTCTTGAGTCAGATGTATTCCAAGGACTAAAGCAACTGTTGATCCTAGATCTTAGTTATAACTCACTCTCTGAGCTCCCCAATAAAATCTTCAAAGATGTAGTTTCCTTGCAAAGTTTACTCCTTCAAGGCAATACACTTCAGAAGTTACCTACGTTATCTTTCATGCCCAGACTCCGTACTTTTGATATCAGTCATAATCGTCTTAAATCACTGTCACCAGGTAACCTAGTGGGTCTGACAGAACTACGGCGTTTACTCGTTAACGATAACAATTTGACCATGATCGAGCCAGAACCATTTACCGGGAACCCCAATTTACTGGAGGTGTGTCTTCACAACAATCAGATTTCCTCTCTCGGAACGCTTGGAGATCACCAAAGTTTACAAAATGTGCGACTGGATAATAATCGTTTGAGGGACTATTACACTGAATCTCCATTTGCTCGTTTGAGGAATCTCAGGTACGTCTTTCTGGATGATAATTACTACAGTTCTCTGAAAATGAAGATGTTTCCGCCAACTCTCCAAGGACTCATAATGGATGGAAACCAAATTCGAAGTCTTTATTCCACAAGTTTTGACAATCTCCCAAATCTCAGAACGTTTTCAGTTGCAAGGAACAGACTCATCATGTCCATTCCTGCCTTGTCTGTAAATACTTTCAATCTTCACAACACGAAACCCAAATTTATGATTGGATTTAATACATACTATTGCGATTGTCGGATGGGATACTTGAAGGTTATTGCTGAAGATGGCCAGACGCACATAGCATTGCAGAAATACTATCCAACCTTTAGCGGCCTGGACACTTCGCTGTGTGTCACGTTATTTGACATGAACTCGGCCAGACCGTTCCACGACGTTCCCCTCAGTGAGTTCGTTTGTACTTACAACGACTCGTGGTGCGATACTACATGTGACTGTTGTAGTCGCGTTGAATCTTGTGGTTGTGCAATCACATGTCCGGTTGGGTGCACGTGTTACCATGGCGGCTCGGGCTTCAAGAAATACTACTATCACATTCAATGTAATTCAAAAAATTTCACTCATATTCCAAGTAAGATTCCACCAAGAGCCGTCACTTTGCTCCTAGATGGGAATGACTTCAAGCATATATCAGCTTCTTCAATTAGACATCTCCGAAACACAGAAATAATTTATCTAAATGACAGCAAAATTAGAACAATCGAAAATGGCACATTCGATGAGATAAATGCTCTTGAAATATTGCATCTGGAGGATAACTTGCTGACGTCGATCTCCGAAAATCTGTTTGGGACTATGAAGAACATAAAGAAACTTTATCTACACAATAATCTAATTAACTTTGTCTCTCCACTGGCATTTTCAGAGTTAGAATCTATTGAAACAATAACGTTGCACAACAACAAGTTGGTGTTACTTCAGGATCTCCCGACAATCCCGTCCCTTTTATCCCTGACTTTATCGGGAAATCCATTGGCTTGTAACTGTGACGTCATCAACGTAACATTGAAAACATTCCATTCCTTGAATACAGTTATAGACGACAGGGACAACGTTTGCTGTTTTGTGTACGAAGATCTTAGATGGAACATAACAAATTCGAACATTTCGGATAATTCCATGTTACTATTGACAAAATTGGCACCGGAAAGGACAACTGCAGATTCCGAATATACAGGATTTACTGACTTGGACAAATACGAACCACCAACTGAAGAGTTGATCCGTCAACCTATTCTATCAGAACAGACTTGCATTCCCTTGATGAGTTTCAACTTTGAAGAGCTGTGTATTTTTCCAGACACTTTCAACAGCACATTTGTGAGGTCACCCAGCCGCGCCGGGATCACCACAGGCCTGGTAGTTCTCATTGTTCTCACAGTCATCTTACTGCTCACCGCTGCTTTAGTTGTAGCTGTCATGGTCAAGCGTCATGAACTCCAGGCTTGGGCCTTCGTGAAACTCGGAGTTCGGGTCTTTGATAAAAAGGTAAAACTAAAATATATATTATAGATATTGTGTAATATATTTTTAAAAGACTTCTCTCTTTTGAAACACATAGCCTGGTGGAATCAACGCCAAAGAAAAAAAAATCAAAACAGCAACTACATAACATTGTATTAACAATAACAAAGAAATGTTGAATCAGTATAAATTTTTAATAACAGATGTCACAAAATTTATTGTTCTATACCAACCTGAGGATAGCTGTACCCGTTCATTTAACACATTTTAATAACACACAGTGATCTTTTCTTGTCCTGTTCTTTCCTTAACTTTCATTTCGTCAAATCTTATACAAACTGGCGTGTCGTTCTTACTTTCTGCCACTCTTGGTGACCATGACCAGTACATTATGTTTCATACTGTTAAGCAGATAATAGTTATTTTCCTCCAAAGCTGTCGTGAAAGGTTTCTTCAGCATTTCAGTTCATGTAATAAGATCCGTGCAATTCATAAATTCATGTTCTTGGACCTCGAAGTTGTTTTTTTCTTCCTTTATTTCACTTTTCTCAGGAAAGTAATCTACATCAGTCATACATTCCGTCATGATGCTAACCTTTTGGCCTAAGTCATACTTAGGCCAAAACAGAATGTACCTGTTACGTCATTGCCCTATCCATGGTGCATCTATTAATGTAAAGATCATTCAAAAGTGCCAAGCCATTATCCTGGAAATAAAACTTTCTGTAATGGCCTAGATCTAACTCATTCATAGACGTAGACCATTTTGGTTCTGGGGTTGTTTCAGCCAACGTGGATGATGACCACTTTTACCTAGAGTCATTTTGGCCTAAGTCTGACTGCATTGTAAACGAATTTAATTAAGTTTTTTTGCGATTTTCTCATAAGTGCAAAAGATGACTTGGGCCAAAAGGTCAGCACTATGACAAGTCATGCATTAAAACATTTTTAGTGGGGTTTTCCTGTTTTGTTCTGTGCACAATGTTATAACATGGCCTTTCCTCCAATCAGAAACTAATCGACAAAGAGGACGCCCACTCAAAGGCATTTGATGCATTTATTTCCTACAGCAGCAAAGATGATGAATTTGTGGCAGCAACATTGGTGCCTGCACTGGAAGATAGAGACAGGAGGTACGTTTTGTTATCACCTATGTATTTTCCGGCTTTTTAATGTTATTATTTTTACCTCGGTACACATCTGCAATACAACAGTCACACCCAACAAAGAACGACTGATTTCATAATCTGAAAATTCTGTTCAGCTGAAACGATATGTGAATCATTTTTCTTCACTAGCACTTGTGAACAAGGACACTCTATAGTTAATTTCCTCTTCCAGTTGGTCATGATGTGGTTTTTCCCTTTGAAAATACAATGTGATTTGCTGCACAAAGAATTATTATGAACGTTGAAATCTTTCCGTAGATAGTGCTAATGAAGAGGCAGCCTTATTTTCTGTTAATTTTACACCCATCCTATCCGTGTACTAAGCTTCTATTCAGTATGATGGCCTCTCCTTTGTGTTCCTCTATTCTGATGTTAGGTATCGAGTCTGCGTCCATTACCGTGACTTTCCAGTGGGTAGAAACATCACTGACACCATTTTCCGAGCCATTGAAAACAGTAGTAGAACCGTACTGTTGTTGTCTCAGAATTTCCTGGAAAGTGAATGGTGCCGGTTCGAATTCCAGGTAAGTGGATGATGTTAGAACCGTGAAAACGCTAGAGAATTTCATTAAAAAATGAGGAAGAGAGAGTATGTATTTCAGAGAAGAAGAATGCCAACTAAAATGAGAAAATGCTCTCTAATGACACTTCAGTGAATGTCACTTGTAGGACCATAGTGAACTGAGTGAAGACTGTGTTGTCAAGACATTTGTTTTGTCATTAGGGAGCCCTTTTGAGGGCTAGGAAAGCCAAGAGGACATCAGAAATAACAACAACAACAAAAACAAGAAGAAGAAGAAAACTAGATACAAAGAAAAGGAGAGGTACAAATGCCTAGGGCAGAGATCCCGAAAATATAGGCCTCAATACGTCACGTCTGTTTTGAGTCAGTTTTGTGGAGTATGGAATAAAACTGCTGCTGGTGCAGTAGTGAAAGAAATCTGTCTTGCAACTTAATTCAGAGGAATTTCAAGTCAAAACCGACGAAAAACAAACTTCGCTCAGAGAGCAACTAGCCTTGATTGATTATGTAGTGCGCCCACATATATATGAATAAGGAATAAACTACAGTATTTAGGGTGGACTGTTGTCAGGGGACGGAAAAGCCTAATAAGGCCTACGAAGTTCAAAGAGAAAACACTGGTGTGTATTCACTGTCCAGCCTTAGCTTATAACGTAAAATACCATTGTCTACCACCAACAGCCTTTAGGGTATTGTTATCATTATTATTTTGATGGGGAGAAGGCGGCGATCGCCTCTGTGATTTCTCTGTTTACATAAATCTTCGTGTCTTATCTTTTTTTCCCACCCCCTAATGCTTTCAAATATTCATAAAGAAAGGGGTGGGGGGGGGGGAGGGGGGGGGTCATTACGTTACGGGATAGACAGAGACGGAAGAAAATATAGTTCAGAATCTCAGCCACCGAGTTCTGGTATTTGGATACACAAATTTCACATCGTCTTTTTGTTTTCCATTGTTTTCGTCAACAAGAATTTATCCGGTGTCCCTAATCTTAATGTTAATCGTGCTGAAAACGGCAACCGTGGAAAAAAAAGCAGTGACTCACATTGGCTGATGTTCAGAATTGCGAACAAAGTGACATGAACGTTGGCTTCCGCAGTGCACTTAGCAATGAGTGCACTTATGCTTAGGATGGGAAAACATCAGTTGTCTTGTACGGAAGTCACAAGTTGTTAGCTAAGAGCAGCATCGCTTTCAATGTGCTTGACTGAAGCTGTGACATGGAGAATTCTTTAACAGGCCCATTGTCTCAAGTGGAAACGAATTTCGGACAATGTTCTGGGATTAAAAAACAAAATCCGATATTTCCAGGGCTAGCAAATTGTGAAACTAGGAGGTGCACAATCGGAATTTATTTATTTGTCGTTCACAGTCTTCCATTAATATCCCCGGGTGCTCAAAGTATGGCAAAAGTTGTATGTTACAAAGCCAAAGTAAGAAATGATGATGAAGAAACAGTTAGCTTGTACTTCTTGGTCTGCAGAGACATTCTTTGGGGGGGGGGGGGGGGAGTCGAGGGGGAGACAGTCGAATCAAAACGTGCTGCTGATAGCCCTTTCAGTTTGTTTTGTTTTGTTTTGTTTTTGTTTTCAAAAGGCACAGCATCGGTATTAATTTATTGCTTTCCCTAATCTGTACATAAATTAATGACTGCGTCAGTATTTATGCATGCACTTTAGTAGTTCACCCTCCATCCTATCAGATGGCCTAGAGCATGGAAATCATGAAATAAAACACAACAACAACCGTTGAAAGGAGATGTCGCTGATTTAGATTCATAGGATAAAATCATTGAGGGATGTGCGTTTGTTCTTTTCTTTACTTGTACAGCTTAATACTCTGTTTATTCTCATTTTTGTCCACATAAAATCTCAGACTGCTCACCATCACATCCTTCGTGAGGGCTCTCATAGACTCATCATCGTCATTCTAGGGGACCTGCCAGATAATTTGATAGACCCTGATCTGAAGGTGAGAGGCTAGGTGTTTCACTTGATCATCAATGATTTTATTGAAAAAACATATTTTACTTTAAAAACTTATCAATGCCCCGCATTATTAGTCATCGTCTCTCTTTACCATGTCTTCATGTGTTATTTCAAATCTGTATTTTGCTACAGATCCAAATAAGTCAGATTAAAAAAAAAAAAAATTCTGTTTTGCTATAGATACAAATATTTTAAAACTGTTTTTTTTTTTTCCAATTTGTCTTTGACTTTAGATCAGTTCGTTAGTTCAAACGAAGCCATTATTTCTCATATGTATAGTGGGTAGTGTCCAGACAGATGGATAACATTTACCTTCTGCGCTACAAGGCAATTTGATAGATTCTGATCTAAAGGTGAGGGGTGTTTCACTTGACCATCAATATTAATATTGTGAAGAATAAGGAAGGAGTGCGTGTGTACCAATGGTGTAATGAGGGTTCAAAGTGCCCCGGGGCAATGTGTATTTTCTGTGTCCTATTCCAAAGATTAACGGATTTTAGACATGTTTCCTGTGCAAGAAAAATAGAACATTTTATATTGTGCCCAATCTGGCCTTGGGGATGACGTCAATCGCCTCCCCCCTCCCATTTCCATTTTTACATCAGTGATGTGTGCGGTTGGCAAACATTTTAACCGCGTGTTGGAAGATTTAGGAGCGACTGTTTGTGCTTCAGCCCTAATCCTTTTAAAATTCTAAACTCAACTGGTGGCCATTTGTTTTCCTTTTTTTATTTAGTTCACCAGAATTTTTTTTTTTTTAAATCAAGTAAAAGTACCGTATGCAAGGAAACTCTAAGAAAAAACTCAATTCTTTCAATTAAAAAAAGAATATTTAGGACCACTATGCCGACCATGATAGTAATGATGATGATGGTGAAATCAATAAGGACACAGTAATGCTAACTTTTGAAATGTGTAGTGGGATGGGGAAATGGGGAGATGCTGAGTGGGGGGGGGGGGGGGGGGGCTTTTTTGACCTTCATTCATCTCCAGTACCATTGGCTCTTCACTAGTCCTAATGTTGTGTTTTCATATATTATATACGGAAACGGAAACCGCAGCAGAAACGTCAAAAAATCCATCAAGTCGCACGGTCATTCCACAATTGCCCAAGTCATGTTTTGGTGTTGTTGTTGTTTTTTTTTTTGAAAATCAAAGAAAACTGTTTACGTCGAATAGCTATCGTTAGAGGAGCATAGTATTTTGTTTAGAAAGGTACAGAGATCGCAACTCAGTATTTCCTCTATTTGGCTTTGTAACCGGGCTGCGCTCCCCTATGAACAGTGTAGAATGAATGGTGATTTACGTGGATTTGGGTTTTTGTTTCAAAACCTATAAGCCAACGAAACAAAACATTTAACTGTCGAGCGGTCCAGGGTGATTGTCTGATTTGGCTTAGGCAATTGTGGAAATGAAGTAACGAAGCAGTGGAAAGAATGTTTCGATGTGCTCAGAAATGGCGTTTCCCTACACATGAAAACATTCTTTCTACCCTACGTCCAGAGCGGTTTTTGACGTTTCCGTTTCTGTACACATGGAAACCCAGCCTTCTGCCGTCTTTATTCATGCTCGCTGTTTCACACACAGGTGCACCTGAAATCCAAGACCTACCTAAAGTACGACGACCCCTGGTTCTGGGAGAAACTGTACTTTGCCTTACCAGACATCAGAAAACGAGAAGATGCCGAGGGCGATCAGCGTGTGGACATTTCTAAAGGTATGCGTATTCTGGCAGGCGAAGAAGAGTTCATTGAGCAGGACAAAGGTCAAGGACAGGCGGAACATGATGAAGGTGGAGAAATCCAAGAACAAGAATTGCAGGAAGAACAAGTGAATATTCAGTTAGAATTTCAGGATGGGCATCCACACCTCAGAGAGAACGTTGGTCTTGATCAGGAGAATGAAAGATTTCAGAACGCAGGTCCTCCTCATCAAGAAATCAATGGCTTAGTCCAGGTGAATGAAGCATTTCAGGTTGATTTTCTAGCTCATAAAGAGAACAACAATCTTGATAAGGTGAATGAAGGATTCCAGGATGATCTTCCAGCTCCTGAAAAAATCAATGACCTTGATGAAGCAAATAAAAAATTTCAGGATGATCTTCCAGGTCATGGATATATCAATGGTCTAAATCAGGTGAATGAAGGATTTCAGGATGATCTTCCAGCTCATGAAAAAATCAATGACCCTGATGAAGCAAATAAAGGATTTCAGGATGATCCTCCAGGTCATAGATATATCAATGGTATAGATCAAGTGAATGAAGGATTTCAGGATGATCTTCCAGCTCATAAAGAGATCAGTGGCCTTGGTCAAGTGATTCAAGGAGTTCAGGATGAGCCTCATAATGAAATCAACGGCCCTGTTGAAGCGAATGAAGGATTTCAGGGTGGGCGTCCACCTTATATAAAGATCACTGGCCCTGATGAAATGAATGAAGAATTTCAGGATGAGCCTCATAAAGAAATCAATAGTCTTGATCAGGTGAATGAAGAATTTCAGGATGAGCTTCCACCTCATGAAGAAATCAATAGTCTTGATCAGGTGAATGAAGAATTTCAGGATGATCTTCCACCTCATGACGAAATCAATAGTCTTGACCATGTGGATGAAGATTTTCAGGATGATCTTCCACCTCATGACGAAATCAATAGTCTTGACCAGGTGGATGAAGAATTTCAGGATGATCTTCCACCTCATAAAGAAATCAATAGGTTTGATGAAGCGAATGAAGGACTTCAGGATCAGCGTCCACTTCATGTGGAGACCAGTGGCCTTGATCAGGTGAACCAAGGGTTTACAGCAGATGTTGAAGATATTGAAAATAGTGATGTCGTATACGTCTGAATCTTGATATGAACTGAAGTGATGAAAACTACTGTCAAAACGAACAATATGCTTCAATTAAAAAACAAAACAAAAAAAGAAAAATCAATACTCCGTATTATTATACATCCTCTCTCTATATCGTGTTTTCATACGTTAGTTCATATATGTACTTTGCAACAGATCCGAACAAGTCAAATAAAAAAAAAAAAATCTGTTTGCTATTGGTCCAAATATGTTAGAAACTTTTTTTTTTTTTTTCAAATTTGTCTTATGATTAAACCTTTTAATTTAGGCTCCTTCGTTAGTTCTCAAACGAATCCATCATTTCTCAAAGTATAGTGAATACCCAGCCAACACTTCTAGGTTCATCCGATGTAGGTTTCTGTAGGACTGATAAGATTATCCTAGGGGCGGATTCTCTTCCTTAAACTGACGTGGGTGCGACGTCGTAACCAGCGGATCTATGTAGGGGGACGATGTCATGCCTATGGGCAAACTTGACGTCAATCCTGCGCGAAGAATTTCATTTCTGTAAGGTTGCTGGCTGGATAGTGTCCAGGAAGATGGAAAATATTTTCTTTATTGCAAGACAGAAACAAATTTTCGAAGGGTGTTGGGGGAGGGGCACAGACTAATAAATTAACCAGACTGGAAACACGAGCTTCGGGCTGTGTCGTTTTTTACGGAGTTTCCCGAGAGGCGACTGTATAACCAACATGGCCGCCGCTCGGGAAATTCCGATTTTAGCTCCATCTGCAGTAGAAATTTCTTTTTATTTGTCAAGATTGGTTGTACATGTATTAATTTCTTGGTGCGGAACCAAACTTCCGCGTTCAGTAGGCGCGTCAAAATGGTGTCATTCAAAAGTGTAGCTATGCTGAAGCGTCGGTCGCCACCGTAAACCTAAAATGGCGGATGGTTCATGGGCTTTCGCTGTTTTGTGAAGTCACACAATGGGATAATCCAGTCTGGGTATTTTATTAGTCTGTGGGGGGGGGGGGGCTCTGAAAAAGGGATAAAGTCTTAGTAGTTGGCTCATTTGATATGGCGTTCTAAGAGGAACTAAAGTACAACTGAGATTACTTTTAACAATGTTTTTATAATTGCACTAAATCAAAAGCCAATGTTATTGTATTACCCGAGATACTGGATGCCGAGACGAACCAACACTGCCGAAATTCCGCCCATCGATGTCAACAGTGCAATTAACAGTGCGCACCACACTCCTTCATTTGAACGAAAATGACTAGTACTCACCATATTTATATGCGCATAATTTGTGGACATAATAATTATAGTCTGAGAAGGAATGCTCCGTCTCAGTATTCTGTGTCTCGGATATTTCTAAATCCTAATACTCACCTGCCAAAATTTATTTTTGGGAGAATGTTTTTGAATTTCACTTTACAGAATATTACTTTGATGCCATTATTTTAATGCACATGCTTTTAGTGTGCGTTCTTAATTATGCATTTGTCCACGTTATTATTACGTACCATCCAATTTCTCTTTTAGGGGTGAAACAGACCCCAAGGCTGGCATAGGCTCCAGACCGGTGGCTCGCCCCCCCCCCCCGCCCCTTTCAAACCAAATATATTTTTCGACACACTAGCATAATAGGCACTTCCCGTTGCATCACACTGAGTCGCGGTGTGAGCAGTGTGCATTGTGCTAGTGTGAAGCAAAATTCATGGGCGGGGAGCCACCCGTCTGTTTCACCCCTAAAGCATTCTTGTCGTCCACAGTATCATTTTGTTTTTATTTTTAAAAAGTATGTTTTTTTCGGAAGTATTTTTGGTCAGAAATAAAAGCATCTGACAGAAAATGAGAGTCACTTTGAGTTTTATCGTTAATAGTTTGTATCTGTTATGTGATTACTACAATGATTACTAGATGAGAAGGCTGACGTAGGAGAGGCAGTAAGTGTGGGATGACTGAAGGGTTTCATTTTGGTTGCAACGTCTAAAGTAAATTTGTATTACTATTACACTGTATCTCTGAAGTCTTCTTTGGTAAAAGTGCATTGCCTACAAGTGTACAAGGAAGAGTGGCAAGTTCGTGCTGTTTTCTCGGGTTCCATTTAAGACTGGGATATTATTATGAGATGGCGAGTAACAGGAGAGCCAATTAGGCATGAAATAGAAGCGTTTATTCATCACTTGGTTCATACAGGTTAGCATTCAGCACAAGACCGATCAATCCATCCACCCTTTATCCATCTATTCACCCAGACAGCCACCCCTCCATCCATCCGTCCCTCCATCCATCCAACCAACCATTCATTTATCCATCCATCCATCCATCCATATTCATCCATCCATCCATCCATCCATCCAAGTACCAAGAAAATGAATAAAGAAGTGTGGGAATATGAACCAAAAGAAACAGGGTTTATTCATTAGAACTCTGCCTTTAATAGCACTCTCTCTCTCTCTCTTTCTCTCTCTCTCTCAGCTCATTAGTCTTAAATACAAAGGTGATCCGCCATGGCTTGTAGCGCGATCTTTTTAAAAAATTCTTCTTTGTTTAATATGCATAAGTGTAAACACAAACGACATGCACTAAAAAAAAAAAAGAACAAAGCATGATAGAGGGGAGTGGGAAGGCCAAAGTGAGGCATAAATGCCAACGGCAGCGAAACCTCCATAAACAAAGACCTCAATTCTTGGGAAGGCAAGGGGGAATGCGGGGAAAAAAGAAAAGCAAGAGAGATAACAGCTTGAAAACTAGGTCAAAATGTGGCAAAAATGGAAAAAAGCTGTATGTAGCAAAGCTTCGCGTAAGAAGTAATACAGAAACTGTACAATAAAACGCATACATTGACGGACGGGCTGCTCTCTGAAAGTCCAAATCGGGACTCACAGCTAAGTACTCGAATTGGTTTCACATTTACATTTATTTGCTCTATTTTTTGTAATTGTTGCATTTTTTCCCCCCGATGAAAATCAGTCGATTGAAAACTTGAACTGTCTTCCATTTTCCTTTGTGTTTCATTGTTTAGTGTCTGTATTGTTTCTTATGTGAGGATATGCTACATACAACTTTGTCTTTGTGCCATATTTTGACTTTGCTTCAAGCCTCGTTGCGGCCCCACAGATTTTCTGTAGTTTTTATAATATTTCGTGGATAACAGCGAAATCCCCTATTTCAGTATTTGAGCCCAAACGGAGAACGTCAGAAATGACTACAAACCATTACTACCTGTTAACTGTTTGTATTATCCAACTTGGAGACTATGAGTCATCACAACAATGATGAGTTCATGACTGCTGTCAAAATGCAAGGGGCCCCGCAAATAAAAATTTTAAAAAAGGAGCAAATACAGGGGAGATAACACCGGTTATTCAAACTTGGTACATATTTTGTATTTTCTTTGGTTATTGCTCTTTAGAATTTCCTTCGTCCTTTGTCAACCATAGGTTTCAATGCTTTTGAGACTCTGGACGTCCCTGATGCAGGAAAACGATTGGCATGACTGTTGTTTCTCAGTTGAGTCTATTTTTTTAAACAAAATTTAAACTGCGAATGTTTTCTGCCACGTCCGCTTTGTTTTCTAACTTCACAAGACAAACTATGTTCCTAAATGTTCTCCAAGAAGGTTATAATTATACTGAAAGTTTCATTTGTCTTTCCTTTTCCTTTGTGTTTTATTGTATCGTTTCTGTATTATTTCTTACACGAAGCTTTACAACATACAACTTTTTTTTTCTTTTTGCCACATTTTGACACTGTTCCAAAAGGCTCAGCCTTAAATCGTATACATAACCCTATCCTAATCTCGTTTTCAATTCTATACTTTCTGAGAAACCACAGTTGCTGGGCATCACAAAAAGCCAATGCACCAGGTGTGCACAGCACCGAGACAGACCTACTCTGTTAAGAAACCAACGACTAACAAAACATGAGAAAAATGACAAGCTTTAACCCTCTAGGTCCCGCATGTGGATGGAGGACAATTTTTTTTTTAGTGGTATGAACTGTATTATAACTGGGATTTTGGTGCCGTACAAATCTTTTTTCGCTTAAGAAAATGACACCAAGACAGTGCATGTAAAATGCATGATCCTGCAAACTGGAACTCGGTGTTAAAAGTCAGATATCTGTGAACGGAAACAGTGTCACATTTGACACTTTGGGTCCCAGAAGGTTAATGCTCACTTTAACATGCATTCCAGGAAGTCCTGACACTCTCGTGAGCAAATTATCTGAGTTACAATGAACTGTACTTCAAGGCTCAAGTCACAATAAACGTTAATGCCCACTTTAACATGTATTTACGGAAGTCTTTACATTCTAGTGAGCGAATCATCTAAGTAACACTGAACTCCACTTCAAGATCCCAAACCATATTAAATACATGTATAAATGCTCACTTTAAGATGCATTTAAGGCATTCCTGGTGAAGGAATCGTCTGAGTAACAACGAACTCCATTTCAATGTTCACCCACAATAATTATTATATTACACAATTCTGTCAATATACTCTATCAGTCATAGTCCTGGCAGTGTAGTCGCTCACTTTTCACCACAGTGGCTGGTTCTGTCATACAACGGGGAGGAGGTAGAGTTCGTGCAGATGTCGGCGAAGTCTCCGAAGATCTGGTGCCAGTGCTTAGACAAGAGTGACTATGCACATGAATTGGGTGAGAACTACTTGACACTGCCTGCAGTCTGTGCTCTTCAGGTCTTTTTCCAGCCTGTCCGTTATCTATACATGGGTATTTAATGCAGGCAAATCTTGAAGGCAAGGCGGGGTTAAAATATGGTAAGTCTCGTCCGAAATTAGTGTTTGAATTCATACATACCTGACTCTGCTCTTCGAGAGAAAATAAAATATTAGGTAAATTTGACCCCCTTTCGGAAGGGCTGCTCTTTTGTGCATGAGGATGGCGTCTGAAGGGACCCTGGTAGCGGGTGCCTGAATTACGTGAGTCAATAGGACTCTGAGATCTCGTTACTGAAGATGGCGTTGCTGAAGGCTGTGTTGGTTTAGGCAGTGATAAAGGCAGTGGAAGAGTTTGATAAGGCAGCTGGAGATATGATGGTTGCGCGTCGTCACACGGTGCAGATGGTGCGAGTTGGTGTTTGACTGCAACGGCAGCATTTGAAGCCGCCCGCGGTGGTGCTGGCGTCAATGGTACGCCTGCATGATAAAGAGCTTGAGGCTGGAGTATGTGTGAAATGATGGCGCCGTCGAACTGTTGCTGTAATCGTTGTGTTTCCTGTTGCTGCTGTTGTTGTTGTTGTAGATTCTGATGGTTTTGATTCTGAGTAAGAGTTTGATGAAGCTGGTGTGGTGTGACGAAGGACGGATGCAGGGATGTATAAAATGGTGATCGCTCGAGATGATCGGGTTGTTTTAGATGTTCAATCACCGATTGACAGTTTTCTTCTTCCAGTTTTACCGTTTTCGATGGCTTGCCTGAGAACAGAATGAAACAAGTAAAGTAAGAACATTTCAGAAAAAACCTTTCGCCCTGATGGGTCTCATTCACGACTGACATAAATTTACCTTATCCTTGCAGTCTCTCTTATACTGTCTTTCCCCCTTCCTATCGCCTTCATCTTTTTCCGTTTATCACAGCTTCTCCTTTGCTATACCGGTACTAAAATTGTAAAGTTCTATGCACATTTTCCTCCTCTTTTAATTCTTTTTTTAAAAAATCTTCTCTCCATTCTTCGCGCTCACTTGATTTTGATTTCAAATGACATTTTAATTTATTTATTACTGAAACATCTACACATCTCAGTCACAATGTATTTATATCAGGTTTTTTTTTTTGTTTTTGTTTCGTTCAATCAATGCATTTGGCGACCTCAGTTCTTGTTTGTTCTATATCTATTTTCTGGATAAACTACAGATCTTTGTGTATGTAGAGGTATAACAAATGCACACTTTGATACTATAATGGCGTTGTGGCACTTGTCAAGCTGTTTCACAGTTCCGATTTATTCTAACTTTTTATCTTAACACTAAAGCTGCAAACGTTTAACGAGGAATTTCTCAGTTGTGCAAAAAGTGGAGCTGGAACAAACAAGAACGAAGCTCGCAATTTTACCACTCAAGTTGTGAAAATGATCAAAGAGCCCAATTTCTTTTTCTTACTTGGGGTACTGTCACAAAGTCCTTCATAACGTCTCTTTGCATTAACCCAGTTTAAGTTCTCGCGTTGCAGAACTGATGACCAACTTGGTGGCGTCCGGAGTCCCGGGAGATAATCCAACTGGCCGTTGCAGAGCATCAAGTTTGGGAATGGATTCGCAAAGGATTCACAGGGGATTCTGTGTTCATGGAAGAAACTGATGATAGATCACTACGTTTAAATTACATGATATGACTAAATAATGGGTTGTATGAGATATGACGCGTTTCCGGTTGCTGTGAACAGGTGTCCGCCATTTTGACGGACCTGGCGACAGGGTTGTTTACATGGTACTAGGCCTTCTTTTAAATTTCCTTTGAAATGCCTGTCTTTTGTTGTATTGTGGGGTGCACCAATAAAAGATCAAAGCTGAAGGACCTCAGTTGTTTTTTTCCGGATACCCAAGGTGGTGACTTTAGAAGGTCAAGCAACCGAAAATTTGACTAGGAAGAGCCCCCTAGCATTGTTAAAAGGCATTAATCGAAAGAATTTAGGAGACAAGGAAGCAAAAAGAAATGCATACATGACTATCACCTAGCTTCATTATCAGTATGGTTTTTATCTCAATGGCATTTATTTATTTAATAATAATAATAATAATAATTATGTATAGCATTTATATAGCGCATATCCATTTAAAATGCTCTATGCGCTTTACAGAAACAACATATCAACCACAGAGCAGAATGGAGCTGCCTGCGAAGCGCTCAACACACTGCACTGCTTCTTTCTCTCTCCCTGTCTCGCTCACTCTCTCTCTCTATCTCAGAGCAAATTGTAACGCAGCCTGTTAGGCGCAGTTCACAACTCACAACAGTTCACAACTCACATCAGTTTACACAACACACAACTCAAATAATATTTGAATATTTATTAAGAACAATATATATCAATATATATTTTAATAATGAATAATAAATTCTGGTGATTATTTGTGACTAATCGCAGCGTAGTTTCTGTATAACTCGCACCTCGGTTGGTGCATTTTCTATCTGACTTTTCCAGTAAAGACTCGAAATAATTTTACTACAAATGATATAGATCTTGATCTATTCTAAATGAACCAGGATCCATGACAAAATTCCTATTTTATTGTACCGGTGAGGGTTTTCGGGGTAGATTTATAAAAAATGAGAAGACAATGCAGAATACAAAATGTTGTAGACTATATAGAGCTATTACATATATAGACCACGACATCACTGAAACACTTCTGGTTAAATACTATATTGTATCTTTAATCCAATGCCAAGTAGATCTACAACTATTATTCCATACTCATTCAACACTGCTTTAATAAGATCTGATTCCATTATCCCGGACAATAATACATGAATAGGTCATTGTTGACGTATAGATCTATATCTTCTATCCCCTATCTTCCACACACATCTTCTATAATATTACTTCTTAAGACTAAGAGTTACTAAGAAAATCTAGATAGATCGTCTACTACGCACTACCACTTATTATTAGATCTAGTTAGATATACAGTACATGTAGGCTTGCTAGTCTATCTAAATCTCTATCTGGATCTAGATCTCGTACTAGAATCTAGTCACAGCATTGACATGTCGCTCAATGGATCAATCTAGATCTATCTAGATCTAGAATCTAATTTTTAATTTTTTTTTTTATCTATACACTGCATCTGGTTTCGATATCTGGTGTGGTTTATCAATATTATGCATATTCTTGCCATGGAGTGTTCATTAGTGTCTGCATTATATCGTTTGGGTAGTTTTTCTTACAAGGGGCTTTGGCTACATACAACTTTTTCTTTTTGCCCAATTTTGACATTGCATTTCAGCACCAGAAGATATAATTCTGGCATTGCCACAGCCGGCACTTCTTCTTTGCGGGTACTCCATTGCTCGGGGAACACTGGAGGGGTCAGTCTTGTCTATAGACAATAATTTCTAATCATAGCGTCTCAACGATCGCGGATTCAGAGCGGATGCGTTACTCATGTCTTGTCCGGCCACCATTTTCTCTAATCGGCTGTCCGTCAAAATGGCTGACGGCGCATGTCACGTGACTATCTAATACAACCCATTGTGTATTTGTGTATACGGGGCCATTCAAAAAGTACGTAAACTCCGAGGGGTTGGGGTGGGTAGGGGAAGGGGGGGGGGTCTTTGCCACCAGCGAACGAAAGCGTACATGGGAGCACGGAGCTTCTGGAGAACGCATGTGCTTATGCTTTTTAATATAAAAGACTGTTTCTTAAATTTTTTTCAGCAAATTAAGTTGTTAGAGTACATCATAATCATAAAGCTCATGATTTCGATGAAACAGTCAAAACCATAAACCGAAATACCATTTAAAGTTTCCAAACACCAAAATTCTAATGGCCGAAAACTCGTTACAAAGGAGTGTGTGAGGAGGGCGGTGCCAAAAAATAGCCAACATTGAGCGAGCGTACTTTATAGATGGCTTCTATCGGTGTCAAAGTCAACATCTTAAGAATTAAACTGAAGGATAAAATAGAGCACGAATACAACAACAACGACAAACTGCAAATTAAATAAAAGACACTCTCAGAAAGTACTGCTGTACGACATACCAGGTGCGTGAGTTCACGGGTCCATATCATTGGTAATACGCATTGTGATACATGTTTTGAGATAAGGAAGCAAAAAAAAAAAACACACACACACACACACACTGCAAACTACATTAAAGTTTTAATAAGAGAATGCAGCTTGGTAACGGCAATGAGACTAACCTGGTTTTGCCAGAATCTCTGAAACCTTTGGCAAAAGGATTACTTGCAATCTTCAGCGTTGTTATCTGAAAGACAAAAAAAAAAAAAAAAAGGTTGGGAGGATATCAAAGTCAGTTGTTGAAAAGTTCACAGTGTTCAGTTCTATCCGCTAATTAAAAAAAAAAGTTCTCAATATTGGTGAGCTGGAGAATCCATGGATGTAAATATAACAAGCAATATACCGAAACTATACTATATATATTTGTGGACTTGGGATTTTTGTGTGCGCCTATCTCAAAAACCACTGACCAGATTGGGGCCAAATTTGGCATGGAATCTTTTTATGATTTATCAGAGGTTCTTAGCCTATTCAGATGTTCGAAACTATTTGCATTCTATTTGTGATTTTCCGTTATTTTCTTTGTTTCGCGTTCATTAAGACTTGGGAACGCCATTAACATTTTTTAACAACTAACGAAGGTTACTTGCCAAGTTAAAAAAAAAAAAAGTTTGGCTTCTCAAATTAAATACCAAAATATTGACATATCCTTTGCGCCAAAAGACAGTACAGCAATTTCATATAAATTAGACCTGTGTTGACATTGTTTTATTAAAATATTAAAATTTCCTGGGAACGTCTTTTATGTTTTGTTTCCTCACCTATCCCACTGGCTCCTTAAATTGACCGATCTGGCCACACCTAAACGTTATCTGGCTGTCTTGCCTGGAAACTGCCAAAGGTATCGATATTTCGCGGTAATTTCAAAGCACAATTACCGAGCTACACTCCAACTTTCCAACTTTCTGTTCGTCTTGCTTTCACGTGTTCAGTGAAATGTGTCCGGCACCAAATAATGCAGTGTTTATAAATTTTAATGATATGTTGTGCAACAAAATGTTAATATCTAGATCTAGGCATACAAATACAGGTAATCTGTTATGGCTAACACCGTAAGAAAGTGTGATTAGTTCGAGTACAAGTACAAGCGTTGACTTGGTGTTGCTGTTGTTTCACTCGCGTGTTCAATGTTAAAATGTGCCGTGCTGAACCACTCAACACTCAGACTTCAAATTTTATATGGTGCATCAGAATGAATGTAAGGGTGCACAGTTTTTAATAGAAGTCTCAAATCGGTGTTGTTTTTTTTATTGGAAATTTATTGTTTCGCCATGATTTAGATCTATTTCGAGTCATGGTTCGCCATTTTAAGGTTTCGTTATCACTTCCTGCGATGTGTTCACTATCAAACACACTAACCCGTGCGCAAATCATGCTGTTGTACAGGAGGCGCAGGGTGTCAACTCACAAAGGCAGAGCAGTAAGACTTATTTAAAAACAAACAAACAAAAATAAAATGAACAAATAGTAACAGGCCAGATGAAGCAGGTCCATAATAACCACCCAGAACTGAAACCAATATTCAAACCGATTTATCCCGGGCAGGGCCGGGGACCTCAGCTAGTTATATATATTTTGGTTCAAAATTTGCGACATGCCAGTTAGGCTACAGGCAGTAAAATGCATTGGACATGACAGGGGAGAGAGAGAGGATTGACAAAAGAAAAGTCGCTCCTCCTTCCTGTACAAACTTCCTCCTTTCTTACGCTTTATGCTTTGTTTGATGTGCTTTACAGAGAACAAACGTTTTTAAATAATCAAACAGATGACACTTTGCCATGTTGTGATAATGTGTTCCCCCATTGATTTATTACATGTAATCACAACGTACACTTATATGGCGCATACTTCCCATTTAAATGGGTTATGGGCGCTCTACAGCTTGAAAATAAATAATCATGGCAAAAAGACATCTCAATTAAAATACAATCACATGTGGTAAAACACATATAAAGTAAAATTTCAATTAAAAAGATAGTTTTTGGTTCCGATTTCAAAGAGTTCCACTAGTCATCTGCTCTAACTAATTCTCCGTGGTAAAACATTCCACATTGAGAGCCCAAAATGAGAAAAGGCCCTGGTGCTCGCCCATAGTTTTTATACGCACTTTTGTCGTGGAAGATCCAAATTGTCATATTTTCATTTTTTTTTTCTTAAAGCTTTCGGTCAAAGTGGTTCTAGTCCTAAATCCCGACAGTACCATCAGGTCAATCCAGAGTAGATATCCGTACGATTGGTAGGATTACTGTAGGGGCGCGTTCCCCACATGAAACCGACGTTGGTTCAATGTCATCTCCGCAGATTTATGTACGAACGTGCAAACCTGACGCCAAGCCGACACGTCGGAGTTCCGTAGGGTTGCTAGCTGGGAAACGTATCCAAAAACTACTAACAATTCTCCAAACTTTCGAAATCAAAAACATTAATGTTCTATTCTCTCACTATCTTTAAGTAGGAACGGTAAAGTGCACGAGGCTTGTCCCAGCAGGGAGCGTGGGAAATTATTGTTGAGGCTGACCCTCTCAATGAACTCTCTGATAACTTGGCTCGTGTTACAATGGCGAAAAGATAACAATGAATATATATTTTTTTACCAGTGTTTATTATCAGCTGTAAAGTGCTCGAGGAAGGTTAAAGCTTGCTTTCTAGGAAACTGACAGTTGTTTTTTTTTTAGCTAGTCCATAGTTTTTTGTTATACAAAACTTAATAACCCCGTGTATCAGTTTTAAATATATATATATATACAATATATATTGTATCAAATCAGTCGTACAAACTCTTCCCTGGTACATTTCACTTCATATCATTTCAAATGTTGCCATATCTTCATTAAGTGCTGATCAATTAATGATGATGATATCCGATAGTGGAAATGACTTTTCAATTCAAACAAATTCTTACTATCAAATTTAAACTAGAACAGTGCCAAGTATGGTCATCAAAGTTATAATGCTTAGCAATTTAGTGCCCGTGGGAGGGAGGGAGGAAGGCTTTTCAAACAATGATAATATTGCGATCGTGATGAAAGTACTGATTACAAATAAAACGAAATAAAAAGAAAAACGAAATGATTATATTGCAGAATATTTCATGGTAATCTCTCTTCATTATTTCGGTATTTCTGATTTCCGTCCTTTAGTTATGTGTTTGCACTTTGCCGTTTTGTAAACTTGTAATGCTTTTTGTTTAGACAACTCTTTTTGTGATGTTTGTAGCAATTTGTTTTAATGTCGTTTCTTTTTCCCTTGGTTTGAAACGATCTGGACCTAGCATAACTAGTAGATCTATATCATAATTCAATATCTTCTTCTTCTTCTTTCGTTCAACAATCTAAATCTGCAGATTTGTTCTTTTAAGAAAATCTACGGTTTTCTGCTCAATTCCTTATAAAAGATAGAAAACATTGACTTTTAGAAGAAAGGTGTGAAAAATGCAATAAAATCGCAAAGCACATTATACTATTCTAGTGTGAAATCTTATTCCCTGTCCAAGGAAACTGCAAAAATTCTTCCGTAAAAAATATAAAGAAGAAGTACCTTTGCTGTGGAATACGTATTTGTCATAAGTCAGCAAGGTCAGGGGCAGAGCAGCCGTTATCTTACCGACGCGGCGTTAAACCTAACTGAAACTCATACTTAAACTTAAACCCAGCAAGATCAGATAATGATTGACTATTTTATACAGAAACGCTGTATCAAGATGATAGAAAGTAGGTTAAGAGAAGGAGATGCAAAACCAATGAGCTTGAAACTGATTTTTCTTTTGTTTTTTTTTGTTTTTGTTTGAGGGTTAGGATAGAGGGCAATGGGGGAGGGGGGGGGGGGAGAGAACAAAAAACTGCTTTAAAAGACGAAGCTTGATTGATATGGGTAACAGTGTCAATGCCCGGAAGCGGAAGCTCTCGATACGTTTTCCGTGGAAATGTCTGGCATCCCTTTTAAATAAGGCGTCCATTAGCTTGAATTCATAAACATATAAACATCATGACACGAGCGAATGTTGTGAATGAACAGGATCGCTTACATCACAGTCAAAGGTTTGAAAAGGAGAAGGAGCGGACACCCTTTTGCAGTGTATGTCAACAGCCCGATGGACCTTTTCTGGCTAGGAAGTCAATAAATATTCATGGAAGCTTCCAGTAGTGTGGTCTTCGCAAAACCCCTGCAACTTCTACTAGTATTGCGGGAGAAAGTTATTTCCTAAAAATGATTTCAGCAGTCCAGTATATTCTATACTGTTTTGCAAATAAAACACGGGACCAGTGTAGTTAGCCTCAGCGAATGGATTGCTCAGAGCGTGATGGTCGTTTCGCTACCTCATAGTTCTTGTTTGTTCTATCTCATTTTCTGAAAAACTGGAGATCTTTTAGTAATTAAAAGAGGTATAAATATGCACACTTTGACATTTGTTTAAAAAAGTGTTGTGGCACTTATCAAGCTGTTTCACAGTTCCCATTTCTTCTAACGCCTTATCATAATAATAAAGCCGCAAACGTTTACCGTCGCATTTCTCAGTTGTGCAAAAAAAAAAAAAAAATGGAGTTGAAATAAACAAGAACTAAAGTCCCGGTTTTCAACCTAAAGACCCGTTTCTGAATATGTCAGTTTTTGTTGTTTTTGTTTTGTCCTTTAGCAGTTTGCTGTGCATGTGAAGTTGTAACTGAATTTGATGGCGCACTCAGTCAAGTCTGTTTTGTCTCGGTTTCAATGTGAATCATGAAATAAATATGAAGAATGGAGCTAAACGGGACCTCGCGCACTTGGGGAACCTGAAACAAGCCCTTCCCGCTAATTCGAGGGTGCTTCAAAACTGTCGTCAGATGACTTGAGGAGAGACCTCCCACACTGAGTCAAAACAGTGGCAAAACAGACGTGGCTCAGTGTCTTACCAGCCTAAATGCACAGCTCAGCAATACTTTTCATGGTATCCAGAACCATCTGTACTTTCCTAGAACTGTTTCTCGTAACGCAGAGTCACAACGAACTCGTGATGTTCAGATGAAGCTCCCCAAGAGCGATTACGACCATGAACTCTCTTGAATCAGGTTATGCAGTTCTTCCATCGTGACCTTGGAAATCTTGTTTCATATTCTGTTTTGCGATAGCATCCTAGAGTGGTATTGCAGATTAATTTTGGAGGAGGCAATACGAGAGATTTTTTTTATTTTGGTGAGATTATAAAGCGCATACTTCCGGTAATTAATTCCCGTTTTTCCTTTGCAGAACGGCGTGAACACAACTGAGAAGAGGTAGATCTAGGCCTTTAACATATAAGGCAGAAACTAATCTAATCTCAACCGTCCTGCTCGACATTACTGACTCGGGGTGTGAGGAAAAAGTTCAAATTGACTCAAAACTCGTTGAGGGTATTGTTGATCAGAGGCTGGGGATTATTATCAAGTTTCCTGAAGGAGCTGATGACGAGAGAACGGCGTTATCTGAAGTGGCTGTGGCGCCGACCGTCGTGATAATGCTTATGGTAAACCCATGCAAGTCAACGACGTATGTTAAAAGGTCATTGCCCGAAACGATAAAGCCCGTTGTTGACTTCTGAAAGTCGTGAAAATTTCTGAGTTTGTTGGGAAAAAAAAAATTCAGCTAATGTCGAGATGGTTGTACTTGATTTAAGATACAGAATTTTGAGCCGCTGACGAAAAAATTAACACTATAATTATATTTAACATCACGTGATAACTGGGGGAGTATTTGTGTTGCTTAGTTACTAAATTTACTATTTTCCATTTCACTAGATGGGCGTATAATTCCAATTTCGAGTCGGAACAAAACCATCTTCTTGCAGTTACCCCTTTGACCTCTACATGTGTCACTTCTCCATTCATTTTTGCCGTCCAACGATACATCTCACAGGTAGGTCAGTTGTACCTTGTTCCATCATGTACATTCAACCCCTCCTCCAGTCACACAATGTCCCTAGTCTAGCAAGCAGATCCTTTCTGGTGTTAAAGGTCCTCTGCGATATTGTTATCGACCGAAGTCTACCCTGTCATGCAAACTGATGACACTTGTCCACATCCTACCCACTGTCAAGGCACTTAAAGTTCTGGTTGCCTGTATAGCAACTACATGCACAACTATGCCCCCCCCCTCCCCCACCAAATGTTAATTTTGCGTCCAAGAAGATCTGAAACTCGATCCTGCGCCCAAATCAAAAGACATCGTCTCAGGATGCATACATTCTCAATACCGCAAAAATTATTTGATGTTCACAAGAAAATCGTTGACAATGCCGTGATAAATAATTTTATTGAATTCAGTAACAACAAAGTACGCAGATTTTTTCTTAAAATATGAAATGGACTTTTGATGTTTTCTGGACCGATGTGGATACTCATACAAACATGAGAACAATGAATTGCGATGGCAAATGAAGATCCATTGTGCCTATAGTTTTCTTTGAAAACGACGAATGTTGCCACTGCAAGCACTGAAAAAAAGATATGAAAAGGCAGGTGACGCAGGGAGGAGGTGGAAGTGTTAGAGATAAACTCATTTTTTACGATAACTCAAGATTTCCGTGACACGATGAAGATTGTCCACTTCTGTGTTAAGTGCAACGACGAGAGACTTTCTTGGAAAAGACTTGTGAGAAAACGAAGCCACCGCCGTATTCACATCGTTTCCTCACTAATCGTTATGGCTTCCGTTTTAAACCATCTCAACTCCATTTTGGTACAACTCCAGATATAGATTAATCTAGAATTTGGAGGAGCGTTTGTTCTGAAACCCTTCGAGAAACCGCCTTTCCTATTTCATTTATGTCTTCTAAATTGTAGGAGACGCCCCGAGACACAGTGGAGAGAGAATATTGTGCAGACAGGTGGACAAGCATGGACAAGTTGGACGGAAAACGGAGAAGAATAGAGATCATTGGCGGAGGGCTACATCCTGGGCGGAGGGCTGCATCCTGCACTGAACACATGACGCCTAACGAGAACAAATGCAAACTGTGTTGTAGACCATCACCATGTCGTGCCCCACCGCCATTCTGGATACGAAAGATGAAGCCATTCGGAGAAGTGCAAGTTCCGTGATGTTATGTTCGCCATACGCACTAAAAAGAATTCGTCAATTCCAAGACGTTGCACTGCCCAGTTCCTGTGCCTGTACTGATTCATCTGCGTCCCCTCGTCTTCACATGAATGTCACCACACAAGGCAGCTTCCGACTGCGATGGCGTCATCCGCTGTTTACTAAAACAAACATTTAATGCTACTTCATACGCCAACAACCCTCCAATTAAAAGGAACTTCGTTAATACATCGCTGAGGATAAATAAATAAATCCCACGTTTTGACCTCTAAGTACAAGTAAATTAATAACAGTAATTTTCATTCATTTTTCATATTACAACTAACCAGGTGTCAACCTGATGGTCAGATTCTGTGGATGTATTTTTGACTCACTGGTGAATGTTGTGTAAATCTGCTGTGGTGGAAATTGTAATAGTCAAAACATGCTCGGTAATATCTTGATCACCCAAAAATTGCTTACGTGACCACCCACGTCATGATACGTGTCTCCTACATAGGATCCTCTCTGGTATGGATGTATACGCAGATGGGAGAAGAACATGACATAATATGAGGCACTATTCTCAAGAGCTGACATTATGCAAAATAATATGGATTGACAGACATTAGCTGAGAAGAAGCTGCCTTTGCTTTTTACTGTGACCACCAATAGTCAGTGAAATAATTCGCCATCTGCCACTCTACACTACAGCAGCACAGCCGATATGACAGCTGTCTTAGTACAATTTGTTCTAAATAAGTTCTAAATAAATAACCACAGTTGGTCGCAACTTTAATGTGTTTAAAGAGAAAAAAAAACCACTGATACGAGTTTCGCCAGACAAATTTCGAAAGTACGGTTGTAGAAAAGAAACAAACAACACGAATTTTGAAAAAAAGAAACTGGGCTTGTCTTGCGGTCCAGCAGTCTCCTTATTGTGGAACGTAGGTGGGCGTTTATATGGTTTGGTTATCATTTTATTTTATGACTAAGGAGACGGGAAATTGATACCAACTTTGGAGTCGGTAAGAAACATTAGTAACAGTGTGGAAAAGGAACCGACCACGCATTTTGAGAAGGAAACAGGGCTAGTCTAGTAGTACTTGTTGTGGGATGTTGGTGGGCTTTTAATGACACATAGTCGAACGGAAGATCCTCAAAATTTTATCTGACACAAAAGTGGCTTATACGGCTTTATCACGGAGCTTCACACCCTAGGGCACTATCGTTGCAGTGGTTTGATAGTGAACGGTGTGCGTATTGTACAAACCTCTCAACACGACGCCACAATCAAGATCAAAGACATGTCCCAGCTTATCGACACTTTTTGATGTCATGAACGCGTTCACACTTGTCTTCCCTGTAAGAGTCTTGATGCCACCGTCGTGGGTGAATATAACGTAATCACCCAGACAAGATATACCACAGCGGTGCTGATAGGTTGCTAAATATCTTTAGATTGTTAAACACACTGATAAAGCTGTTGGGTGAGACTAGCTTGTTGTTTTATTACCATCACTTTGCAAGAAGTCCTTCCCGTAGAAAACTGCGCGAACATATCTCGACCTTATTCTTGTTTGCTCTATGTCCATTTTCTGAAAAACTAGAGATCTCTTAGTATGTAGAAAGGTATAACAAATACAAACTTTGATAGTTATTTAAAATGCATTGTAGCACATATCAAGCAACTCCTTATCTTAATACAAAAGCCACAAATGTATAACGTGGAATTTCTCAGTTGTGCAAAAAATGGAGTTGGAACAAACACGAACGAAGGTTGGGATGTCATGAAAAAAACTCTATGAGATTTTTAACTTTCATCCTCAGTAAGCAAGTTACCGACCACATGCGCATGATAGATATAGCAAGTTTGATTTTTGATTTCTTATTTTAAGTTCCTTCATACACTTGCAAAACCTAATTTTCTTATAGAACTCTCCCTTACAAAGATTCTCAAGATATGCAGCTAATCGATTCCACAGTCAGAACAAATTATTTTTTTTGTCAATAACTGTGTTTGGAAGACCTCCAATCCCAGCGTCATTCATTGTTCTATTCGATGCTAGATTAGTGAGTTTGACAATGTACACTGAAACATGCATTCAAACTTGAAAACCAGGAAATGGTTCTGAAGAAGAACTTGTAAAAAGAAAAAAAAACCGTCCTCATACACAGTGGCATCATTATTCAATATCGTGGTTCTTATAACTTGATGTGTGTCGTGATTATAGATCAGGCATATTAAAAAAAATATTTATCAAAAAATTTTATCAAAAAAAAATTCTCTAGTAAAAGAGGGGTGAAAGTGGGATGTTAGACATTCCAGCTGTAAGAAGAGGGGATAACTCTCACAAACCATTTCACTAAAGTTCTTTGAACTTGTTTGTACATGATTTTGCCACGTGCATCAAAAATTGGAAAGTAAAATCTAATGGAAATTCATGCTTTTGTAAAAAAAGAAAAAAACACCAAAAAACCGTATTAATAAAGATAATATAAATTGACAATATGTTACAGGAAGTTTCTAAACAAAATAAATATCTGCGAAACAAACAAATAAAAAAACTCTAGAATAGCATAGAAGAACAATGTCTTAGAGATACAACATGTCTGGAGCAAACGGATATCGCATAAAGGTTTACAACTACACTTTTCAGTCACAACCACACTTTCTGTCTAAACAGTCCATAAATCTCGATATTTCTTTTCTTTCTCTTCATTTTGCTACTTCCTTCCTCTTTTCAAAAGTTTTTGTCAGTTTCATAAAGACATAATCATACTGCCTAAAAACCGTCAGTTTTGCCATTTGCAACCACTAGTTACTGTGCCGAAATTTCCTATTTGAAAAGATTTACCCCCATAGGCACGGAATCATCAGATAAGCAGCAACTATCATTCGAGTTTTCCCCGGTGTCTAGCCGTGTTATAGAGACATTGTTTTCTTTTTCTACATGTGTGCTTTGTTTTTATGTACGACAGGAAATCAGCAGATGACCACCTTTCTCTGATAGAAAAAAACAAACAAACAAACAAAACAACAAACAACAGCAAAACAAAACTCATTTAATTTATAAACGTCAGCAGATAATGAAAACATGATAATGAAGCTACTTAAACTGATTACTTTTGTCTACATGGGACTAAGCTGCACATAAACAGTTAGATCTATCATAAACATTTGGGGGGAGGGGGGGGGGGGTATTACAACACAGATACTTTCGGGTAAACTGAGCGCTCCTCGGGTCCTCTGCCCAAGTGACTCCAACGTGATCAAGGGGGTCGCGCATTGGTTTGGCGAAATGAACCTGTAATGCTTCGGGTCTAGCGAGATTCCACCCCTTCCTTTAGATGTTCCTGTGGGACTGAGAATGGATACCTGGCCGCAGTTGGCGGGGCAAAATAATACCGATTAGAAACTATTACCTTGGATCCTGAGGAGCGCCGGTATTCCGGTATTGGCTCAGGGTTATCCCTATCATGGTAAAGATGCTCTCTCAACTACATACACATACGGCACATGTGGAATGTTGGGCTAGTAGCACCTGGGTTAAGTCTGTTTTGCGTCGGTTTTGACTCAGATTTCAACTTCCTTTGGATCAACTAGCCACAAAGACGTGTTTCGGTCTCGCTAGTACGCAGGGTCCCATTTGATTCCAGCATCCACAAAAACTAGGCAAAACAGACTTCACTCAGTTCGCTATGGGTTTCAAAAAGGGGACTAAAAGTCTGCTGGAGTCAGCGGTTTTCTTCTCTTTTTGGTTTTAGTTCTTATATTACTGTCTGTGGCTTCAACTCGAATCAAAATAGAGCGGGAACAGTGAATAAAGTTCGCTTTTCCTCTCATTTTGTTTACGTTTTCGCCCTACTTTTATCTTCTGTTGCCCACTTTTCACACAGTATATACGACTGTCCAAAATTTGTGGAAGAACCACCATTGTGGTGATTTTGTCCTCTTCTCTCTGAACTCTCTACCTACTTGCTTAGTGAGTCATTAACTTTCTATCCACATCATTTTCTTCTCCTTTGGCTCCCATACTATCTTACTATTATGTTCTTCTTCCTCTGTCCAAACATACAACAGATGCGCTTTCTCTCATTTCTAGCAACAGTTCTATTAATAGCCTTGGCTGACAGGCTGATACCATTCTTTGAAGCCATATTACCATTTTTTGAAATGTTTCATTGACATGCCCGACAGCTGCTTTATTAGGCAGTGTGGAAAATCCCATTTTTTTCCCTATATTGTAATAAAAACAAGATAATGAAAAGAATGGAAATGTCTGTCTCATTAAATCAGCACTAAAGATGGACGTGACTTTTTTTTTCTGTATTAATTATTATAATACAAACAAGAACAAACAAACAAAAAAAGGGGGGGGAGAGGGGGAGAGGGGGGGGGGGATACTTGACGTGTCGAATCAGCACTGAAGATAGAAATAACTTTTTTTTTTCTACATTACGATAAAAACAAAAGAAAAAAAAAAGTAGGGGAAGATGTAACTCGTTGAATCAGCGCTAAAGATGGAAGTGACGCACACTAGTTTGTTAATAATAATACAGTAGACGTGTTTAACCTCATTCTACAAGGTAAGTTCGTGTCACCACTTAATTTGATGTCACTGATATCCCACGTTTGTGAGTGTTTCCATATCAGTCCCGGCGACACCAAGTCTGATGTGTTTTAACATCTCTAAATCGATAGCCCGGCACTTTCCAGATAATGTTGATATAGTGAAACGAAACCGGTAACGGCTGCGATAAAAGCTAACAGGTACCTTGTAAGTTTTAGCAATAAAGTAAATAATCCTGTTAAGAATGACAGTCTTTGTCGCCTCCTGGTTATGTGTAATCATGGTCTTTTCTCCTTTATAAATAAAACCTTTAACAGGTAAATAACAAATTTGACCAAACTCCTCCTTTCCTGGAAATTTATTATTATATAAAAGAAAAAAAACTGGTGGGATTTTTTTTATCAAGACCTACCACCGCTGAAAAGCTTACCACCATTAGAGTTCGATGTTTTAATCCGTGCTATACAAGGAAGAGGAAAACTAGAAAACAGAAATGTGGTTCATAAGGAGGATGCTGAAAATATCATGCACAGAAAAGAAATCCAATCAAGAAGTGCTGGAAATAGCAAACATGAAAAGATCACTCATCAAGACAATAGGAAGGTGACAGATGAAATTCATTATGTTTATACTTATAGAAAAGGAGGGGTCGAACAACTTAGTATGTCAGCAAAAATCTAATGGAAGAGACGACCAGGACACCAATGTGCAACATACCTAAATAGCTTGAACACATGGGCACCCAACAACACAATGAACAACAACTCATGCATGAGGGCCTCGAGAGAAAGAGTGGGATGGAGAACTATGACCGTCAATGCCTGCTCCAGACAAGACACTTGATGATGATGGTGGTGATGCAAAGAAGCCATCAACACGACATAAACAAACACAGTTTATCTATATAGTTCAGTTAAAACACCCCATGAAATAAAGATTTCCAATGAAAAATGCTTGCGCCCTATTCTGGGGTTTATTGGCCTCACCAAGATAATGCCATGCGATACAGGTGGGGCCTGTGCCCCACCTTGAGACAAATCACAAGAATTTGAGGTTTCACTCTCTACATCTGTCCATCTGGTTTTTCTTTTGCCATTTTTCTTTTACTTTGGTGTACCCTGTAGACTATCCACTGCCTGTATATTAATGTCCGCTTCCAGCAAGTGCACCTGTCAATCTCCCCAGCTCTCGATTGTCGTACCTGTTTAATTTAACAGAATTTAACAATTTTGTAGTCTCTACTTACCTGCTGATTCTGATACGCTGTGACTGCCATAAATGAAGTCTGTGGGAAGAGGATGACGTATTTTTCCAATGGAGAATTGTCAGTCTCAGTTCTGAGTTTGACTTCCTCTATGACAACTTGTGGCTGAAATTTCTGCATCGATACCAGAGAAACCTGGGTCGAATAAGGAGGAAAAAAAATCGAATGTGATAAGAATTTCGGGGAAAATGATTTCATTTCTTCAATAATAACATTTTGTCCACACCGATCAAAGCGATACCTGAGTGGATAATGGAAATACAATAACGTAAAACAAACCTAAAGACCGTCGTACAAACTATAACCATTATCTCCCAACAATTCACGTACTGGAAAAAAGTGTAGACTTTTCATTGTTAGCTCACATGATTTCAAATCTCCATGTAATTATTCTTTTCAAAGTTTCAGCACCAAAATCAATTGATTATTTTTAATCTATAAAAGGGGTCATTCTCCTCAACAGGAAAGAAAACCCTCTCTCTGCAAGGGGTGTGTCGTTTTTTGTTTTGTTTTCTTTTTAAATTGGCGCTTTCGCACGGACTTTTACTCACACCCGAAAGACCTCAAGCACAAAAAGAACGTTGAGATTTAAAAAATCGTTGGACTAGAGACGAAAAGAAATAGGAACTTTTGTTTGAATTCGAAGGTTTAACCCTCTAGTGACCAGTGTGTGTCATATTTGAAATGTGCCATCTGATGTTTAATACTCTATTTCAAACTCTTTCTAAGTTATCAACAGAATAACGTTTTTATAAGAGATACTCGTATTTTTGCCCTCTTATGCGAGCATTTTGAAATCAGTTTAGCAAACTTTAGAAGTTTCTGGACAAGGCAGTCTTGTTTGGGCACTAGAGGGTTAACTCACCATTGAACTCACTTGTCCATGTTTGGAAGATTCTGTGTTGGTCAGTTTAAGTCTCTCGAAGGATACAATCTGAGAACAAATGACCTGTCCACTAGTTGGTCCATCAGGGGTTCGATGACTGGGAGGCTTGGATATTGTGTCACCTGATCCAGATACCATCCATCGGGAACTGGTGACCGGTAGATGGATAAGTGGATGGATGGACGGATTATATTAGGTGTTCACATGGTGTCTTGGTTATAGGTTAATGAACGTACATACTGAAACTTGCACGAATGGTAAGATAAAGTAAATTTGGACTTGTTTTTTTTTACTCTATGAATGTTTTAAGCAGGTGGCACGCTGAATCAGATCCGTTTTGTCTCCATTTAATTCTGAGATGTGAACTATGGAGTTAAATAGGGCCTCGCGCACTAGCGAGAGGGAAACAAGTCTGTGTCGCTGGTTTGGGGCTGTTAAACCTGTCCTCTCAGCTGCCGGAAAGAGAGACCTTGTGCTCTGAGTCAAATCAGACCTGACTCAATGTGTCACCAGCCTTAGTCTGAGGTAAAATTTGATCGGTAAAATATATTATACATTCTAGCGACGCATTAGAAGGAATAATGGATAATGGCGCTTCTAAGAGAATAAAAACAATTTAATTAAACATTCGTAACACAGACGCAGACATCCCGAATGAAATGTCATGATTAATTAACAGAGATGTTTTTTGTCATCTGAAATAAACAGATTTTTGCTAATGTTATTGCATCTCAGGTTTAAGTCCCCCAAACAAAATAACAAACAAACAAACAAACAAAATTGTTTTCTCTTGCAGCGAGTCTCAGTGATACACTTTTAGGTGAATGTCTAGCTTGATAATGGGGCATAGAATTTAATCGCTGGCATGAGATAATTCCACAGAAAAAAACCGTCTAATATAGTTTAATGTTTTAAATGTAATATAAATTCCTTGAATGCAGTTTCATAAGCATTCTTATTCACTTTTAAATAGCCTGTCAGCTGATTTTCAAAGGAATTGAACGTTTGGCTGTTTTGTCCTATTTATGATTTATGACATCGACGATACTGATTTGTTTCACTTGCGACACCAAAAATCGTGTTGTTAACTGTGATCCTTTCCACGGCATCCCTCCCTCCCCTCCCCCCCCCCCTTTTTTTTTTCACCAGTGCACGGCATCTGAGAATGCGTATTTGCAAAGATTTGTTGTTGTTCTTGTAATCTGGCATTGCTGTGAATGCTCATTTGCAAAGACAGCTGTCATTCAAAAACAAGGAATGGGATTGGGAGAATGAAGCATTTGGCCTTAAAACGTTCGACATAATGCGAAATGCAGTTGAAAATTTCATAGGAGCACAAACTATGTGACGTCAGCTGAAACAAATACCGAAATGACAGAGGACCTCGATGAAGCTAACTGAAAAGTGAATGTGGAAGTTTTTGTTTTGTTCCCGTGGTCTTTCTGTCACAACTATAAATAAAACAGGAGTGTAGAATGACTTAACCAGAAATGCCTTGAGTGGACTTACCTATGATAGATATACCTATACTTCCTTGTATCAGGTTGCAGAAACTCTAGCGTGACAGTGTATAGTTTGTCAGGATCCAAACCGCTCACCCGTAACTTCAGGGCTGGAAACATGCGTCTGTTTGGTGAATTTAGAAACAGACAAAACCGCTCAATGAAACAGAGAAACAAGGAGGACAAGTTATGGATACGACTATAAATTGTGTATTTATGTGAGCCCCGAATAAATTTTGTGAATGCAGTTTTGCTATATCACAAGGCTTCCCATCCAGGGGCAAGTGAGGTGAATTTGGCCTGGAGGGGGAAGGGGGGGGTGGGAGGACGGGGAGGGTTAATTTGCTAATTCTGGATTTGTACATTTAAAAAAGAACTATCAGTAATTCAAAATGAAAAAGAGAAATATAATTAATATGAAGAATCTCCAAACTTGCAGGTGAAAGGCAAGAACAAGGGTCTCATTGACCAATGTGTTTTCATTGACTGACTCTAATTTTGTTTCTATATACCTTTAACTGTTCATCATAAACAAGTGAAATAACATTGTTGAGTGCAGTTATTGATAACTGCATTTAAAAAAAAGTTTAAAACAGTATTTTAAAATGTTCTCATTGTCGGTTGCTTTATTACGGTAGAAGTGCAAACTCAGTTCACTGAAGAAAACAGCCTGGCGGGTGAATTTACTTTTGAAAGGTTTCCAGGAGTCAACGGGATGAAACTTGGAAAATGAAGGCAATTCTCTGTTGTGTCAGAATTTAATAAATATTATTTGGAAATTATACACATAAAGCATTTGTGGGAATGAAGAGGAAATTTTGTTTAAAGGCAAATACATTACAGAACTGTCAAGAAAAGTGACCGACAAACAGAAGAGGAAATGAAACTAATGTATTACGATTAAAAAAAAATCGTCCCGAACGAAACAAACAACATTTAAAAAAACTTGTCGTTGCAGAAAAGGAAGAAGATGATTTAGGGTTGTTACTATGCATGAGACAGAATGAACATGAAAGTCTGATAAGCTAAGCGCCTCAAACTCGTGATGATCGGAATTCAGAACCTGGCCGATAATTTTAGTAATAATAATAACAGTGTCGTAACAATGTCAAGGATAACGCAGTTGATAACGACACTGTTAAATAGAATAGACACAAATAGGTAAAACACGATTTTTATCATTTTTATCGGAGATTTACTCTAGTACTTCCTGTTTGATTGAGATTGTCACAAATCCCAGACTGGGAGATGTAATAATTTATGACAACAATCACGAACAAACAAGTTTAACACTTAACAGAACAACCCATCAGACTCACACATTTATTTAAACATAATCATACAGATAATAGCGCAATTACATACATTATATTATTGAAATTAACTGCCGTACAACGGCCTTATTCTCACATGCACTCTTCCTCGGATCCACAACCCGGTAGTTACTTCCTAGGGCACTTCGGCCTCAGCCTCTCCCCTCAGGGTCTTAATAGCACATTAATAATTCACTGGCACCGCAGTCTCTCAATATCACCTTCCTATCGTCATACACCTTAGCATTCCACTAGCACCTCCGCAGGGCAATAACACATTATCATTTCAATAGCCCATCAACATGGCAATAGTACATTATCAGTTCACTAGCCCATCAACATGGCAATAGTACATTATCACATTCACGCTCATATCTACGTCCCTGTGCGTGGCCTGACTGCCACGACTTTATGTGCCTCTACTGTCCTGCACCGACAGCCTCACTCTTGGCCTATGTGTGGCCCCCGGCCCTATGCTGGCCTATCACCGTAGGCGGCGCTCTTTGGCCCGACCTCGGCACCTACAAGAATAACATTACATTGGTATAATGCCATACCATATCTATTCACTCCACCTCTCCTTACAACCCATGAAGCGTACACACAATAGTTCACATTTCACTCACCAAACATCTTACGGTAACACACCTCCATCGTAGTACACAATACTCACTCGTGCTACAAATCCATGCACTCAACTTTCATCTATCGCTCATGGCGCACATTGCTATATCCAATATCAAGGACTTCCACATTCCTCACATATACTTATTTACATCATGGTAATAGACGAATATAATATAATACATCAATCATAATAATCAATCAACGTTCTACCAACAGTCATCACTGGAAAAAACTCTCTCACTAGTCTCCCGACTGCTCCCCTTATGTTCGCCCACTGGGCTTTCTCTTGCGTCCGTTCAGTAGGACGTTCTAATTTGCAGTGATAGTAATACAGCGCTTTCGCCTCATTCAGACCCCCCCACCACTCACAACATGCACGCTTAACTTACTTGTCTACGTGCGTTAATTTTACTCTCCTCCTTTCCCGTCTTTCCCTACTTGTCTGCCGTGAGCCCTTCTTAGTCTACACCCGCTCTGTAGCAATCCCCTTAATTGCACTCACTCCACTCGTGACAGAGATCTTTGCTTAAATCACGCGGATAATTGGTAGTCGCTAAAAATAACACGGAAGAAATAAATCGTCGCTCGTCTTGTGTACTGGAAAGACGAAACATGGCAAAAAGAAAAATTTGGATGTAGCAAAGCCTCCCATAAGAAATAATACCGAAACGATACAATTAGAGCAAAGGAAAAGGGAAGACAAAATAATCAATATTTCCGTTTAAAATCTTCGTCAGGAAAACAAAACAACAACAACAAGAACAATTAGCGAAACAAACAAAACAAGAATATGGAAAATTGAACAGACAAAAGAATTATTGTAGAATAATTATGAAATATTTACAGAATTATTATTGAGTCAATACGACCACTTATCTGAGAGTTCTGTCTTGACTTCCATTCTTTTTTGCTCTTTGTTGTACCTGTTTGGTATTATTTCTTATCCGAGGTAAGGCTTTGCTCAGAGAGTATGTGTATATAGAGAAGTTTCACTATTGGACGATTTGCACTGCGAGACACGGGAAGCGCCGCGAAACCATTGTTAGCATGGAGGGGAAAGTAGGTCGCTGCGGTAAACAATACCAATTTGTGCATTTCCACGAGGCGTAAGAATTTACAAATGGCTTTAAATAGTTTCAGTCAGCCCAAAAATATGAACAAACCACAGTAAACAGATATGAAAACTAACTTTGGTGAAATCGGTCTCTTTCAATTCTTTATTACCGCAGCGACTTAGTTTCGCGATTTGGCGGAAGTGAGATCTCTGTGTAAATGTATTATTATCCTCTGCCTTTGCTACATACAACTTTTTCTTTCCGCCGTGTTGTGACTTTGCTGCCTTGCTGCGCCCCCACAGATTTTCTGTGGGTTTCACAAGATTTCATCTTAGGTATAGACTTTCGGTGATTTTGCTGGTTTTGAGTTACCAGTATGACAGCTTTATCATTGCTAATGGTGAGATCTCTATTCTCAAAAGTGACGAGTCGACATTTTCAAAAGTTTTGAAGTTATAATCATGTAGAACATTTCGGGGGGAGGCACATCCAAGAATAAACTAAGTTATATAAATTTTAACAAGGTGGTGTGTCGATGTCTTTAATAGTGTTCAAGTTATAAGCAGAGTTTTTTTCTTCTTTTTTTTTTTTGTTGCCATATCCAAGAATAAATGAAGTGACCTGTATGTCATAACATGACCTGTCGACGTCTTTAATAGTTTTGAAGTTATAAACAGAGTTTTTTTTTTTTTTTTTGCCACATCCAAGAATAAATAAAGTGACCAAACTTTGAAACGCTCACCTGTAAAATGAGAACATTTTTGATACGCCAGTCGTGAGTTTGAGTTTGAATTTGGGTTTAAAGGCGCGTTGGTGTGATAACGGCCACTTTGTGCCTTTCACTTTTTTGTTGTTGTTGTCTTAATTTGGATTAGTTTTCAGCTTTCAGGTACTTGGAAATAAGATCAAGCAAAATTAAAATTAAAATGAGACGGGAAAAGGCTTGTCCTGTAAAGTATATAATAGTAATGTAGATCAGTGATATGAATTTTGAAAATGATAAAACGGGACGTTCGTTCTTGTTTCTTCCAGCTTCACTTTTTGTACAACTGACAAATTCGACGTTAAACATTTGCGGTTAATCGGAACTGTAAAACAGCTTGATAAGTGCTACAACGCATTTTAAACAAGTATCGAAGTGCGCATTTGTTATACCCTTTCAACATACTAAAAGATCTCCAGTTTTTCAGAAAATTGAGATAGAACAAACAAGAACTAAGGTCTCGAAACATCTGTTCAATCAGCTTGTAGATTTTGGCCTCTGTCAGACACAAATCGTGAGAGAAATCTCAAAACAAACTGGACAAAAATAAATCTTGAGATTTACCTGCCAGATTTCGTAATGATCATTTCCGTGCCCAGTCTATGAAAAGAGGCCCACAGGTCAGCGTGACACAGCTCTACAATAACTGGGGGTCTGTGGTTATCTGACAAAAAGAAAGTAAAGGGTTATATTAATGAAGGTTCTTACATCATGATAAGCTCTCGCCCCATTTTAAACGTGCTCACAGTTTGTACCCGAGTCAATAAACAATGACAGAGTTGGCTATTTATCTGAACGGCCGTTTGTTCATTCATTCAATTGTTTTGTTTTTGTTTTGGCTCATAGCTTATTTTGATTTGTGTAATTTTTCCAAGTTTTGTTTTTGTGTTTAGGACTTTATTTGAGGAGGTTCGCAGCTCTTGGCATTTACACCTCGCTTTTCTTGTGTTTTTTAAAAATGTTTCTTGTTCTTGTTTCTGTGTGTGTCTTGTGATAGGCATTCGTTTTTTTTTAGAATTTTGCCCGGGCCGTGGCCTTGTTCGGCCTGCTTTTCTCGACTTTCAACTGCGTATACTTATAGTAACTGGGGTGCTCGCCTCTCGTGCCAAGGGTCCCGGGTTCGAAACCCGGGCTGTGCAGGCATGTTGGAAATTGGGATTTTTCTCATATTTTCGTGTCCCTGATCCTATTGGGGGGTAGGATCGAGTACCTAGTCTTCTCGGATAAGGAGGAAAAATTCGGAGGGCCAGTGTGCACGTTGCGCACGTTAAAGAAATCTTGGCAGTTGGAAATCGTAAAGAGTTTTCGTACAGGCCGCTGCCCGGGCAAAATTGAAACTAAAAATTAACAGATTAAAATTCAGCCACATCACCCCCCCCCCCCCATATTTCCAACACAAAAAAATGTATATAATTCATTATTAATTATTAAAAATAGGGAGAACCCTTAAAGGCAGACTACACGGAGGAATGCACCTCCTGCAACACTGTTGATTCCACGCGTATCGACCATGTCGTTCCAATGGATCAAATCAACACTGTCGAGAGGGGGAAGTGCACCATGGGCTAGGCACTTTCTCCATACCCACAGCCCAGGCATGCAGCACAAAAACTATTTAGCTGCTGACTGTCTGCCAAGACGAAAAGAGGCAATTGCTTGTAGTAACTGATTTTGCTAAAGTTTTTATTTGTCTGTCTCTCGTTCTTGTTCATTGTTTCTGTTGTTGTTGTTGTCTTATTTCATCATCCACTTGTTTTTGTGTATATTATGAAAATCAATAGAAGTTTTGCTTGTTGAAGGTCATTTGGCTGAAAGCTATTTTTATCTTTCCTTTTGCTTTGCAGTTTATTGTTCCGTTTCTTTGTATATTTAATTATTTTACATTCATAATTAAAAAAAAAATACTAGTCACTTTTTATCAGACATTTCATACTATTTTTATCTCTTTATTGATTTACGTTTTGTTGTATTAATTTTTTAGCTGTTTTTTACCTTATAACTTTACATTAAGTTGTTATTGCTTTTTTTTTTTTTAAATTAATAGATTTCCTGTTTACCTAGTCGATGCATTTCTTACTTACTTTCACTGCTAGAGAAGTGAGGTGAATAAACTTGAACAAGACCCACAAAATATCAAATAGATAAATAAATAAAAAATAAATATATAAAGCTTCTTTCGCTTACGATATCTTACAGTGTTAAGATCACAACCAATTCAAAATATTATGCCCCATGAAAGTGTCCTATTCGAAAGATTTATTGAAGTAATTAAAATTTTTTAAAATATATTTATTATTATCTGGTATGAACAAAATAATAAATACATTTATCGTATCATATATATCATTTATATATATCAAAAATGTCATTTACATCCGGTAACTGGTCAGATCACAGGACTTCCCTATAGGCTTGCTTCTTGATTTACTATAAACGTAATTTATCTATTTTGAGAAAGTTATTCGTATTTATTTACCCCCAACTGTTGATTTGCTTGGGTACTTTTCTTTACTGACATTCTTTCAACCTAGCCATTTAGCTAATAATCATCGTTTATTTGTTATTTTTGACACATCACGTTTATAACTGGAAATGTATATGTTTTTCCGTAATTTTGTTTATAATGTTCTCTCCTCATGCAGCGTTTCATTTGTTATATTTTGTTGACTTTTAATTAAAAAAATTATAAAAAAAAATTATCACTCATTAAAACTTTGTTTTGTTGGATAATGTCTTTCATACAGTTATTAATTTTGCAGTTTCTGCACATGCATATCGCTGACAATTTCCAAATCATAAAGAATGGCTATTATATATACCGTGCAGGGGCATAATCTTATGGTGATTAAGCAATTTAAGAGAAACACATTTTCTGTAACAAGCTAAATCATTGTGGATTTGTTAGATTTTACATACTATGCTGGTTTATAATTCCTCCTTCCTTCTGCCCTTCTTTCCTTCCTTCATTCATTCATTTACTTACCAGTACGAAACGATATTTTAAAAATGGAGAAAAAGTAGATCCTCTTTCTTTGTTACATAATTTGGTATAGTAGTTTCCTTGTTGTGTTTTTCTATAATCATGAATGGTTTTAAGTAAAAGACTAAACCTTTTTGAAAAAAAATTAAACATTGTGTTCTTCGGCTCAATAACGCAATTATGATAAGAAGAAAATGAAATACTGAATAATTGTGTTGTGTAGAAACTTAAGTAGGAACTTACCACCTAAAGAGATTATTCCCGGATGATGGCAGAAAGTTAACTCCCCATGGCAAAAGCACGATGACGTAAGAACAGAGGACGAGCAGTGGGTCATGTATTTTGTATTGGTTGGCAAAGCCGGGGAATGTCTCATTTTCTCGACATTCGGACTAGACCCCGTACATGGCACGAAAGCAAACCTGCAAGCGTTGATATCTTGGACTGCAATTCCTTCTGGCTGTTCTGACGCATACTGTTTGCATTCATTTTGAAGAAACCCACTTTTGTGGTCATTTTCAGATTTGGTTTGCAGTTTGCGTTCCAATACACTCTCCGTGACAAAATCTTCATCTAGAGACACATTGTTGAATTTGTGAAGACTAGCAGAACTCCCATAAAAATAAAGCTGTTTGTTGTTGAACAAGTTTTCTTTGCTTCGATGGACGTAAATGGTAGTAAAGTCATCATGGTTACTTGGGGTTTTCTCTTGGATTTCGTCGGGAAAAGTGATTCCTGTTGAAAGTTTGACATGTTGCGTGAGGTGATCATCTTCCGCGGCGACGATCTTCTGAGAAGTTGATGACAGTGTTGCCGGTGGTGGCCTTGTTGCATCGACTGGTGGTGATGGTGATGCTGATGCTGATGCCGGTGCTGCAGCTGTAGTTCCCTTATTTTGTGGTGATGGTTTTAACAAGTTATCCACTGAAAAAGCCCGGGCTCGGCTACTGAGAGTCATGATGATAACTGTAGGAAGTCCTGTCTTGCAATTCTGCTTTCCTGCGGCTCAGATACTATATGTTTCATTCATATTCGCAGAAAATGATCTATTCTAATGATAACTTTAGAATCTCTTTAGTGAGTTAAATGAACTAATTTTCAGTGCTGTGCTTCCACGGGTAATGAAATCAGTTTACCCAGCGGCTCAGATTCTTTAAATTTCATTCGTATTTGCCCAAAATTATGTTTATTAATACTGACCCTAAAGCCGCCTTTGGTCAATATAAATGAAATATAGTTCACCTTTATGTTTCCATAGCCAGTGAAATCAGCGTTCCAGACAGAAATGTGTATTTTGACGGCGTTGCCAGATCCATGCAGGGCCCATATACTAAATTTAAAAGATTACCATTTGTAGTTCAGAAACTCCTGGCACGACACAGACATTGTCCCCAAATGTGCAGCAATAGGTCAATCACTGCCACATAGTGCTAAAAGGTACCTAGTGTTGACTCCCTATACGTTATCCTAGAAGTGTGCTCTTCGTCACGAAGCCAGTTTCACAAGCTAAGCTTTCACTCCATAAACTGCATATCTTACAGACATAGGAAAAGAATCACTTTCCAGATTAGACTCTCAGATTGTACAACATTTTGTTCGTATAGTGAATAATTGTTCGAAAAGTCTCCACAGAAAAAAACATATTTGGTTAGCAATTACTGGAGTCCTCACAGTAAACAATATCTTTAATACAATGATTTCGTTTAAGATTGTGATCATCCTATAAATGTCTTTAGCTGTTGTCTTTTTGTTATAATACACAGGGTCTTCAGACAGAGAGCCAATCGTAGCGGCTGGCCAGCTTTCGTTATCTCTTAATTGTCGTTAACAGGATACTTCAGATTTGGGCTCTGTCTCCCGCTGCCCAATCATAGTGAAGATAATACATCTCTCAGTTGACGTCCATCGAATATGTTTATTTGTGTGCTCGTCTATTTTGTATTTGTGTTGGCTGCGAAGCCTGTCAATCAATTGGAAGAGGGACAGTACTATTGTCTCGTCTTTCGAGCTGTGTGATAGGAATTGGAGATATAGCTGTTTGTAAAATTACTTGCATATTCATGAATCAAAAGTCATCGACTCGAGTGTTGACGGCCACCGGCAGGACTAGATTAAGAGAAACGACTAAACATCCGCCCCGCGATGAAAGGAGTTCCCTGGCCGTGGTAGTTGCTGTTGTGGTGGTTATTGTCTCACGGTGAGAGTCTAGATGATCACCTCCTGGGATAAGAGGGTGATAGCGATAATAAAGATGATAGGCCAGACAAACCATTAGATAACGAAGAGCACTCGTCAGGCTTCAAAGGTTGGGAGTTTCTATCTGCTACTGCTTGCAGAGCCTGGGAATCAGTCATAATGTGTAGGAAAAACAGAGGCTTCTCAAACTGGGTGAGCGGTGTCTTACACAAAATATAGACAGTTTCGGAATGTCTCTCTCAGCCCTTGTGTTTTTTGCTTTTCTTTTAATCATCCTTCTCTCTAAAGCTCCTTTCCCTGTTCATGTTCTTCCACCCGCTCAGTAGGGCCTACATATCTTCTATTTCTTCATGATAAAGACTGCAACATCCTTCCTAATACACCATCAATTTTGTGATCACCTGTATTTTTCTGTTTCTTTCCATCTTTCTCTCTCTCTCTCACTCAATACCTTTAATTCTCTCCTCTTTTCTCTTCCTCCATATCCCCCCCCCCCCCGTCCCCTCTCTTTGTTTCTCTCTCTCCCACCATTATCAACATCATTACAATATTTACAGTACGCTTTGCCTTCGTCATTTACTATTTGTTGATCTTAAGAAATTTCTTCAACCAGACATGAGACTTGCGTTTCCGTTCCCCCTACATAACTGTGAGAATTTTCTGTGCTGCTTACAGTGGTAAAGACGTGACGATGACACCCAGTTTGTTCACATCAGACAGAAAGATAGATTATCTAGAAGGGCCACGCCGTACTGACATTTTCTCAGCATTCCGCCATATTTGTCTTCTTCTTTTCCTTCTTTTCAGGTTTGTTTTGAAAAGATAGGCTAAACAACGTGAAATACACCTGTTATCCGGCTCTTGTGCCATGAAACACACTGCATGTTCCTTGGAGACACAGACAACAGAATGAGACTCTTCCTTGAGATTGGGGGTTGCACTGTCAACTTTATTAGCTTTGGTTTGCCTTTCAGATGGATTTTATGATAGTCCACAACTGTAGCAAGAGACTTCATTGTTGGACCTTAGCGTGAACTCAAATGAAGGAATTCAGAGACTCAGTTTTACAAAGTTTGATCTTACATTTCATTTCAGATTTGACATTTATCAATTGGTATAGCGAATTCAGTTCGAATGACTTGTCCCGACCTTAGTTCTTGTTTGTCCAACCCCACTTTTTGCACAATTGAGAAATTCGGCGTTAAAGGCCTGCAGCTTTGGTATCATCACAAAGTGTTAGAATAAATGGGAAGTGTGAAACAGCTTGATAAGTGCCACAACGCATTTTACACAAGTGTCCAAGTGAGCGTTTGTTATACTTCTTCTACATACAAAAAACATCTCCATTTTTTTTTTTTAGAAAATAGACGCAGAACAAACAAGAACTGGGGGCACCATAGATGCAGCGCTACGACTTCAATGTGGTGGGTCTTTTGATAAACAGAGGAAGATGAGGGTAACGTTGGTCAGAAAGAAAACTGGGCAGTTCTATGTCTGCGGCAAGGAAGAAAGTGTAACGAAATCTGCAAAAGAGCTCATTCATTCAATCTCGCATTTGAATCCCCAGGTGGCAATTTAATCACCTTTTTGAGAAAAGACGCAATGACGCATTCTTTGCCAACCCTGGGTCCTGGCCAGAGACCATGTGGCATAGCCTTCAACCTTGAAGTGGAATCCGAAAACTGCAACCCGCATTTTCAAAAAATCCACAGGGAAGATAAATTGTTGATGTCTAAAAAGAATTATCTTCTATGGGGTCTGGGTTTGACGTGGTGGAATGTGTAGATTAGGCATAATGATAAAGTTCTTCTTCCGCACCGGATATGAGGACAATATAAAGGCCTCTTATTTGATACCATTTTCCAGAAAAATGCTGAAAGCTGAGGCATTTATCTCATTAAAAAAAAAATATGATGTCGGCGTCTTTGTGGTGTTATTTTAACCTCAGTCTGTATTAAGGTTTTTAAAACCATGCAGTGTCGGTGATCGAGCTCTGTTCCTGGAAAATAGTTATAATATGTTGTTTTGTTAGAGTTTTCCACCACACACCCACAGAACACAATTCTGAAGCTGGTTTTTCATGTGTGCGGAAACGGAAACGGAAAAGGCAGCGGAAAGGTAAAAACCCTTCAAATAGTGAAATAGAAAGAATATTTTCATTTGGGCGGGAACGCCGTTTTCTTACACATGGAAACACTCTTTCTTTTTACTATTTGGTGGATTTTTGACATTTCTGTTTCCGTACACACGAAAACCCAGCGTCAGACGGCTTACTGATAGTAAATCAATGAAACGTTAAATCGTACAAAACTGGATATAAGCGTAAGTTTAATACTGTTGATACAGACAAGGCAATGGGCATATGCACAAAAAAATGAATAATTTAATACATCCCATTGATAAATAATGTACAGTGATCTCTATGTACATAATTATGTGTAGAATTATCTGCAGAGAGACTGGTTTTTCTGTATTTCTTAACCCTTTCAATACGGAAAGCACATAGTTGTTAAGTCTTTTACTGCCTTAACATTTACAGATTTTGGCTATCCATCACTAGCTTCTAAATTCAGGTCAATATCCTGATTTAGATTCATAATATTCACTATTTAAAGTAATTGAAGTAAGTGGATCTTCATAACCGGATTTGAGAAAATTGAGCTTTCACAGCGTCAGTAGGAAAAAGGGTTAAAATGATAATAACTCAACGAAAAAAAAAAAAGGCTTATGCCAATGTGTAGCCGGCTGTTGATAGGGGACTGAAGACCAATTACAAAGCCGAATAGAAAAATCACTGCTCAAGCTGGGTTCACTGCTCAGCCGTGGCTTATAATGTAAAATACCATTGTCCCCTAACATGAGGCAATGCCATGTCATATAAATTTGGCAAAGATAACGGTTCTCATAAAAATACGCCCTCGAAGACATCGCCCGTTGAGTGCGTACACTCAATTCTAAGGGTAGTCACACAAAGGCCACCGAATTCGGTCACCGAGCCACTAGGCGCTTTAGGTGAGAAGAATTGCACTATATAATTTCAACAACTGCACACAGAGCCCACCTAGATTCGGTCCGTTTATGTAGTGCAATTCTTCTCACCTAAAGCGCCTAGTGGCTCGGTGACCGAATTCGGTGACCTTTGTGTGGCTACCCTAACGATGTTTGACCACCCTGCTCCCCTTTCCCCGTGAACGCTTATCATACCCTCAGCTTCAGCCCCTTTCGCCCTCCCCTCCCCAACCCTTTCCTTCGAACATTGTTTAGCCATCAGAATTAAAAGAATGGCGACTGTCTCTGACCAGCCTTGGTGTCTTAAAAACGTTGTTGCTAGTTTTGTCTGTTTCGTGAGATACAAAAGCAATTCAATTTGAATTTAATCATGTTAGTTCTGTTGGTTAAAAAAACATGTAGATAAGATAGGTCTAACCTTTTTGATTCATTACTATGATGTGAGGTGTGCATATGTTCCTCAGACGCCCCCCCCCCCCTCTCAACTCTCGACCCCATCCGAGCGCATGTAATTTTGCAGGTGGCCCCACATACTGATCCTGACAACACGGTAATACAGAGGCAGTGTCAGACAAACATTACTGGTATCTACATTTTTCATTAGGGGACCGTGGTATTTTACATAGTAAGCTATAGATAAGCAGTGATCACAACCCAGTATTTTCTCTATTCACCTTTGTACTTTTAATTCAATTCCCTAGCATCGGCCTTTTCAACATTACTTCCGATGATGATCACTGATGGAGGAATTAAAGAGCGTTTTTCCAAAACTGGGTAAGTCAAATTTTGCAAGAGCTATAGTCCCTTTCAGAGAGTCTTTCAAAATTAGTGTAAGATGCGGTGTAAGTGTTCAGTTAAAAGTTGCTACGTCCCATCATGTCTGTCGCATAAAGACGGGGCATAGCAAGTTTTAACTGAACACTCACACCGCGTATCTGAAAGACTATCTGAAAGGGGCCATAGCTCTTGCGAAATTTGATTGACCCAGTTTTGGAAAAACGCTCTTCAATTCGGTTTGTTATTCATTTTGCTTGTCTTCAATACTAGCGTCGATACTGGAGGCATAGAGGTACAATATTAGAAGTTTGTGGCCAAGAGTAACTTTCGGAATGCGGACCCTAAAATAGTTATAAAGGGTGAAACATGGCTGGTGTAGGCGCCAGACTGTTGGCTCGCCGCCCGTAAATTTTGCTTCACACCAACACAATAGGCACTGCCCACTGCTAGCACAATAGGTACTGCCCACACCGCGACCCAGCCGAATGCGGCAGGCAGTGTCTATGGTGCTAGTGTGAGGCAAAGTGTATGGGCGGCGAACCACCAGTCTGGCGCCTAAGCTAGCCTTGGTGTGTTTCACCCCTAAAATAGTGATAAAACTAGCTTATTACGGCCCGTATCATGAAAGTTACCTCGGACAACAAACAATTATGATTTAATTCTTGTAATAGGATTTTTGGTGAACATTTTTCAACATGACACTTGGTTAAGGTACCGGTACCAATAGAATTAATTTTTAATAATTCCTGGGAGGACCTTTGCTGCTGACTGGACAAGATGGAGAGGCACCCTGAACTGGTGCCTCGGGTTTGGGGGGAGGAAAAGGTAGTGAATGCTGAGGCGAAGAAGCAGGCCCGAGGGATGGAGGGCATCAGCTCCCACAGGCCAGACACAGCTCGTAAATGTGACATCTGCGAGACAGACTGCCTCTCTCACATCGGTCTTCACAGCCGCAGATGACACTGCCCCAGACAAGCAGATAGACAGGACAGTGGATACATTGGATAGACATCCATGATCGTTCACAATCGACGGAGGCCTTATACAGGATTCATAAATTTTATGTATAAAGTATTAATACATGTACTGACGATGACGTATTCATTACACAACGTATGACAGAGCTGTCATGTGGAAGTTTACCTCCGTTTACTCTCTGAAAATCAATAAAGAGTGTACAGTGGAAAGCCACTCGTGCACTTGTCGATTTTGATCGGCCAACTAGTTGGATAGTGACGTCACAAGATGTAGCTTTAATGAGATCTCGGCTACCTGCCAACTAGCTAGATCTCGTGAAGCTCAATGTCGTGACGTCGCCACCCAATCTGTCCGCCGATCAAAATCTATTTTCTTTTTTTAGGCTAGGCTCATTAAGCAACTTTATTCTTTACTTATAATAATAATAATAAAAATAATTTAATAATAATAATAATTTAATAATAATAATAATTTAATAATAATAATAATTTAATAATAATAATAATAATTTAGTAATAATAATAATTTAATAATAATAATAATTTAATAGTAATAATTTAATGATAATAATAATACATGTATCATAATAATCAATTATATTATTACTATTTGTTATTGTTATTCTGAGTTCCACGACAAGTTCCCTACTATGAATAATTACAAACTTTCTCAAAACTTTTGTTTAAAAATACTAACTATTTTTTGACGCTTACTTTGGGGTTCATTAGTGTGCTATTCAAACACTCTTAAGCGTCAAAAATCTACGACGACAGGAATGTTTTATTTCATTTATTTATTTTTTAAAAATCGTTAATACAGTGTACATGTATCATGACAGTTGCTGAGATCAGTTTTGAGTCACTTCCCCTTTAACTCTCATTAGTTTCTCTTTCTCCTGCTGCTCTACCGACTTCCGAGGTCGCCGCACGGAATGGATAGCTTCCGGGTCACCGGCCCAATGACTGTTGCAGTCCGTGGAGTCCAGGCTGGAGTGGGACCCGCCTATTCCCCGCCGAGGGGAGGTGGGCGATGACGTAGCCGAGGAGCTGGCTGACCTTGACCCTGCGTGGAGCAGGAGCTGGGAGGGTATGGCCAAAGTCCCTGTGGCAGTGTTCAAACTGAGGTCCTCGAACTCTTTGGAGACCCGCCTGCCACGTTTTGCTGCATACCGCAGACCGGCTGAGAATAGTAGTACAAATTATTATTTTTGTTTAGCTTCAGTTATAAACATATCATATTTTAACGAAACGCAATATGGCTTTATATAGTTCTTGCATAATTCTTTGAGGATATGAAAATCAAAAGGCACTAAATGCAAAGTTTTGACGAAAGTGAATTTTTTTTTGCTTTGCTAATGTGATTTTGATCCTTTAAAAAAAAATACTTAAGCAACTCCGATGTTTCAACACTTTAAAGCAGAAAGAAGTACTCAATGACAACTTTGTGAATTGCAACAGATTAATAATCAAGTTAAATCACTGCACAGTACATTTTGATTTTGAACTCCACCTTTACTTCTGAGCCACGGTGATTATAATTTATTTCCTGTAGAAATTATCAGAAATTTCCTCAGACCGCCGTAGAAGTTAAATACTCGCCCATATTTTTTTGGGGGTTGTTGTTAAGCGACAGTGGTATTTCAGATAGACAGCTATAACTGAACAATGACCACAACTAAGTATTTTTTCTACTCGTCTTTGTAATTACACCACGGTCCCCTAACAAAGGCAATTTTTTCTGCAAAGGTTTTTTTTTTTTTCCGTGAATTGAGAATTTCTCATTGAAGCCAATGATTCACGCTGTTTGCGATAAGTCATAATTACCTTTCTCTACCATGGTCATGGATCTTTGCCTGTGAGCTGGACGAGGTGATCCTTTGGCACCAAAGGTTACAGGATATGGGTCGATACATTCTGGGTCGTCAGCTCCGGGGGGGCAGACTAAGCGGGGTATGTCTCGTCTCGAATCACTGTTTGCTCTCTCTGGGGAGGAAAATAAAACACTGGTCGTTGAGTCATTTTAATTCACAGAATAGGCAAAGGATGTGCCAATCTCCAGAAATTGCGCGGCAAACATGTTCCATATTCTTCTAGGTACAAAGACATCTTTAAGCTATCCCCTCTTTTTTTCTTGTTTTGCTCAGCTACAACTATTGCTCCAGAAACTCACATCAGCTGCTCTCTGGGCCTTGTAACCAAAATTCCCAGGACACGATAGGATATTTGTTACCAAGTTGTGGCCAGTTTCATAAAAAAACAATAACAAACTAATAAAGGTTATTGTAGCCATGTCGTCAACGACGAAAAACCTCCGGTATTCCTAAACCTAACCGTAGCCCTAACCTTGAAACGTTCCCAACAATTCACTGTACAAACAAAACCCAGTATGGTCACATGGCGCCGACAATCACTCCGTTTGTTGTTGTTGTTTGTTTGTTTGTTTTGCACCGGCGTTTTTTACGGGAGAAGGAGTCCGGTGAAAGGTTTGTTGTCTAGTAAAAGGGAAAGCTAAAAAGGCCCAAAGTGCACCGAGTCAAACTCTGTTTTACCTCGAGATAGTGCACTATGGAGTTAAACAGAACCTCGCCCACCAGTGAGACTGAAGTAATTCTGTCTAGCTAATTGATTCAAAAGTAAAGGAATTCAACTCTAGGCCAAAACCGATGCAATCAAGATGGACCCAGAACGCTACCAGCCTAAGGAAACTCCCGGCAGACAGAAAGGATTCCAAATGCCATTCGTGCCGTTCGTGATGGACTCTTTGGTCATGATCCTTATCTGTGCCTTAAGAAGGGTTTAGAAAATTGAGTAAAAGTTAATCCCAGGGCTTTGCAATGGCCACTGGTCTGAAAAGGCGCAATGAGTAGATCAGAAACTTACGCCTGACTTTTAGTTGATAAAATGTGCGCTGTCTGGAAGCTCAGGTTTTACAATTCCGTGCACTTTGCACGCATACGTGGAGACGTTTTGATAGCAAGTGTTCCAAATACACGGTCAAAATGACCCGTGCCTGGAATTTTATCTGGGCTTAGATTTGGGCATTTGTGAAATTAGAACTAAAAGTGTAGAGTCATTCCCCATAGATACGATTGCACCTCTAATATGCAGAAATAAGTATAAATACAGCAGTTGGCAACATAACCTGAAGGATAAATACATGTCAGCATTGCTTGTACTTTGGTTTTATGGTGCTAAAAGATGGTTTTGATGTATTAGAAGGGTATCATACTAAGCTCGGAGCGGTACAATCAGCTGCTGGCAGACAAGAAGTGCACACAATAATCATTTCCCGAATCTTCTTAGTACATCTGGGAAGACACTATCATTCTAACACTAGTCAGACACAAATCAGCTTCTGCCACTATTTCCAGGGTGTACATTTTGCTGGCAGCAACTGGTTGAGACTTTCCGGGCTCAGAATGATACCCCTGTTGGAGCCCACTTCTGCCTACATTGCAACGGCGGTTTTAGACCATAATATCTGGCTGGTATTATACTTATTTTTTGTTATCCGGTTCGAGTTTCAATACCGAGAACACAATTATTGACCTTTCTGGTTGATATTTCACATGGTATGATGCAGAAAAGTTCACTCAGACATCACAATATCCGGCTGATAACATATCTTTTGTTATCCGGTTCGAGTTTCAATACTGAGAATACGGTTCGCTCAGAACTGCTTTCCTCCATTCATACCATTAAAATGTCTTTCCATAAGGTTCATACCCCTTCCCATTAATTGACTCACTGCTATAAGCCGCTTTGCTGTTCATCCGAAAAATAACCATTTCAAATGATAAATTCTTTGCCAAATACAATCTGGCTTTAACCATAATTATTTTTTAAAGCTCCTATACCCTGGTTACCGTTTTTCAAAGAGGGCAGTATTACAACACCTGTTCTCTGATGAAAGAAACTAGTGGGAGTGAATCAGTTAAAGGCAAATAAAATGGTGAAGATATTTAAATAGGCTTTCAGATTTACACCCGAACCACTTGGAATTATTAGGCAGTGCTCTTGACATGTGTTACCGTTTCATATGGTAATCGGTACACTATTGGATTTGACTTGCATTCCATTATTATACATGGATTTGTTCCCCAATGAATCAGTCGATATATCCCTAATGTAAGATTAAGTGATAAAACGTTTACCTTTGAGATTTGGGACCTAAGATTTAATAAGAAGAGACACAATCGTAGTGTATATTGTGATTATGATATGGCAAAGTGAAAGTAATAATTTCAAATTTACATTCAGCTGAAAAAAATATTTTGGGGGTTGGACATAATGTCTCAGTCTGGTGCCTTTTTCTTCGACTTCAAAAGTTCAACTTTGAATACGAGATAATCGATCTCTAAAAGAGTAAATCGTCACCGTTCCCTAAAAGTGCAGTAGCTGGTTTTGATTACTTTGCATGCACGAGAAGCAAAAAGCGTTTATTTTAGCACACGTGGTATAGTGTCAAAGACTTTTTGACAGTTTGCTATTCAATTTTTTTTTTTAGCTTTGAGGTATGAAATCATCATCTTTGGATTCGGCTTTGAATGTAGTTGGACATAACTAAAAAGCGATTTCTTTGGAATTCCTGAGTTACTGCAGTCTCAGGGAACGGTGACGAAAATATGGTTGTTAGCAACGGCATAGTCAGCATGCCGCTCTTGAAATATGCCAAAGTTTGCCCTCTCTCCCAGAACGTTAACATGGATTGTGGGGATAGTATCTGGCAAATCCGCAAGATCCAGCCCCCCCCCTCCCCCCTCTTTCCTCTTCCCCCATTTAATGGGATCTTCCGCCCTGGTTTACGCCACTGCTTGTGTAGAGCCGGGGACCCGTCTTACCCTAGACATCGTTTCTCCTGGCTAGTGCACTCCCATTAACTGTTGTAAAAGCAAAAATGAATTTGGCATGCCAATATCAACACACCGGTAATATAATATTCCACTTCTATCGATCGTTCACATTTGTCCTTACCTGGACGGCCCCTTCCCTTCTATGTAGACAAGGAAATTGACACAAAGTATCAGCTGACCAACTATTTGTCAATATTTGGACTTTCCCCCCACTCCTGTTTTTGCTTTATAAATGAGGACACGTGCATACACGCATGTACATAGCGCGGTTGACCCAAGGCCTTAGTTTCGCAATTACAAACTGCTCTTTAATTTAACATGATACTAATTTGTCTTCACAAGTTATGCTGCCCTTGCTTAATAAATATATTTCCCGATAAGACTTTAATTTGCTGCAAAGGTTATCTGTAGCGATAAGTTATGTGGGTATCAAATGTTGCACAAAATGTGTGAACAGTTATTATTTTCTGTGTTTTGATGTCATGACAATAATCGAACTATTTACCAACCGCAGTGCCTCGAAAAGTGTGCTGTTCAATCGATTTTTTTGTATTTTCAATCAGTCTGTAGGGCTGTACCGCCACCATTTTCGTTCATGGAATGGTGGTCGGATCGTTAATGCTCGTAAATATGTCATTAAAAGGACATTTTCGTAAAATAGTCTATCATTATTTAAATGTAAGCCAATTCCAATGCCACTTTGAAAACGTGTCAAGATTTTGAAGATTGGTCAGTTGCTCAACTAATGCCTCCATTTCGATTCAGGTATCCAAGCCCCAAGCTATGCTTGATGTAACAACATTAAAACTTAAATGTAATAAAGTGATTTTAAGAACAGTCCCGACGGATCTCAGCCTTCTATTCCGAGGGACGTTCTGTCGAGTATATAGACTGTCTTTAGGAATGTAGCAGGAATACCTGAGGAGTGCACAGACCCACCGTGGGGCTCTTGTTGTACATGACAGTGACTTACAAGTGTCTAATATTGTAGGACAGTCATAATCCTCTATAAATCACAGCCCTTGACCGAATGTGTTAAATGGGCGTGAGATTTATCTTCGTGGACAAAGGCAAGGCGATACTTGAAATCCCGCAGATCCTGAGGCACACAGATTGTGCAAACCCAGGCCAATCCACACCTGAACTACCGTACATAATCTTTCACAATAAACTATTCAGAATGAAAGAAATATGACATGGTCGTAATTCGTGCAGGGGCAATGAGAACAACTGATGTGTTCTTAACGACATGACATTTTCATAAAAAAATGATGTGCTGTTTTATGTCAATGTGCCTTAGGATAGGCTGGTAAAGAAGGATGATTTCAAACACCTCCATTTTCTAGAAACTCGAGCCTTTGTTTCAGCGCATTCCGTTAGATAGTCGGACGCGTTGCGGGAAGCCCAAGTAGTTTCTAAAGCTGTATCTTAAAAAAAAAAGAAGCGAACAAATCCCGGAAAAACGGACAAAACTGCAGTACTCAAGGCATACCCAATACATTAACTACACTGTTGTAGGTAAATGCGAGAGTTGACTAGAACAACAACAACAAAAAACCCGGATGGACGAAGGCTAGGGGAGGGTCGGCAGGACCTTGTTTGTTTTCATCAAAATCTGGTCCTGTACAAGGGCCACAAAATTGAAATATGACATATCAAAGACGTCTTGAATCACAGCCATGGCTGACATAACGCTGCCAGGACACGCAATGCTTTTCTTAGTCTTGTGAAATTCCGCTGCCAGAAAATAACTCAAAATGTATTATTAATCAAATTATATGATACATACTGAACCAGTGCTGTATTCATAATGAACACCATAAACATTATTTTCTGCTTGCTCTATGTTTCTCTGCATAAATCGCAAATGGTGAATTTAATACGGTTTCACAACAAACAAACGTTTGAACTGGTATGGGATTGGGACACACAACATTACACACTTCTGTTATTGTGAGCGCTTTGCACCCCACCGATAAGCTTTAAGTCTCGTAACTGTGCATTAAGTGTCTGTGAGCACGATAAAGACGCTCTTAGACCCGTGCACCAGACAACTGAAGGGATGAACAGCAGTTATTAGTAGTAGTAATTTTCAATATTTTGGCGTTCATTTCCGGGACCTATTATTTCTTTTTAAGTGCAGATTCGGACTAACTCACTCCAGGAATGCTAGCGCTGCATTCTTACAGAATAGACAGATTAAGCACTACTAGATTAAGAAATGTCATGGCATCGATTGTTCGCGATCGCGTGAGTTGCATAGCCTTCTAGGAGATCGATTACACGGGTCGGAAGGTGAACATAATCGAACCAGACGTCATCATTAAGCCCCCATGATTAAAATTATTTGAGCGCAGTACGTTTCCGTGGCCTCTCAATAATCTGTCATCGATTTGATGAAACACAATAGCAAGGAAAACAAGGAGTTGACTTGGAAGTCAGGGAAAATACCGGCATCTAACTCAGAATCGATCGAACATATTTATTCTGTAATGCATACGGCATATCGGTAGAAGATCATTGTGTACATTGTCTAACACATAAAATATCCTGCTTTTGAAGATACAAAAGTGAGCTTTTAATACTTTGAGTCATTATCCAGCATTGCTTAGGGTAGTAAGTTATGACTTCATATCAGAAGGAAATCATACTTTGATGTCAACTCTGGACGGTAAAATCTTTTATAATTTGATGTCAACTTTGGATGGTATAATTTATTACAATTTGATGCCAACTTTGGATGGTATAATTTACTACAATTTGATTCCAACTTTGGATGGTATAATTTATTACAATTTGATGCCAACTGCCTGATCGAGATCGTTCTGTCCTAGATGTTTAAATAAATCAGAGTTCATTTGAATTCCATATGAAAACTTTATAGAATTCATATTAAATCGTTCTGTATCATGTCATTTTACTTGTCACGATACTAATCTTCAACTAAAGTATTTGATAGAAATCAGTTTTGTTCGCTTTGTTTCGTTTTCTTTTGTTCTTTTACCATGTTTGAGAAGTTTATCGAGTTTAATGTCCAGTACATGTGTGAACGACAATTTTTATAGCCATAAATTATTTCAACCCAAACAACCAGGACTTTCAACAAGATCGAGATTAATTGTGTATAATGCATTAAGGTAATCTGGAAAAACGGAACTAAACTGTTGTGTGAGATTCAGATCGCGGATATTACAGGAGAAAGCTCTTGTTTACACAGAACAATCTTTTGCTGAGCATAGCATCGTCAATTGGCAGAATGACGTCAGTTTTCAGATTTTTTCGCCAATTGAAAAGTCCTCAGTTGTCCTGGGACCTACACTCAACAATGGAAGGAAAGAAGCTTGACATGATTTCAAGAGATCTCAAATTTAAGTCCATACTTAAAAGTCCCTGACTTTATAAAATATCACATTTAAAGTGCTTTTCGATATCTCTTCACATGGATTGTATCATAAATAGGTCCCAGATCGAGTTTTCTAGCGTCTTGACTAAAGATTTTGGTATCTCGAACCCTCCTTCACTTAAGAGGACTGCCTGAACATGCTTCTTGCTCCTTGCTATTGGCTTAAAAATGAGTCGCACTGATGACCTGAGTTTTGGCAACCGAAGTGTTAAAATTAAAACAAACAACAACAAAAATATGCCTCAGCTTGTATAAAATATGAATAACGCTGGTTCTGTCATGCAACCGCACACTTGCGACGGGCTATGGGAGTTTCATGCGTATCTTTGATCATACAAAGCCCGGAATGTCACAACCAGCCGCTGCCAGCAAAATAAATAATGGCAGAAGCTGACTGTGTCTGATGGGGCTTAGAATGACAGGGTCTTTCCGGATTTACTAACAAAACATAGGAATTTGTGATGTGCACTTCTTGTCTGCCAGCAGCTGGCTGTGCCGTCCCGGGTTTAGTATGATACACCTCTAAGTTTCCAAGGGAAGAAAAAACCTCTTTTACCTAAAGTGTTTTCCTAACTCCAAATACCTTTTTAGTTTATGTTAAATACACATGTGAAATATTGTACTCATCCTCAATCAACAGATAAAAGATAGTTAAAATTCCCTCAAGTAGTTCACAGAATATTTGTAACAAAAAGAACAGCCATTTCTCAGTTATGCGACCATACATTTGTGCGATTTCATGACAGGGACAAGTATAATTATTATTTCAATTTCTACTGATTTAAAAATCAAGTCTGTGAATTTGGTAACTACCTCTGACGTCATGGGAACCCGTTGTTTTGGCTTGTTCAATCTTCATGTTCTTCAGCTGTTCCCGAAGTTGCCTCTTCTCTCTGTCCAGTTGGTGACTAGCTATTTTTCTCTGTGCCTCGATTCCGATTGTCTTTTTCATGAGAGAGTTTCGCCTTGCCGAATTGGCTATCTGGCATTTTTGATAGCTTTTGCAGCTTTCTTTTAAGAAAGAATCACCCATGGCTGATGGCAGGTTATGGAGATTTCAGTCTGAGTTTGGCTTTAATGGCGTGTCGGCACGATAACGGCCACTTCGCGAATTTTGCAGTTTTTTTTTTTCGTTATCTTCCTTCGGGTTAGTCCTCAGATATCAAAAGCTGTTAAGTTTTCAAATTCAAAGTCAATTTGTGCTCTCTTTTCGATGCCTGTCCGTGTAATGGCAACTGGTCTCCTGCCAGCTGTGGTTTCCCTGACGAGTTGGCATCAATTTAAGAATTTGGCATGTTTCAAACTCTTGATAAATAAAGCCTGACGAAGCTGTGGCTGAGTAGGTTAGACTGACTAGAACCTTCCCTATCTTATGCGATGTCACATATTCATGTCTTCTATCGAGCGAAACTTGTTGTCATGGCTGGAAGTATCAGGTGATCATTGTCCAGAGCTGAGGTGACACTCATACTACATGTTTTGAGATATCTTCATCCCACGTGCGTCATTTTGGATGACCCGTCACTGAAAGTGTTCGAGCTCTGTAGAAAAGGAGAAACGTGTATTAAATGATAACGATGATGATGAGATGATGGCGATGGCGATGGTGATGATGCTGATGGTGTTGAAGATGATGGTGATAATGATGATGTCGATGATGATGATCTGTTATATCTAGGTAATTTATCAATTAATATATGCTGACAATTAATTTTAATCTTTTAAATTTCCTAGATCAAGGATATCATTGCGTTTTTATATTTGCCTGCTTGCCTGTCTGTCTGTCTGTCTGTCTATCGAATGTTTACTTTTCTGTAATCTTCTATCTTCGATTACCTCCCAGTATCCCCTTTTATGGCACTAAGGCCATTCTGGTCACTCCGAGTGTATTTGTAGAAATGCGGGACAGAGTTGCCCGTGTTTTATTTTTGAATGCTGAGTTATTGTGGTACTTCATATGTAATATCTATCTCTGTCAACGATGAGTGCTAAAAGATCACGTAATTGGCACCTCCAACGCTACTAATTTTATTTAATCGGTAACCTAACCTACTATTACTACTAAGAATTGTCGAATCAACAAGCCAACCTTTGCGCAAACTTCATAGCAGATTTCTCCTTGAGTCGTGAGTTTCAACAGCGTCGGTTTTTTTTTACTGACACGCACAGAGGGTGAGCGAGGAAAATAAATTGTTCCGAGTCAATAAAAGGGTTATGTTTTGTTTTGCTCTGGTTCCTTTTTCTTTCCGGGCTGTTTTCCTGTTCGCTGCGCTAAATTATGGACATTTTGGGGGTCCTTGACTTATCGTTCAATCGATCTATCGATCAGCCGCGCTGATAACCAGATGGCAAACTGCTTTCAAGAGTGCTCCGAGTTACAACTGCTATTGTGAGACACGCACAAAAACACAAGAGAATGAAAGCATTATATTTTTGGGGTTGCTGCATGGAGAACCCGTACCATAGAAAATCTGTGAGATCTCAGAAGGGCTTCGAAAAAAAAGTTAAAATATGGCATTAAGAGAGAAAAGTTTGTATGTGTTCAGGTCTTTATTTCAGTAGGTTCGCTGCTCTTGGCATTAAGAGAGAAAAGTTTGTATGTGTTCAGGTCTTTATTTCAGTAGGTTCACTGCTCTTGGCATTAAGAGAGAAAAGTTTGTATGTGTTCAGGTCTTTATTTCAGTAGGTTCACTGCTCTTGGCATTAAGAGAGAAAAGTTTGTATGTGTTCAGGTCTTTATTTCAGTAGGTTCACTGCTCTTGGCATTAAGAGAGAAAAGTTTGTATGTGTTCAGGTCTTTATTTCAGTAGGTTCACTGCTCTTGGCATTAAGAGAGAACAGTTTGTATGTGTTCAGGTCTTTATTTCAGTAGGTTCACTGCTCTTGCCATTAAGAGAGAACAGTTTGTATGTGTTCAGGTCTTTATTTCAGTAGGTTCACTGCTCTTGGCATTAAGAGAGAACAGTTTGTATGTGTTCAGGTCTTTATTTCAGTAGGTTCACTGCTCTTGGCATTAAGAGAGAACAGTTTGTATGTGTTCAGGTCTTTATTTCAGTAGGTTCACTGCTCTTGGCATTAAGAGAGAAAAGTTTGTATGTGTTCAGGTCTTTATTTCAGTAGGTTCACTGCTCTTGGCATTAAGAGAGAAAAGTTTGTATGTGTTCAGGTCTTTATTTCAGTAGGTTCACTGCTCTTGGCATTAAGAGAGAACAGTTTGTATGTGTTCAGGTCTTTATTTCAGTAGGTTCACTGCTCTTGGCATTAAGAGAGAACAGTTTGTATGTGTTCAGGTCTTTATTTCAGTAGGTTCACTGCTCTTGGCATTAAGAGAGAAAAGTTTGTATGTGTTCAGGTCTTTATTTCAGTAGGTTCACTGCTCTTGGCATTAAGAGAGAAAAGTTTGTATGTGTTCAGGTCTTTATTTCAGTAGGTTCACTGCTCTTGGCATTAAGAGAGAAAAGTTTGTATGTGTTCAGGTCTTTATTTCAGTAGGTTCACTGCTCTTGCCATTAAGAGAGAACAGTTTGTATGTGTTCAGGTCTTTATTTCAGTAGGTTCACTGCTCTTGGCATTAAGAGAGAAAAGTTTGTATGTGTTCAGGTCTTTATTTCAGTAGGTTCACTGCTCTTGGCATTAAGAGAGAAAAGTTTGTATGTGTTCAGGTCTTTATTTCAGTAGGTTCACTGCTCTTGGCATTAAGAGAGAAAAGTTTGTATGTGTTCAGGTCTTTATTTCAGTAGGTTCACTGCTCTTGGCATTAAGAGAGAACAGTTTGTATGTGTTCAGGTCTTTATTTCAGTAGGTTCACTGCTCTTGGCATTAAGAGAGAACAGTTTGTATGTGTTCAGGTCTTTATTTCAGTAGGTTCACTGCTCTTGGCATTAAGAGAGAACAGTTTGTATGTGTTCAGGTCTTTATTTCAGTAGGTTCACTGCTCTTGGCATTAAGAGAGAACAGTTTGTATGTGTTCAGGTCTTTATTTCAGTAGGTTCACTGCTCTTGGCATTAAGAGAGAACAGTTTGTATGTGTTCAGGTCTTTATTTCAGTAGGTTCACTGCTCTTGGCATTAAGAGAGAAAAGTTTGTATGTGTTCAGGTCTTTATTTCAGTAGGTTCACTGCTCTTGGCATTAAGAGAGAACAGTTTGTATGTGTTCAGGTCTTTATTTCAGTAGGTTCACTGCTCTTGGCATTAAGAGAGAAAAGTTTGTATGTGTTCAGGTCTTTATTTCAGTAGGTTCACTGCTCTTGGCATTAAGAGAGAACAGTTTGTATGTGTTCAGGTCTTTATTTCAGTAGGTTCACTGCTCTTGGCATTAAGAGAGAACAGTTTGTATGTGTTCAGGTCTTTATTTCAGTAGGTTCACTGCTCTTGGCATTAAGAGAGAACAGTTTGTATGTGTTCAGGTCTTTATTTCAGTAGGTTCACTGCTCTTGGCATTAAGAGAGAACAGTTTGTATGTGTTCAGGTCTTTATTTCAGTAGGTTCACTGCTCTTGGCATTAAGAGAGAACAGTTTGTATGTGTTCAGGTCTTTATTTCAGTAGGTTCACTGCTCTTGGCATTAAGAGAGAAAAGTTTGTATGTGTTCAGGTCTTTATTTCAGTAGGTTCACTGCTCTTGGCATTAAGAGAGAAAAGTTTGTATGTGTTCAGGTCTTTATTTCAGTAGGTTCACTGCTCTTGGCATTAAGAGAGAAAAGTTTGTATGTGTTCAGGTCTTTATTTCAGTAGGTTCACTGCTCTTGGCATTAAGAGAGAACAGTTTGTATGTGTTCAGGTCTTTATTTCAGTAGGTTCGCTGCTCTTGGCATTAAGAGAGAAAAGTTTGTATGTGTTCAGGTCTTTATTTCAGTAGGTTCACTGCTCTTGGCATTAAGAGAGAAAAGTTTGTATGTGTTCAGGTCTTTATTTCAGTAGGTTCGCTGCTCTTGGCATTAAGAGAGAACAGTTTGTATGTGTTCAGGTCTTTATTTCAGTAGGTTCACTGCTCTTGGCATTAAGAGAGAACAGTTTGTATGTGTTCAGGTCTTTATTTCAGTAGGTTCACTGCTCTTGGCATTAAGAGAGAACAGTTTGTATGTGTTCAGGTCTTTATTTCAGTAGGTTCACTGCTCTTGCCATTAAGAGAGAACAGTTTGTATGTGTTCAGGTCTTTATTTCAGTAGGTTCACTGCTCTTGGCATTAAGAGAGAACAGTTTGTATGTGTTCAGGTCTTTATTTCAGTAGGTTCACTGCTCTTGGCATTAAGAGAGAAAAGTTTGTATGTGTTCAGGTCTTTATTTCAGTAGGTTCACTGCTCTTGGCATTAAGAGAGAAAAGTTTGTATGTGTTCAGGTCTTTATTTCAGTAGGTTCACTGCTCTTGGCATTAAGAGAGAAAAGTTTGTATGTGTTCAGGTCTTTATTTCAGTAGGTTCACTGCTCTTGGCATTAAGAGAGAAAAGTTTGTATGTGTTCAGGTCTTTATTTCAGTAGGTTCACTGCTCTTGGCATTTACATCTCACTTTTCTTTTTTTTTTTTAAATTTATTTTTCCTGTCCTTGTTCAGTCCATGCCCGATCTGCTCTTCTCGAATCTCAATTGCGAAGGTGTCTTTAACGTGCGCAACGTGCACATGGGCCCTCCGAGAAGACCAGCTGCTCGATCCTACCTATCACAGGATCAGGGACAAGAATTTCTCCCTCCCTCCCTCCAGCCCCTCCCCCCCCCCTCCAAATTCCAACATGCTTGCACCGACCAGGGATCAAACGCAGCATGTCTCCAGACCAACGTGTCCCAAAGGTGTGAAAAGTTTGTATGTTACAAAGCCAGGGGAAACAAACAATAAAGACATGTTACATTGAATCAGGCATGAAAACAAAATGGAAATCTGTTGCCGCTTTTGTTTTTCATATCAGAGTCATTGTAACGTTTGTGTAATGTTACTTACGCGGAGCTTTAACATACAACCATTGACATTATTGTGTAACTGCGTGGAGATCAATCTTTTTTTTTTTTTTTGGAAAATTGATTTGGCTAATCTGTGCTAAACAAACAGATTTTGTTCTAACCGACTGCATGCACTGCAGTTCATTGAACGTTTTATGCAGATTTAATCTCAGGTCCCGTATAAAGCTAACATTAAGGGTGCTTAAATATGTCGTCTAAATGTAAGTTGGTTTGTCTTCAAATGATCTTGTCAGTCATTTGCATTGTCGTACAGATTAATTTAATGACATAGACAGACCTCTACCTACCTACCTCTCTCTCTCTCTCTCTCTCTCTCTCTCTCTCTCTCTCCCTCTCTGTTTCTTCTTTTTCATTTGACTGGTTTTTTATTTTAGTAATCCATTATTAAACATTTCTAGTGGCAGCATAGATATACACTGCTGAACAAGTGGCAGTGAAAAGTTCTAGGCAATTACATTAAAACTCCCAAAGATGATAGGCTCGTCCGAGGCCCAGTCCGGCTCTGAGACTTTCAAGATCAAAAGCACGAACCTTTGAAGCGACCACATCTCCAGCATACACTTAAAGTCTTATCTCTGAGGAGACAACAATTATAGTGCTGACAGCATTTTCGGGCTTTGTTTTCTATCCTATTCTTAGACCTTAAAACCTGAACGTGTTTTCTTTCATGGGATAATTTTTAGTTGTTTTTCTTTTAATATAATAAGTGAACGATGTAGAAAGCAGATGACCCAAGTGCTCTCAGGGATCTCACGGCCCAGACAAAAGCCTCGTTAACTGTTTTGATCTTAGGACTGAAAGGAAAGCCTTGTAAAATTTATTGCATCTTCCTTTGTTTTTTTATCATGAATATCGCAGATTTTCGAAGGCGGTGTCGTGGGATATTTTAGGGTGGAAGATTCACATTAGGTCTGTTAGTTTGATTTTGTTTTTAATTCTTTCATTTCCTGGTCACACCCATACCACTTTAGATGTTATGACATTCACAAGACTTTCGTACTCGACCTACTGGTCCTCGTTTGAAACGAACACCGTTTGAAGCTCTTTGTCAAAGATACTTGCGCTTATCATTTCAAGACATAAAATTAACAAAATACAATTCTCATTTCAAAGAGATTTTGTTTTGATGACAACAAACAACTTTCCAATGTCTGAGAGTTATCTTTTAAGGGCTAATCAACGTGTCAGCGGTGCTTTAAAGTTCCCGAGTGTTTTATCGTCAGTTGCGGCTTTAAGATAGCTGGTAAAAAGTGCCAAATTTGAATTGATTGAACTGCAAACCTGGATCTCTGTGACAAGGTTTGATCCTTCAACTATGCCTCTTTCGGGATTTAAGAAAACACTGATTCATATAATGCAGTCTATTTCAACTGATCGAAACTTGGCATCATTTAGAGAAAAACTAAAATACGAAAGCATTTTTGTCTTCCAACTTCCGAAGTGCAATTTAAATCGTATATCAAGTATTTCTCTGTTGGAATCAAGATTGTGGCGCTGATACAAAGCAGTAAATGTCGATTCCTTCATCAACAATGGTACCTTTTCTGTCTCTTAATAACTGTGGGCATTGAAGGGTATATCGGTATGCTATAATACTGATTTAAAATAACTCCAGATGTCTAAAATAAATTATCATATAGTATGTATGCAAGACCAAATTCATTCACGACTAAGAGTGAGAAATGAAAAGACGTTTAACATCATGGAGAGGTTAGGGAACTACATTACCTTTTCAAAATGTTGTGTATCTTATGTCTTTTAAAACACTGCTTCAACGTAGTTATCTGGGTAATTGATTGAGTATGAACTCCCTTTTCTTTTAACTTGATGAGGTAGTCGGCATTGCCCGAAATAAACATGCGCTCTCTCTCTCTCTCTCTCTCTCTCTCTCTCTCTCTCTCACAATCCATACTGCAGATCTACAATCTGCCTACAGATCCCGTTTACGCCAAGGCACTACACACTCATTTATACGCAGAGACATGGCACCAGATTGAGCGGGTGTCACACAGTCTCTCGGTTTAATAAAAGGAGCCAAAATAAAGATCATTGTATTTTACATTTTCACAGTTTATTAAAAGAAATTGTCAGAAACTTGATTAAACACAATAGGTCGAAAAGCGTCTGATTTAGATCAGTTGACACTTAAGAAAATAAATTTTTATAATTTTTGAAACTTTTATTCAGGCTCCGGCGTTGATCATTGAGCAACAATAGGGTCAAAAGTGCACCATGATGAATTACTCCTGCCGCTATGATTTTTTGGCTTTTGTTATAAGTATGTACGCATCCCAAGCCTTTTGCCCTAAGGGCGCGTACGTATACGTACTATCCCTAACTCCGTCCTTATCCTCAACCCTAAATCTTATCAAATCCCTAACCCTGCCCCCTATTCTTTCAACCAAAATAAAAAAAAAGACAGAAGGAAAACAAAAAGAAACTCTGAAAGAGTAATTAACATAATAAATAAGGCTGTTGTTGTTAGGAGCATTTCGGGAGGAGCTCTCTAGCTTTGGAGTCACAAAGGGCCTTAAAATACGTGTCCATAGAACAGAAAACTTGGGGGACGTATATACTTGTAACAACATTCTATTTTTTTTAATATAATAAAGAAGATTCAGAGTTTGACCTCACTTATTTCACCAGCCCAGTTTGCTTCATGAAATTTAAGCCTGCTAGTAACAAAGATAAATAAATAGCAAAAAAGGGTATTTCACTCATCGTTTGAAATGCTTGTTAAGGATGAAAACTTACAATCCATACAATCATCTTTTAAGATCATAAGAGGGCACAATTGAGTTTGTTCTTTACCTGTAACACTGCCACAAGAATCAAACCGATCAGCAATTTTATTCAAGATCGACCCGGATTAGAAACAATTCCACAACAGTGCTCTTCGATTTTTTTTTTATCTTACAGTTCTTTTGAAAACAGTGAAATAGCTTTCTGAACTACTCAGATGAAATTATTCCCGGATTCGATCTGATGTTAATCCAAGAAGTATTATAGCGTCCGCTATGGTCATATGAAACGTCCACATCGGCACTGTTCCTGGTCTCTGAGTCTGACACATTTCATTCCCCAGTGAAGAGCTGTATTTCTTGAGGGCCTCAGCACGAGGCTGTTTGGCCTAAAATGAGAGAACAGATTTTCATTCCTATCCACACACACGGGACACCTCTTTATATGCCCGGCACTGCCTGTCGAAGGACCTAATGTTTACTTAACCCGCAGCGCTGGACACAAGAAAGAAAGAACCGAACCACTGGCTCTGGGGATCCAGAGGGTTAATAAATAGCCCCAGTTTCATTGAGTTCGTCAATGATAAATGACTGTGTAGAACCTGCCATGGCGATAACTCGAGTAGTTTGTGTTGCTTTAGTTTGTGTTTTCCTTTTTTTTCTTTCATTCTCTTTTTTTTTCCTCTCTCTCTCTCTCTCTCTCATTTGTTCAATCATTTGTCAGCCAGCGTGGAAATGGAGAGAAAGGAGAAAATACACTTTAATAGTTTGAACTTGTCTGCTTAACATGATGATGATGATGATGATGGTGAAGATGATGATGATAATAATAATAATAATAATAATAATAATAATAATAATAATAATAATATAATAATAATAATAATAATAAAAGCAGAAAGTAGAAGAAGAAGAAGGAGAAGGAGACTAGCAAAGGAATGCGCTGGGCCTTTACATCACGATGACAAACCACCAAAAAAAGAAAATGTGAACCTTACAACTAAAATAATAATAATAACAATAATAACAACAAAAATCACAACAACGACAACATAATGTAAACAATTCGAGATGAATAAACAAATCTGTCAGTTTGTTAATATTTGATTGTACAGGGGACGTAATTTGCCACATGAATAACATTACAATAATTTAGTTTTTATTCAAGGTGACAAATAGTGTGAATGAGAAGGAATGCAATTAAATAACGAAACATTTGCAATTTTACCCAAATGAGCACCGAACTTTCATGAGGCATTCTTAAGCCTCGAAATGGCTTTGAAAATCTGAGTGAGTTTTAACTGCATTTGTAACTTGTTTGAATTACCAAGATCGATTGGAAATTTCAATGTAAATTCAAGACTGATTCTTTCACAGGTAGAGCTCAGAATTTGAAAAAAAAACGCCACCCATTTTTGAATTGCCAAAATCGCTCTGTAAGTAAGAATTCTATGAGAAATGTTTGTCATTAACCTACGTAAAACATAATTTGCCATATACCTGACACCTTTGATTTCATTTTCCTCAAGCTGTGTTTTCTTTTAAAGGGCCACTATTGATAAAAAAAACAAAAAACCCCAAAAAACCGGACATTGTTTTTACTGTTATTGTGTAAGGGGCTGCTGGGTGGAAGGAGGCAGGGGGGCGGTGCTGACGTCATGCCTCCCCCCCCCCCCATTTTACACTAATTCTATCACGCAGTAGTGTAAGTCCTATGTTTGACGTCATATGTAATTAAAATGCCGATTTATAATAGATTAGCCAAAGTGTCCGTTCTACTTACGGTAATATGTGACACATTGTGACATAATACACTGGGCAGGTCTGGATGAGGTACCGAGCCTTGACAAAGGATAAACCTGCCTCCGCCCTCCCTCTTTTCTCCCACGTCTTTTCCCTCCCTATCTTTCTGGCTTTCTCTTCGCTTCCTCCGCCCTTCCCCCTTCTTCTTTCTCCCGCCCCTCTTTCATATCATCTTTTCATCTGAATTATAATTTCTCTCCCTCTCCCCTCTTTCTCCCTCTCTTTTCCTCTTCCTTCGTCCTCTCTTTCTCTCACACACTCTCTCGTTGGCTCTGTTTATCTGTCCGTCTGTTGTCTCCCTCCGTCTCTTTTTCTCTCACTTTCTCTCTCTCTCTTTCTCTCACTTCTCTCTCTCTTTTTCTCTCTCCCTTCTTTCACCGTTTCACTTGTCCATAGCCCCCCCCCCTCTCTCTCTCGCTTTCTCTCTCTCTGCCCTTCCCCTCTCTACTGAATATGTTCTTTTCTCTGTTGAACCGTTCTTTTTGATTACCACAAAATAGAGCGGGACTCAATGAAATACGTTCTTTTTTGCTTGTTTGTTTTTGAAAATACAGTTTTGGCTTATACAGCCTTTGTATTTTCAATACAGGGCTGAGGAATGTACACAACAAGTTTTCAGGATCGTAAGACGTTCCCCAATACCGAACTTTTGACAGATAAGGCCAAACACTTGAGCAAATTCCGATAGTGTATGATTACGTTGGGGATATTAGCTCAGTCGCTTAAAATCCCCACTGGTCAACATACCCTAACCAAATCCGGCCGCTTTCAGTGCGGTAGCTGACGTGGGTAAGGGTGCATGGTCCTGTCAAAAGTTCTAATGGACAAATAGACGTGGCATCACTGTAGTGTTCCACTTACAATAGTGAATACTCATGAGAGTTCTGGGAGTGGACTGTGTTTGACAAATACTTTGCCTAGCTGTCATGTGTTGAGGTAACTGATTAAATGGACCTCCCAATTAACAACAGGATCTGGAATGTCCACAATAACAGTTACCACAGTGTTGACCCTTTTGCTGCCAAGACAAGACACCCTTCCTTCCTTTAGACTGCCAGAATAGTGGATTAGTGGGTGGAAAGACAGCAGGGAGTAGTATAAAATTAGTGCAAAACATGAGAGAAGATTGTTGGCCAATATACCCAGCCTTATGGCAGTTTTGGCATGAGGCAGTGGGGCTGATATATTGGCTATACACAGTCTTCCGCAACATACGATAATTGATAGGCTGATATGTCGGCTCTGTCGCAGCAAGAGGGTTAACTCACTGTAGCAATGATATATTTACGGAAAGTGTAAATGAGGAGTGCGTCGATGGCAGTCGACCGCTCCCCTACAAAACGTAACCTGCACGGCTGTTTGTCAATTAAAAAAAAACATGGGATCCACCGAACTGTGGAGACGACAACTTTATTATCGAATTAACACAAGGTTGTGCAATAAGGCAAAGCCGCACACGCGCACTCTCTTGGCAACACTCCAGGTCTTCAGCCACAAGGAGTAACCACTTGTTGATACTACATTCCATGCCACATCATCCGCTCTAATTCCTCTTATATACGGATATTTAAACCAGTGACGGACTTCAATAACCCCAAAAAAGCTTGTGGTAATTTCTTTTATTTTCTTTCACTTAGATTTCTTTCTTCTTTTTTTTTTTTTTTTTACATTTTCATCATCAGGTGAGCTTAGCATTGAAATTGCGACATGTGACAAAGCGCTATCTTAATGAATCACAGTTGTGTTCGGCCGGGGCCACAGACTAATAAATTGACCAGACTGGAAACACGAGCTTCGGGCTGTGTCTTTTTTTTACCGAGTTTCCCGAGCGGCCGCCGTATAACCAACATGGCCGCCGCTCGAGAAATTCCGATTTTAGTTCTATATGCAGTAGCAATTTCTTTTTATTTGTCAAGTTTGGTTGTACATGTATTAATAATGCATTAACTTGCCTATCCTTTCATTTTATTGTCTACATCTGCCTTTTTTTTTTATTGTTATAAATGATGACCGTTTGGACTTTCAGCGACCGCTGCATTGTAGCTATGCTGAAGCGTCGGTCGCAACCGTAAACCTAAAATGGCGGACCTTTCGCTGTTTTGTGACGTCACACAGTTGGATCATCCAGTCTGGGTATTTTATTAGTCTGTGGCCGGGGGTGAAAATTTAGTGTTGTTCTGCTAGAAAGAAGGAACCCCTCTCAAGCCTTTGTGACAACACAACATGATTGAATGAAGTCGGATCTTTTTCTATTCTCTTTTTCGGAAACGTCTTCCTTCCACACTTCTACTTCCTCCTCAGTGTCTTCCCTCTCTCTCCATTCATCCGTCCACCGGTCCACAATCCCCCCCCCCCACCATCCATCCATTGGTCCATCCACCCATCTATCCATCTACCAAACCACCCATCTATCCATTTACCAAACCACCCATCTATCCATCTACCAAACCACCCATCTATCCATCTACCAAACCACCCATCTATCCATCTACCAAACCACCCATCTATCCATCTACCAAACCACCCATCCATCCATCTACCAAACCACCCATCTATCCATCTACCAAACCACCCATCTATCCATCTACCAAACCACCCACCCATCCATCTACCAAACCACCCATCTATCCATCTACCAAACCACCCCTCTATCCATCTACCAAACCACCCATCTATCCATCTACCAAACCACCCATCTATCCATCTACCAAACCACCCATCCATCATTCATCTCTCTTTCCTTCCTCCCCTTCTCTTTCTCTCTCTCCTCTCTCCCTAGTACTACCGTTGGTAATTTCTACCTTGTTGCCTACTTAACTCTCTATTCATAATGGAAATTCTAACATCCCTTCTGCCATACTGGATAATTTGTTGACCAGCACGGATACAATTGTATATCTCATAAAAGCTGAATTTTGACCAAGCTCTATGTCAAATATTGTAAATCTAGGTAACTATATAACTCGATTATACGATCTGCAATAAAATCTGAAATTGGCCACAATTTCTCAGAGAACTACAACAAAGAGACAAAACTTTCTCAAAGAAACGGGAGTCTGAAGTATGAAGTGCTTATTAATTTATTATGCAATGAATTTTATGGTTCGTATAGAATAAATTAAGCGCCAATTTCCTAGTTGCGATCCTACTTTTCTTATAACATAGTATATTTGTACTGTGTTATGGAAAAACTGTATACATCACATAGAACATTTTACAAGAGGGAGAGAGAGAGAGAGATAAAGAGAGAGAGATATAAAAAGAGAGAGAGAGAGAGAGAGAGAGAGAGAGAGAGAGAGAGAGAGAGGGAGATAAAGAGAGAGAGATATATAAAGAGAGAGAGAGAGAGAGAGAGAGGGAGGGAGATAGAGAGAGAGAGAGAGATAAAGAGAGAGAGAGAGAGAGAGAGATAAAGAGAGAGAGAGAGAGATAAAGAGAGAGATATATAAAGAGAGAGAGAGCGAGAGAGAGAGAGGGAGATAAAGAGAGAGAGAGAGATAAAGAGAGAGAGAGAGATAAAGAGAGAGAGAGAGATAAAGAGAGAGAGATATAAAAAGAGAGAGAGAGAGAGAGAGAGAGAGAGAGGGAGATAAAGAGAGAGAGATATATAAAGAGAGAGAGAGAGAGAGAGGGAGGGAGATAGAGAGAGAGAGAGAGATAAAGAGAGAGAGAGAGAGATAAAGAGAGAGAGAGAGAGAGAGAGAGAGAGAGATAAAGAGAGAGAGATCTATAAAGAGAGAGAGAGAGAAAGAGGGAGGGAGATAAAGAGAGAGAGAGAGATAAAGAGAGAGAGAGAGAGAGATAAAGAGAGAGAGAGAGAGAGGGAGATAAAGAGAGAGAGAGAGAGAGAGATAAAGAGAGAGATATATAAAGAGAGAGAGAGAGAGAGAGAGAGTATATACTGTTGAAACGGCAGTACGTGAGTTGGTCGATATTATGCTTGGGAACAAGGCCAGGCAACAACTCATGGGCAGACAACCATGAAAGGGGGGATAACAAACACAAGTAGGGGGACAGCTGATTAAATGTTGTTAACCCTCAAGGCACCCTAACGTATCACCAGCGATACACAGACATTTATCACCCACTTGCAATTCCCAGAAGAACTCAGTGCGAGAAACGTTAATTACTTTTAATGTTTTCTACAACACACACAAATAAATCAACTAAATGATGGTGAAAAAATCTCTTAATTTTTATTATGCCCCTAAAAACAAATCCTCACGAAATCAGAATTCGCCCATAAGCAGAAATTGGGGCGGAGCCTGGAGGGATAACAGACATTCTTGCCTAGCGGACAGGAAAGGTATTTTATTACTACCAGCATTATGCGGCAACGTATGAGAAAAAAATCTTATAGGCCCATTGCGGATATCGGCCATTTTAGCTGTCAGGACCGACGCATAACCATGGCGATGGTAACATTGATTTGGATTCGTTAGCTAATTTGCGCTGCAAGCACTTCAGGCGTCGCGAACCAATCAGCGGCGAGCTAAAAAAAAAGTTCACTACAATAAACAGTGAAACGTGTGTCCACGCACATGGGAGACGTTCGGTCAGTTCTTTCACTTCCTCTCTCTGGTTTACACGGATGGTAGGGAATCTGACCAGCTTGGATCCATCCTTTCTACCCTTGTCATAACAGTCAACTGCAGTGCAACCATCAGGCATTTTAACCGCTTAGACATATCTCGAAGTTAACTTGTCAGCTGATCCACCCGCCATTTTAGGTGTCGGAAGTACAAAACAAAAACACTCTGCGAAGTCATTCGCAATGGGCCTACTATAGTACTAGTACATACTATAATCCAACAGAGAGGCAGGCTGAGAAACATTCACAGGCAGAAAGGGAGGTTTGGGGAGGGGAGGCGTATTATTATTATTGTTATTGTTATCATTAGTCTGCAGGCGCATCAAGGAAACTATTATGTTGGAACACTTTCTTCTGTTCAACTCAGTTGTGGCTCAAAATGAACGAAAGTATTACAAATAATATAGCGAACTTCAAGACCTTTTCAAATATGTCCACGTACACCTTTACGCCTTTCTATGCGTAATGTGATATTTGGTAGAATTTAAAGCTCAGTGGCTAAAACGCCTTTCATGATTACACTGGAGGCCTGTGTCATGATTCGGATGTTATTAAAACTCACGCAGAGAGTGAGTTGTTTTTTTACCAGGGCCATGAGAAATTGGCTGGTGGCCTTGAACGGTCCTCGCCAATTATAGTTGGTGAGTAAATAAATGTAAAGTTAAACTGTTAGATTCACGCTTGTCGGTTTTAATGTTCGTGATTAATAAGTAATGGAGTAGGGGTGAAACAAGGTGGGGACAGTTGACATTGTCAAGTATGACTAGACAAGTTTTTGCACGTTAACTGGCTGGTAGAATAGTGCAGACGTATTACTACAATTAAAATGGTGGGAGGTTTCGACCAATGAGATAGCTGAACTAATTGGGCCAGCGGACGAGCACTGCTGGGTAGTTAGATAGTATAAAACATCGTGTAACGTTCAGATTTAGTGAATACAGACGAGCAGAAGCATCGTGTCGTGAAGTATCTCCGGTTGACCAGTACCTGAACTGTGTGCTTTGAAGACAAGAAGTCCTTGCTAACGGACTGACTGAGCTCTAGAAAGAAAGGTCTGAGTGGGCTGACCTTTGAAAGCCCACGCTGCGCTATATTGATGTTCGCGCCTACCAGTAGGCGTGACCAATGGTAATATATCTTATTTGTTCAAGCATAATAGAGATCGGAGATAGAGAGAGAACTATAGCCTCATAGGAAGACTAAGGAAACCCCAGCTGGCACTCGACCACGAGTGTCCTGTATCATAGATCTATTGCCATAGTATGATTGGAATAATATAGCACATTGTTGATGAATTGAATAGTGATTGTGCATAAACTTGTCTAGTCATACTTAACAATGTCAACTGTCCCCACCTTGTTTCACCCCTACTCCATGTGTCATGATTCGGATGTTATTAAAACTCACGCAGAGAGTGAGTTGTTTTTTTACCAGGGCCATGAGAAATTGGCTGGTGGCCTTGAACGGTCCTCGCCAATTATAGTTGGTGAGTAAATAAATGTAAAGTTAAACTGTTAGATTCACGCTTGTCGGTTTTAATGTTCGTGATTAATAAGTAATGGAGTAGGGGTGAAACAAGGTGGGGACAGTTGACATTGTTAAGTATGACTAGACAAGTTTTTGCACGTTAACTGGCTGGTAGAATAGTGCAGACGTATTACTACAATTAAAATGGCGGAAGGTTGGAAGAGATCGAGACTCAGCTTACCTTTCTTGCCAGACTAGTCGATCTAGATGGTGGTTTAAACCGGGTGTGAGGTATGCTTTGCCTTGAATAGTTCTGTAGGGACCTGTTATTCGTATAGATTGTTAGCCTTCTATCTTCCTCGTACTTTTAGGAAGACGTCTCTCTTGTGCTTTTCTTACCTTTCTGTACATAGTTTCAGGTTAGTCGGGTCTGTTGTCGTTCGTGATTTCTGTTAGTCTAGCGTCTTATTGTAATTTATCGTTCGTTCTGTTCCTCTTGCGTCTTGTTTGTAATGTATTACCTTTTTATGTATTCGTTATATAGTATTTATCTTTCTTGGTTACACTTATTTTTTTATATTTTTTTTGATTACATACTTCCATTGATTCACGTGTTTTGAGGGGTTTTTAGAGGTAACTTGGCTTGGTGAGAGGGAAAAGTTTTTAAGAATTAACCCTCCTGTGCTGTAGAGTGACAACACTGTTTAAGTGACAACTATTATTGAATTGTTGGAATCCGTGCAGTGAGTACACTGCCAGTTCTTGCTAATTATTAATTTATACCGATCTCGTCTTTAAATTGACGGGCTCCCGAGAGGACAGTATTAGACTGTTTAGGGAGGTGACCTTTTTTTTGTGTAGTGATGAATAGTGAGTATTGGTTTTATTGTCGGCTGGTGCCGCCGCCCGAAGGAGCAATAAATTGTCTCAGGGGAAGAGTCTGTATCAGTGTCGAGGTGATATCAATATAAGAGCTATGTGAATTATATATATTGAGGATACTTTTTTTTAGTCGTCTGCGTATGACGTCGACCCGAGGAGAGCAATAATGAGATTGCCTCGTGGGATGGATGATATTGGTATTTTTCGATTATTTGAGAGATGTTTGGCAGTGGTAACGTAGTACACTGCGTATTCGTGTTTTGAGAGATATTTTGCAGTGGTAACAGAGGACACTGCGTGTTCGCGTTTTGAGATATTTTGCAGTGGTAACAGAGGACACTGCGTGTTCGCGTTTTTGAGAGTTTTTTGCAGTGGTAACAGAGGACACTGCGTGGTCGCGTTTTAAGAAGTTTTGGAGAAGTGTGGAGTTGTTTTTTATACAACCGATTATGACTATGGTTTTCCGCGTTTCGTGGACCATCTAACGTAATAATATATATGACAAGTAAGAATAACCGATTATGATTGTGACTATCCATGTGGCCAGTGGATGAGTTACCTAAGAACATACCCGATATGGATATTGAATTGAACCGATTATGACTATATTACCGAGATGACTGTGACACTTGACGTGTGCATGGCTTGCGTACGGAAACGGCGCATTAAATTAACTGCTATCGCCTCGTGGCATCTCATCTATACCGGATTGGATGTTGGAAAGATTTAATTGTAATGTTATTTGAGATCTAGATTAGTGTTAAATGCGAGAAGCGCTACATGAAATTTGAACGAGAACATCAGATTAATTTATCTTAAGGACGCTTCTGTTAGTGTTAATTAAGCTTAACTATGCCGAAATTTGTAGTTGTGATAGACCCGGAAATTTTGTTCTCCTATTTAGGTCTGTCATATGTACTGGGGTTGGATGGGATTAGCACCTCATTCTGAGACCGAGGGATGGTATCACATATTGTTCACCCATTGTGAACACTTTTCACCTACCCCTGTGCTTTCCTTTGTTCCAACAGCTATTTTACTGACGTCGACCCGTATTTTGGCCACACCAGACGTTGTTGCCCAGGGTCGAGGACGAGAAGTCATGGCAGACCAGGAGTCCAGATCCACTAATGCCATCGATACTACTATAGTTATCTTTTCTTGAGTATTATTCATTGTATGTATGCATTCCTGATGACATTCGCACAGGATCAATGTTGTACTCTAAAATTTTCGAGTTATGATTGTTAATGTCTACGTATTTAGAGGTAAGATTTAATCCTCAGAGAGATATATACTTTTGGACGGAGCCTTAAGATTTTCATGAAGTTTTGTCCATCAATGATACCCGTCCTGTAGGTTTTTTTTGCAACTTTAGTACTAGTCTTAGTTATTACCTAGTATTCTTAGTTAAGTTAACCTTTCGAGCAATTTCTCGACTCATGCCTTCCCCTTACGATAATAATTTATATCGTTAAAATTGCAAATTTTAACTGGGGTGGGGGATGTGTCATGATTCGGATGTTATTAAAACTCACGCAGAGAGTGAGTTGTTTTTTTACCAGGGCCATGAGAAATTGGCTGGTGGCCTTGAACGGTCCTCGCCAATTATAGTTGATGAGTAAATAAATGTAAAGTTAAACTGTTAGATTCACGCTTGTCGGTTTTAATGTTCGTGATTAATAAGTAATGGAGTAGGGGTGAAACAAGGTGGGGACAGTTGACATTGTTAAGTATGACTAGACAAGTTTTTGCACGTTAACTGGCTGGTAGAATAGTGCAGACGTATTACTACAATTAAAATGGTGGGAGGTTTCGACCAATGAGATAGCTGAACTAATTGGGCCAGCGGACGAGCACTGCTGGGTAGTTAGATAGTATAAAACATCGTGTAACGTTCAGATTTAGTGAATACAGACGAGCAGAAGCATCGTGTCGTGAAGTATCTCCGGTTGACCAGTAAATGAACTGTGTGCTTTGAAGACAAGAAGTCCTTGCTAACGGACTGACTGAGCTCTAGAAAGAAAGGTCTGAGTGGGCTGACCTTTGAAAGCCCACGCTGCGCTATATTGATGTTCGCGCCTACCAGTAGGCGTGACCAATGGTAATATATCTTATTTGTTCAAGCATAATAGAGATCGGAGATAGAGAGAGAACTACAGCCTCATAGGAAGACTAAGGAAACCCCAGCTGGCACTCGACCACGAGTGTCCTGTATCATAGATCTATTGCCATAGTATGATTGGAATAATATAGCACATTGTTGATGAATTGAATAGTGATTGTGCATAAAATATAGTCTTTTGGCAACTGCTTAAATTATCTACAAGCCGAAGAGTGCTTCTGTAGGCTTTGAACGTACTGGGCTCTCCTAACATTCAAGCCCATATGATTTATGGAGAGTTTGCCTGGCGACTGGCCAGTGGCGACTCAACTGTCACTTTAAATTGATATCTAGTTTCGTATAATATACCTATTTGCTATTGATTGCAGTACCTCCATAGTTACATGAATATCATTGGTTAAGTTATTAATTAGAGTTTTTTTTGGTTTGAATATATACCCCTATTGTCTTTTGTTTTGTTATTAATATTTATGTAAACTATGGCCTGACCGGCCTGACATATATACGCTCTAGTTATTTAATACTTTTCTTGTGTGGTTGTGTCCGAGTGTGAGTTAGCTGCCTCTCGTGCAGTCGTAACGTCCCCAAGACCCTAACTCTGCTCGTGACAGCCTTACTTCCTTTATAATAGGATTATATAAGGACTGTCGAATCCAGTTATCCCCAGAAGGCAGGCGAAAATTTTTAATGGGGCAAGATTGAGAAGAGATATTTTAAATGATTAAACTTGAAAGAAAAGCATCACTAACCCTAATCCCAAACCTATCATCAAATCTGTCCCTAGCCCTCAATTCTGTTTGTCAGCCTACCACTCTACATATGCGTGCTTGCATGCTACCGTGCTACCTACGTACCTACCTACCTAAAACCACTCAACCCCCCCCCCCAACCCAAACACCCACCCCCCTACCCACCTAGAAAATGGCATCAACATAAATGGAACGTATCTGATATACCTGAGGTTTGTGGGATGGTGTAGCACTTTGCACAGAGGACGTACAGCAGATGGAAACCAATCTGAATATAATAAACAAAAACAGCCAGAAGGCTGACCTGAGAATCCACAAAGACAAAACAAATTACGTTACGAAGTGCCAGACAGATGAAAAGGTGATCATTGAAAACAAAACCATTGAAAAAAGTCACTGAATATAAATACCTAAGACAGACAATATCATATGAAACAGCATAAAAACTGAAGTAGACCCTATAATAAGAGCAGCATGGAGCTGCTTCGTGGACCACGAACTGCCCTTAACTCTGTCGGGAAAGATTTACTGTGTTCTACTCAGGGTGTTCGAACTGCAAATATTCATACACGTTTAGTGTTCGAGACTGTTTTTGATACGTGTATACTTTTTGGGAGAGCTGGTTTAATTGGTTCTGACAGCCCAGGGATAAACAAAACTGCCAATTTAGTGGGCTTATAACAGTAGTAGTGTTAAGACACAAGTATTAAACCAGTGCATTCCAACGATTACCTGTGGTTGCCAAACATGGTCGATTTCAAAACAGCTTACGAACAAAATTAAGAACTACCCACAGGGCAATGGAAAAAAGAATGCTTCACATCAGACTACAAGATAAACTTCCACACACCGAAATATGTAAACAAACAAAGATAAGGGACATAGTAAAATTCATGCTACAACAAACGTGGAATTGGGCTGGACATATGGGGAGGATGAATGATAATGGATGGACAAAACGCTGCACTGAATGGCAACCACGGACAGGAAAAAGAACAAGAGGACGACCGGGTAGCAGATGGCAAGATGATATTAAAAAGAGAGAGGGAAAACATGGATAAGGAAGACATCAGGCGGAAAGGAATGGAAGTCATTATCGGAGGGCAACATCCTGCAGCGGATGGACAATGCCTAGGTGAAAGATAAAAGATGAAATTAGCCAAGAATGTCACTGACAAATATCAGGCTTGCATGATTTCGAGTCTTGAATATATGTAATTAATTGTAATAAAAGATTGTCTATCAATTGAAAAACAATGAAAGCAAATTGGAACAAAGAGATGAGGATGTCAAATTTTGATTTTTCGCCAAATGCTGAAAACTGATTTCCTGTCAGAAAGTCAGCAGCGGGCTGTGGCCAATCTACTATGAAGCTTACGCTGCAGGGCACCAAATCCCTGTGGAGCCCTGAAGAAAGTTTTTTTAATGAGAGAATTTTAGAAGTTGCCCTATTGTTGCTGGTTGTGAAAGGGGACGATAACAGTTCAAGCTTCAGGATTCCAAAAATGTAGATCCGCCACTGGTGACAGGAATGGTCTAAGGAGCTGCGGGCCCCAGTAATTATTATCATTACTGTTCTCTAGAAAACCTTTAATATGGTATTGGGTGTATATCGCAATGTTTTGTTGTGTGAACTTGACCAGACTAGATTACTACAATGTGTTGCTATGTGACTTGACCAGGCTAGATTATGGCAATGATTTATTGTATGCATTTGATAAGTCCAGATTATTGCAATGGTTATTGTGCGTTCTTGACAAGATTAGATTATTGCAATGTGTTGTTTTATAATTTGGCTAGATTTTTGCAGTGTGTTGTTTTATGCATGTGTACTTGACACGATTAGATATTGCATTGTGTCGTTGTACGTATTTGACTAGATTATTGCATTGTGTTGTTATGTGTGTTTGACTAGGCTAGATTATTGCAATTTGTTGTTGTGTGTACTTGACAAGACTAGATTATTGTAATGTGTCGAAATGTGTCCTTGGCTAGACTAAATTATTGCAATATGTTGCTGTATGTACATGACTAGACTAGATTATTGCTATGTGTTGCTGTGTTTACTTGACAAGACTATATTATTGTAACGTGGAGTTATCTGTATTTGACAAAACTAAATTATTGCAATATGGTGTGCATTTGGCAAGACTAGATTATAGCACTGTGTTGTTTTCGTATGTATTAGACAAAACTAGATTACCCTATCGCAAGGTTCATCTGGAAGCAACTAGTCCCATTGGCTTAATCTGTTCAGAAATAGGAACTGGCTATCAAAGATACTGAAGTGGCAAACTATTTTTTGGATGATCTTGTTCAGTAAGTGGAATTCCTATAAAATATTATTCTATGCCAAGACTACGCCCTTGAAAACTTAGATAGTGTAATTCAAATCCCACCACGTCATTTGCTCAAATGAAAACTACCAGTACCAGTAAAGAAAAGTGTTCGAATTTTGCCATTAAAAAAGTCTTCAGAGGCAATGGAACAATTCTGCTGTTTGTTTGGTTTTTCAGTGCTGTTTATGTTGAAGAGCAATGCAAGATCATCAGTGCAAATGTTTTACTGTTCTGGCTGTGTCTGAATGGAAGTAGAGCTAACAGATTTGTTGTTTGTTTTTTTTTCTTACCAGTAACCACTGCAAAACATTGTTACAGCACATAATGACACCAAGGCTTTTAACTCCTGATAATGTAAAATTCTTATTATTCATAACAAGAAGAGTAACTAACCACGATGTTCACTCTAAAGTGATCGGCATATTTTCCATATTCACCCATGGGCACTGAAAGAAGAAACTAGGCCGTAACATACACGACCGACGTCTCGCATCTCTTTAAAAAAGAAAAAAAAAACATTCAGGGGACACAATCAAAAATTTACAAGGCACATATGATTAAACATTTATTTCCCTTAGTCGAAGCGTCAGCTGGGAAGGGAAAAAATTACTTTAGATTAATTTTCTTATAACGATGGTATGAAAATGCCTCCATGAACAATGTACTATTGTGAACTATGGAAACAGAGGAAGATAAGCACAGCGACGTTAGCATTCACACACTCTGAGATTCATTTTTGAGAATGCAGGGTAAAACGACATGTTCATCTTTAGCAGTAAATCTGGGGTTTGTTTCTTCATTCATTTTTTTTCCTTCAATGTGAGCATTCAAATCTATCTATCTGTCTGTCTGTCTGTCTGTCTGTCTGTCTGTCTGTCTGCCTGCCTGCCTGCCTGCCTGCCTGCCTGCCTGTCTGTCTGTCTGTCTGTCTGTCTGTGGGATATTACATGAAGCCTGGAACGGCACAGTCAGCTGCTGGCAGACAAGAAGACAAGAATTTCTTATATATATTTACACAGTAAATCAGGGAAGACCCTATCACACTAAGCCCCGTCACACACAGTCACCTTCTGCCACTGTTTCTTGAGTGTACATTTTGGTGGGGGTAGCAACAGGCTGTGATGTTCAGGGGGTTAGTATAATACCCCCCCCCCTCCCCTTTTATCCTCCCTAAAAGCTCGTAAAAAGACATGTTGCTCATATAGAAGTAGAAGAGAAGGGGAGGGAGAAGGCATCCCCAGTTACTTCAGTTGGTGACGGCGTTGCCTCGTTTCATACATTCTGTGGACCTTAGTTCTTGTATGTTCCAGCTCCACGTCTTGCACTACTGAGAAATTAAACATTCATGGCTCTAGTATTATGATAAAGAGTTAGAATAGACGAGAATAGTGAAACAGTTTGATAAGTGCCACAACGCATTTTAAACAAGTGTCAAAGTGTGCATTTGTTATACCTCTTTTACATACTAAAATATCTCCAGTTTTTCCAGAAAATGGAGATAAGACAAACAAGAATTAATGAACAAAAGCTGAATTCATTCCTCGGTATCTTAAATACGTTCGTTCTGATCTGTCAAATATACAGGACAGACGGAAATGAAATCTATAACACGACAAAATCCGCAATTCGTAACGTGCATGATTTCCTCAGCAACGAATCATTTCTGTTCATGTGAAAACACCGTGGACTGGTGAAAGGACTCACTATCTTCACACCTGATCCACAGAATCAGTCTAGAATTTGCGTCAGTCACGAAGTTTCCAATTCCGTTAATTTAATTTCGTTGAAACTTTCTGGTGAAGCCATCAAATTCATGCTTTTCCTGGAAAAATATTGATTACTGATATTCTTTGGATTCATGTTCCTGTTATTTTAGCTTGTCACGGAGGCATTTCTCAAATGGCTAAATGATAATTTAATTAATCTGTGAGAGGATGAACGATTTTCTATTTTTAATATGTGCTTTCATGGTAACGCTAGTGCGTGAGTGAGGGACGGCCACTCATAGTAGTTTATGGACACTTGGCCGAGTACCATTAATTGGATTAATTCCCTTGTAATAGTAGCGCGGGACCCGTTATTCACATCACGGTGAAATGCGCGCATTTTGATTGGTCAGTTGGAAATGTTGACCACCGGGCTTCCAACTCTTATATCATGGCTTTAAGTTTCTTACAACTCGCTCCTTCGTTGTTATCCACCGACAGAAAGACGGGAACCCGAATTCATTGTTGAGAGTAGGCAATACCCTATCGGTACAAAATTTTAATAGGTACTCATGATAACGTTTGTTATCAATGGAGATACGTCGTATTAATGGACGAAAGTATCCCGCACAAATTTGTCCAATGTTGTTAGTCCTGACACTTTGAAAATTTATATTAAAACTATTACCGGGTTTCTGGTATAAGTAGTCAGTTAGAATTTTAGCAGCAAGTTTCTACTTTATGATGGTACTAATTTCGTTGTACTTTGATGCACATGTCCTATTGAAATAATTAATAAGAGGGTCTCGGATTTAAAGTAAACTATGAGTTAGACACATGTTATCCCCGATAATTCCAACCTGGGTCAAATTTATTCAATTATAGCTGGAGGGGACCATAGAGTAATTTCTGCAGTTTACTGGGATACCTAATTGACTTTTGTGTGCACCCTTTTAACCGTACTGTAAATTCGATTGTGTTAGGACCCTAACCGGTTATGTTGTTCGGCTGGACTCAATGTCCGAGCCTTTCACTTGTCCAACACTGGACTACGTAATAGCCCTCTCGGACGTCCGCGCTGGCTCATAAAGATGATGCCAGTTCGAGTGGTCAGTAGACTCCATCAAAGACGCCGCAACGATAGGAAGCACAAGTGGGCCTTGCAGTACAATAGACCGGCGGCGGCCTGCCGTGGCGCGCCTCGCCCAAAACATGGCCTAGTCCAGTTGCGCCAGTAGCAGAAAGACTTTGGGTAAGTTGGAGACTATATTAGAAGTGACTTTAATTTGCGCACCCCCCCCCCCTTTCGGGGATGCCGCGTAGAGAATGCTGATCTACAGAGACTATTATGAGTCCGGCTCAACGGTAATTGCCATTGTCATTAGACGTGTAAGATGCGCGGTGCAGTGCAGTGTCTTGATATTGTGACTTTATTGTCAAAGTTAACGTTTGCGGTGCTAGATGATAATGATGGCTCGCTAACCAAGCTATCACGATTTGCTTGTGTGCATATATATAGTGTATGTGTAGCATTGCCTTGTTGTGGTAGGCAGTGAGGATTTCCTGACATGTTAATGTGGATGGCTTATGTTATAGCGAGCGGCACTATACACTTGATTGTATTACGGGTATTTGTGTACCTTGCCAGTACCACTATGCTATAGAGAGCAGTGTGATTGTGATTGCGTGTTTAGTGTTTAAGATGTGTAATTAATTACATGTATTGGAGATGTATAATATTAGTTGGGCCTCACATGGGTGAGCCCCAGGATTGTTCTATGTGCGGCGGTGGATGAACAATGTTTCAGTGAGTTTGCACATGTTGCAATGAGTCCCGCCTATAGATCTACCTATTATAGATTATAGATATTACAGACGTGCTGTGTTTCATTGAGTTCGTAGGTTGTGTGAAGGACATAGTTTCGAATGTACACACTACTTTATGTATCTAGTGGTGTGTCATACGCATGTTAGCCTGGCGGCATAGCTCCGCGGCTAAGGTCAAAGGGCATGACCCTTCAGTATCGATTGGGAAGGGAAGTAACCAATACAATAGCCCTGGGGCGGGTTAGTACTAATAATGGGAGTGGGCCTATGAGGATGGCCTGCATTGGGATGCAGCGTCTGTGTCATGGACGGTCAGTGGGCCATGTTGGCCACAGCGTTATTAAATGGAATGGCCACTCTGGATGTGCTGTACACCGGCTCAGTGGAGCGAAACTATTGTGTTCTTGCCCCTTCATTTGTTATGTCCTTCATACTTTGATTAGTACATTAATTAGTTTATGTTGCCAGTGTACTAGGAAACTCCTTGTGTGTATGATATAGCCACTTGTAGTTGTTATTCATTAACCTTAGCACTATTTTATTCCATGCATACATATATGCAGTTGGTTATTGCTTAAATTCTATATTATGTTGTTGTTGTTTGATTTAATACTTAATACTATTACTATGTATGTCCACCATTGATTGCCTGATTAATGTTGTCATTATATCCTAATCATATATTTGTCTTTTTCTCTTGTTCCAGCTTATGGCTGGTTGGGCTTTTTTTTTTTGCTTGGTAGGGTTCTCCTATGCCTTTTTTGTTTGGTAGTGATACCTTTGTTAGGCTTTTTGAATAAATAAGATTGCCAGCAGAACCCTGTGTTTGTTAATCCTGTGTATCCTTAAGGGAGTTACTATTGAACCCACGCAGTAACCACATTAGCCACTCGTAGTTCATCCAACAAATCATATTAAGTTAACGCCAACGTGCCGTGATGTATGTCACGGAGACCACAACGTCAAGTTACTCTCAACTCTGAGATTAATCTATCTATCTATCTATCTATCTATCTATCTATCTATCTATCTATCTATCTATCTATCTATCTATCTATCTATCTATCTGTCTATCTATCTGTCTGTCTGTCTGTCTGCCTGTCTGTCTGTCTGCGTATCTATCTATCTGTCTATCTATCTATCTTTCTCTCCGTCTGTCTGTCTGTCTCCCTGTCTATCTATCTATCTATCTATCTTTCTCTCTGTCTGTCTGTCTGTCTCCCTGTCTATCTATCTATCTATCTCTCTATCTATCTATCTATCTATCTATCTATCTATCTATCTATCTATCTATCTACCAGTGAATTTGATCCGCACGTCTGACTGTCTGTCCGTATGTCTATTTCATTCTATTTACACTCTGTGTATCCTGTTACCATCAAAACCATCTGCATCAGTTGACTCCTCTCCCGTCTGGCTCTCTAGAGACGCACAGAGGGAAAACACGGACAACTACAAGGATGAAGTTGTAGCCACTTTCCCCTCTTTCTCTCTCCCTCTTGAACTGATCTCTCCCCAGACCGTTAGCAACAAGCCAAACGCAAAGCAAATATAAACACTTTTCCCCCACCGACTTTTCCTTCATTAAATGCCGTGTGATGTTGCTGTGAACTATAAAAACAGGCGCTGTCATTATAGAAGCCATCGATTGAGGGGGGGGGGGGGGAAGCCATCTCTGACGTTCGAAGTCATTAAACCAATCGGAATTGAGTACGTTCTTAAGCCAACGTGACGCGGGAATGATTTGAGAGGGGGGGGGGGGGAGGAATGGACACTGTGACATTTTTAGATTACGTTTTTGTCGTTCATCATGTGTAATTTAAAAAATTTTTTTTTTGCGGAATCGAAATAAAATGTGCATCAGTTTTTGGGGGAGAAATTTCAAATATGTCGGAGAGAGAGAGTGTCACACACACAGAGAGAGAGAGAGAGAGAGAGAGAGAGAAAGAGAGTAAATGTTCTTTTCTCCCCCAAAAGATAGCAGACTAACCTCCTCGTTAAAGAGAGAAGACTGTCACCTGGCCCGAACATTGGAAAGAGAAGGGCGAGAGCGAAAGAGGGGGGGGGATCGAGTGAGAGGGGGAAGAGAGATACAGTGAGATAGAGAGGGAGAGAGAGAAGGAGACAGAGAGACAATAAATCAGAACAGATAAGATAAAACAACAAGACAACCTTCCGGTCTACCAGACCTTCTTCAGGTAAAAAAAGGAACAAAAATGAAAAAGTAACATAGATCTACAACCTTTTCTCTTTTCTATTTTCATATTTCAAATTTGTTCTAAACCCTGCAGCGACATCTCATAGATTCACTGTAGTTTTAAAAAAATGTTTTTGACATATTAGTTCTCAATAATTATGCCCCGCGTTTCATACGGTGCGAATGTCCTAGGTCTCGACAGCGTTATTAGTTACAATGGCCGTCGCTTCAGTTTCAAACAAAAGATGCCCTCTCCATATAATTATTATGTCCTAAACCCCTATACCCATGATATAGTTATGCTGAATCACGCCGGCATTGACATGAACTCGTCCAGTGGATAAGAGTAAGATCCATTGGTTTGAATACCATTATCATCCACAGACCGCTGGTCAACAGTCCTAGACATTCGTGACCCTGGAAGTTACCCGCTGGCCCCCTTCAAGTTGTCATGGGCCGGAACACCTATTGGACGGAATTCTTTTTCCTCTGGAGAAAAGTCGTGCTCTTCCAAACATTTCAATTCTTTCTTCCTTTCTCTCTTCCCCCCCCCCCCTCCTCCCTGTTTGTTTGTTTGTTTCTTTGTTTTTCTTTTCTTTCTTTCTTTTTTCTTTCTTTCTATTTTCTTCTTTCTTTCTGTCTTTTTCCCTTTTTGTTTGTTTGTTTCTTTTCTTCTTGCTTGTTGTCATTCTTTCTATCTTTCTTTTCTTCTTGCTTCTTGTCATTCTTTCTTTCTTTTCTTCCTGCTTATTGTCATTCTTTCTTTCCTTCTTTTCTTCTTGCTTTTTGTCATTCTTTCTTTCTTTTCTTCCTGCTTATTGTCATTCTTTCTTTCCTTCTTTTCTTCTTGCTTGTTGTCATTCTTTCTTTCTTTCTTTTCTTCTTGCTTATTGTCATTCTTTCTCTCTTTCTTTTCTTCTTGCTTATTGTCATTCTTTCTTTCTTTCTTTTCTTCTTGCTTATTGTCATTCTTTCTTTCTTTCTTTTCTTCTTGCTTATTGTCATTCTTTCTTTCTTTCTTTTCTTCTTGCTTGTTGTCATTCTTTCTTTCTTTCTTTTCTTCTTGCTTGTTGTCATTCTTTCTTTCTTTCTTTTCTTCTTGCTTATTGTCATTCTTTCTTTCTTTCTTTTCTTCTTGCTTATTGTCATTCTTTCTTTCTTTCTTTTCTTCTTGCTTGTTGTCATTCTTTCTTTCTTTCTTTTCTTCTTTCTTTCTGTCTTTTTCCTTTTTGTTTGATTGTTACTTTCTTTTCTTCCTGCTTATTGTCATTCTTTCTTTCTTTCTTTTCTTCTTGCTTGTTGTCATTCTTTCTCTCTTTCTTTTCTTCTTGCTTATTGTCATTCTTTCTTTCTTTCTTTTCTTCCTGCTTATTGTCATTCTTTCTTTCTTTCTTTTCTTCTTGCTTGTTGTCATTCTTTCTCTCTTTCTTTTCTTCTTGCTTGTTGTCATTCTTTCTTTCTTTCTTTTCTTCCTGCTTATTGTCATTCTTTCTTTCTTTCTTTTCTTCTTGCTTGTTGTCATTCTTTCTCTCTTTCTTTTCTTCTTGCTTATTGTCATTCTTTCTTTCTTTCTTTTCTTCTTGCTTATTGTCATTCTGTCTTTCTTTCTTTTCTTCTTGCTTATTGTCATTCTTTCTTTCTTTCTTTTCTTCTTGCTTGTTGTCATTCTTTCTTTCTTTCTTTTCTTCTTGCTTGTTGTCATTCTTTCTTTCTTTCTTTTCTTCTTGCTTATTGTCATTCTTTCTTTCTTTCTTTTCTTCTTGCTTATTGTCATTCTTTCTTTCTTTCTTTTCTTCTTTCTTTCTGTCTTTTTCCTTTTTGTTTGATTGTTACTTTCTTTTCTTCCTGCTTATTGTCATTCTTTCTTTCTTTCTTTTCTTCTTGCTTGTTGTCATTCTTTCTCTCTTTCTTTTCTTCTTGCTTGTTGTCATTCTTTCTTTCTTTCTTTTCTTCTTGTTTGTTGTCATTCTTTCTTTCTTTCTTTTCTTCTTGCTTGTTGTCATTATTTCTTTCTTTCTTTTCTTCTTGTTTGTTGTCATTCTTTCTCTCTTTCTTTTCTTCTTGCTTGTTGTCATTCTTTCTTTCTTTCTTTTCTTCTTGTTTGTTGTCATTCTTTCTTTCTTTCTTTTCTTCTTGCTTGTTGTCATTCTTTCTTTCTTTCTTTTCTTCTTGCTTGTTGTCATTCTTTCTTTCTTTCTTTTCTTCTTGCTTGTTGTCATTCTTTCTTTCTTTTTCTCCTTTCTTTCTGTCTTTTTCCTTTTTGTTTGATTGTTACTTTCTTTTCTTCTTGCTTATTGTCATTCTTACTTTCTTCATTTAATGTATTTATTTTCTATAATTACATCTTATTTCATTCCTTCCCCAATTAAGATTTGATATCTAATGATCGATTTAGTTTAGATTTCAGTTACTGAAACATAACAAAAAAAGAAGTAATTTTCCTAAATTAGACTGATCAGTACCGGTACGCAGAGCCCTGGCTCAGTTAGGAACAACAAGAGCGGCATTTAACAAGTAGGTTTCTTCCGGCTATCAGGGAGAAATTTGACCGCATCTCATATCGATTTGTAAATCAGCTTCAGAGCTGCGAGCTCCCGCCGAAAGTGTGTAAATTACACTATTTCTGTAGGTTCAGACATTTCCAAGCTTGTCCATTCTGATTCAAATAAAATTAGATTTACGTAAACTGAAAGCGACTCAATTTACAGTAGAGCCGTGCATTTTTAGTGAAAAAGAGAACAAAGGGAAAGCTTGTAGAAGCGATGTAAAAATTGGAATTGAAGTTAACCCGGGATGAAATATGAGCTTAAGTATTGGTTGTCATTGATGTTTTTTTTTTTACAGTGCAGTTCAGCGTCTTTGGGAGATAACAAAATGTCGAGTTGCATTTAAATTGTAATGGAACTTAAAATAGTGGTTGTTTTTGGTTTGTTGTTATTGCTGTTGTTGTTGTTTTTTCATAGATAGTGGCAAAAAAAGGCAAGAAAAGATACAGAATGAAAAATGACTAGTTAAATAGCCTGTACTCATCCCGGTGAGGAATAAGAAGCACGAAAAGGCAGACAAACAGCAAAGCAAACAAAGGGAGATAAATGCGATTCGTGGAGACAGACAAGAAAGACAGTCTCATTACCAGACTGACAATCTGTCAAGGGAACATTGTATTTCCCATAGCATGAAGAACTTCAGTTCATACCGAAGAGAGTTCTCTGAAGTACAGCAACAGCATTGTGCCAGTTCAGCGACTTGCGGAAGGTGGGGGGGGGGCAGAAGGGGCGACGGCCCCGGGGCATCCATTTCAGGTGCATCCAATCGGAGAGTGTTTAAGCCCTATACTCGAGTCTTCAGGAATGCGATTAAGGAGTTGGCCCGGGCATGATGGGGCATCACCAAATCTCTGCACGCTACTGTGTCAGTTATTTCTTTGACAAAATTGTGGAGACTCATGTCGATATGGAACTCCCCAGCGAGTTTACATAGCCAAGTTAATTTAGATGTCACTAGACAACCACGTGAGGTGTTATGTAAACCTTTGAAAAAAAAATGGCAGTGCTGTTCCCTACCGAAAAATATAACTCTGCACATGCGGGATGAAGGAGAGGGGACTGGCTCGTGATAGCTCGCGAACGCTGGGCTTGAAAACTGTGAATCGGATTAAAAAGACGATTAAAATATTTTGGGAGTGTAAATAGACAAACAGACTGGTAATTTAGTAGTGAATTAATGGATGGAGCCATTAGATCGGAAATTTCCCCTAAAGACCGTGTCAGAAAGTGCAAGACATGAATGTACGGCAAAATAGGTTTTAAAGAGTTAAAAAACACTGGTATTGTTGAAAACTCACGCAGAGAAAATGGGATCTCTTGAGTAGCATGACTGTGAGAGTTATTTACGGCAACACATACTTTAACTAACTCTTATGTACGTTTATTTGAAACTTCAATGTCTATAATGCCCTTTGGGAACGTTTGCAGAAAAATGTGCCTACGCGACATACTATCAGGTTCAATCATTTTCTCACTTTTAAATTATATGCGTCTTTTTTTTTTTTTTTAAAATCTTTTACAAACTACATAATGACTAAACTATTCTTATTTAACTTTCGTGCTTAATGACGATCAACCATAGAGCAACAATCGGGACAGTGGAGTGTGGTCGTGGGATTGCACTGGTAACCGCAGATATAAAACCAGTAACTGAAACCCTGATTTTAGCCAAGAACATTAAACGCTTGTTTCGTTTAAATGGGTTTTAAATGGAATGGATGACAATATTAGGTTTGATCTCAAAGCACATTGTCCATCCGTGTCAACGTGACGTTTTTTTTAGCCATGTTTCTGGCATTGTCGTGACTTATCTGAACCCTTTGTCTGTTTTGCCTGCAATTTGCCCGATTTGTGTCATCCCAGTAAATAGTGGATGAATATCAGTTCTCTATCCTTAATGTATCTGTAAACATTGCCCCTTGGAGTGGTTGGGACCTGATTTAAATTCTAGTTTCATTCTAGTCTTGCGAGTCATTCTACATTATTATCTGCTGGACTCAGTGTCTCTCATATGACGGAAAGAGCGATTCCAACTTCACATCCAAGTCCATAGACTTTATCTCATGAGCGCGGAGTTTGTACATTACAATCTGCTGCAGAATTTAACTACTTTCGGAAGGCGACTCACCTACTACAAAAGAGGGACTGATTTCTGTTCATTTTTGTTTTTAATTTGAACTCATTTACTTCCTCCAACATCCATAGAAGAGGACGATTTTTCGCACTTGAATAGAGAAATGTTCTTCTATAATTTTTCCTGCCGTTTTATGACGACGTTCACGGGTTAGTATGCAATGCCCGTGTCAAACTGATTATTGCTGAGAACAGATTCTTGCATGCAAACAAAAATTATTCGATTTGTAAACCCATTAAGAGAACTCTAAATTGTGTTTGGCAAGACTTGTGATAAATTTTTTTTCTCTGTTCCGCTGTGAAATCATCATTGAGCTAAAACTGCAGTGAGACAATTTCATTCTGGTGCATTGTTCGGTCTGCGGTGTTGGCGTTTTTGAGGATTCACAAGACAATACAAAAATGGATGCAAGGAAAAGATGCAGTTTCTTATCACTGATTTATGGTAGCTTTCTGATGTTCATGGAACCATCAGTGCTCGGTAGCATTTTCGTTAACTCCCAAGTAGTATCGGTAGCAACAGTAGTACCGGCAACAACAGTAGTACGGGCAACAACATCCACAAAATTCACAAATTTCACTAAATATCCTGCAGATATGTCTGGCTGCCAACTTGTACATGGGAATGGCTCCACGAGGGCAACATCAGTTTGGTGTGCGATCAAATGTTTGAACATGGGAACTTGTTGTGGCTTCAGATATCCCCAGTTTCATGCTACATGCTCTGTTTGTCCATGTCCAGAGGTGAAGAATTTGACTCTTGTTGGAAACGGGTCATACTTCGTCAGAAGAGAGTCGGTTTGGAACAAGACGATGTCACTTCGCGCCCCATTACAAGTTCAATGTGGCACAGGTTTAAGCACTGGGATGATGGTATTGTACCATTTTTATTTATTTATGTATTTATTTTTCGATTCCTTTGGATTTTTTTTTTTGCCAATTGCAATACCCACTGAATGTGTGGTTTAGATTAATGGAGCTATGAATGCACAAGATTTCTAGTCTGTTACTCTCAATATAAAAAGAATAAAAATTATCAAAGTTAACAACTTTGCAGTGACTGATAAAATATGAATCAAATGCCATCATAACCAGAAAAGTTAACATTTCATTAAATTTATCCGTGGTCGAAATATTGTAGTCAGACAGTAGAGACTAATATCTGGGAAACGATATGTGAAAGCAATATTGTGGACAGAAATTGTATAACTAACTAGTCTAAGCAGTCACAGAAACACAAGAGGGGAACACGCATAGCCAGGAAATCAAGGTGAAATAAAAGTGATCCCTGCAGATATCATGTTTGTTTTGATGAAGGAAATTGCTATCGCCACTTTGGCACTTGGTTTGTACACAATTATTTCGTACCTAGAAGGGAATATGAAAAAGAAACCACAGACACCCAAACATCCTGCCATACATAATTATGTGCAATGTTTTAGCACGTGTTAGATTCCAAAACCTCTCTTTAATTCATATTAACTGCGGTCATTTGTGCAAAATTTAACATTTCGTTGTCGTTGGTGGCGGTAGTTTCTTTTTGCCAAATTTCGATTACCATACTATAATACTGTACTATTGCAATGGAATGTCTCAAATTATCTGCATCTTACCCACTGTCCTTATGTCTAGTCAAGACTTAAAAATATTTCTGTATAGAATGTCTATCTAAAATCTGTACATTTAATATCCTCTTGACCTTGGCGTTGCCAGCCCTCCAGTGGGGAGTGAGGGGAGGGGGGGGGGCGAGGGGGTTATTACACTAAGCCCGGAAACGGCACAGTCAGCAACGGGGACACAAAAAGTACACACCATAATTTACTACATTTTCTTAGTAAATCTGGAAGGACCATGTCATACTAAGCCCCGTCAGACACAGTCAGCTTCTGCTACTATTTCTCGGGAGTATAATTATTATTTTGCTGGCAGCAACAGGCGGGATGTTCCGGGCTTGGTATGATATCCACCAAGGTAACTCAAGGACTGAAAAATGTCTTTGATGGGGATCCATACCCTCTGATGATCTCCCGCAGTCTCGCTCTGCTGAGTTTCAGTTCTTTTTAAAGTTGTTCTGGTCATGTTCTGGTCAAAACAGGAAATATATTTATTTTATCTTCAATCTGAAATTCTGCCAAAGTCAAAGTGTTTACAAACTACACTAATATATTTCAAGGGAGCCCGGTTTTATTCTTTGTTAATTGTCCATTTCGTGACGGTCAAAGGGAACTATTCGTCGTACAGAATTAGAATCTGGGCAGAAAGATGGAGCATAATACAGAGAAAAATACAGAAGATCTTTTTTGGCAAATACTATCACTTTATATTTTAAGCTTTACAATGGCATCCTGCTTAGATTTCATTCGATAATTGAAAAAGATACAGAAGGTCGTTTTTTGCCATCCAAACTTCACCTCAACAAGAGACTTTAGCTACATGATTGTGCGACATATTTCACAAAGGTTCCTTACCACGTCACTTCATTTATACCTGTTACTGAGTTTATTGAGTTATGATATAGGTTTATTTAATGTGTGTGCCCCTAACGCTCTGAGAAAGAAAATTACCCTCAAGAGATAACAAAATGATTCTTATCTTATGTTATCTTATTTTTATTCTGTAAAATGATGTTAGAAATGAATTTGACTTACGTTATTGTATACGTTCGTTTTTTTGTGTTGGTATTATTTTATTTGCTAATTCACATTGATTTTCAATAATTATGCATTCGTGCTTTAGGTCTACCTGTCGACCTCGGGCCTGTCCAACACGACTTCCTTCAATCTTACTCTACTTCGACCTGGCGCCAACGGTACTTACGACACTCCGCTGTTTCTTACATCTCAGCTTGGCGCTGGGACACTTAACGCTACCCTGAACTACAGGAAGAATGGAGTCTTGGGCCCGGGCAAGAACATCACTGTATCTCTTCCTCTAACTGTGGGAAATAGGGCCAATATGTACATCTTGTTGTCGGAGGAGCACTTTGTGACCTTCGTTAACGATGTCTTCGTGTCAAAAGACTTTCACCAGCTTGACAATTATAATGGGAGAGGCTCTATCACACATGTTTACGTCAGTGGACATAACCGTGTGCATGAGTTAAGCTGTTAACGTATCAGCAGTTCTGAATAAGCCATAAACGTAGATTAGATCCAAAATGCTAGCTACGATAAGACAGACTAAACCTTTCTTCGCGCCTCTTCAAAAAGCATTTACCCTTCGTCTTAGATCCCACCCACTCATCACCCTGAGCCAGCGTCTTATACTGTATTTGCATAGGCAATAAAAAACAACACCTATCGGTTTCGCTTCCAGAGGCCATTCCAACCCGAAATTATTATTTTATCTAGTATCTTTGATTAGCCTAAATACAGTTTTTAACGCCGTATAAGGCTACGTATCCTTATGCGCGACGCGACGTTGAGTCCCTCGCGATTGCTGTCGCTCCAAAATCAATCGAGTAAGATTTGTGAGAAGCCATCTCCTTATACGCGACGCGACGTTTAGTCTCGAGTGACCATCGCGTGAGATCAAGTCATGTCGCGATCGGCTAGGTGGTCGCGTCAGACTGTCTGGAGGTGTGTCTGATTTAAAGCATAGCCATTGGTCGAAATATCTTTTGTGTGCTGATTCATTGTGCGTACCATGTGTAGTACTTTTTCCTTGCACTACATACATCTTGAACGTCTATCCCAAGACCCACTACGCCACGGTACAATAGATAATCTATTCAAATAATTGATTTAATGATTAAAGCAAATAAATGAGTATAAACTGCAAACTTTGAATGAAGTTCTTACATACACAAGACCATAGGAGAACTGTACATCTTCTAATCTTATGAAAAAGTGTAGGGATAACCAAGGTAGCCGAACAAGAATAATGAAGTAGGAAAAGAGACCAGATGTGCGATTATTTCAATGACTAAAACAAATAAATTGGTATAAAATGCAAACTTTGAATGAAGTTCTCACATACATCAGACCAGAAATTTACGTCTTCTAATTTTATGGAAAAGTGTAGAGATAACCAGGGTAGCAGAAAAAGGGTAATGAAGTAGGAAAAGTTACCAGATACGCGATTTAAAAAACAACAAGAACTCACCAAATTCCATCCGTAATATTCTGATAATAACGAAATTTGGAAGTGTTACCGCCCTTCAAGCTGGCAAGCTTAACGACTTGAAGAAATGTTTTACGCACCTTCGAAATCGAAATAGGATGGTCATACAGTGGATACCATCACATTGTGTACCATCACATTGTGGAGTGCCAGGCAAAGAGAAAGCAGACCAACTGGCCAAGGAGGGTTTTGGCTTGGAGCAGCCACAGTGCATCCTAAACTATTATAAGAAGAAAAACCTCATCAAAAACAACAGACGGCAGCAAAATAAACCAACAGGATAAATATCATCTCCTGAACAGAGAGGATCAAGTGATATTGTTCAGACTAAGAACTGGCCACAATAGGCTCCGCCACAATATGTTCACAAAGTTTGAAATAGGAACATCTGCCATAAAAATGTGAGTGCAGCCAGTCTCCTCAAAACACAGAACATTATATTGCAGAACTGCACACTCCCCTTAGCACTACGGGTAACATATTGGCCCAAACCCACCGACCTGAATGTCAAACTCTATGGTGCTCTGTAACAACTGCAGAAAGCCATAGATTTTCTTAAAAGAACAAATCTGCAGATTTAGATTTGGTGAACGAAAGAAGAAGAAGAAAGTGTTACTTATGTGGCAGCTTCTTCAGTTTTCCAAGTTTCTGTCCTGAAATTTTCTGTTTTGATGTACTACATGTATTTCTTAGGCTGACCTGGTGATGCAGTCGAATTGTCAGGAACAAATTGACAGCATCATCTTGTGCTTGAGTGTACAAGGTAGATGTTTTAACTTGCTTTGAAAGTGGTGGCGTATGTTGTCATGACTTTAGCATTTTGCAATGTCTGTTTGGAAAACAACTTCAGAAAAAAAATACAGTCTCTATCAAAGTTGTGCTAGGTCTTGCCAGCTCTTCACCTGTGCTACCATCATATTCTTTTACAGCCACTAGTGTCAAATGTCTTGATTGATAATTGTCTATATCTGCAGTAATTACAAATAAGGTGCAGGATTTTCTCCAAGATCAACACGAACGACGAATCGCATGTAATGGCAACATGCCTGTGTTTATGATTGTGCGCGCCGAACTATTTTTAGAAACTCCTGACTCGGCTGACGGAAGTGCTCAATTGCACCGTCCTGACGTAGTGGGTCTTGGGTCTATCCTCGCAAAGAAAAAAGTCAAACATGGCGACTTGACACGCGACGAGACGTCGCTCGCGCATAAGGAGACACTTTTGACTCGAGCGATCTAGCGACATCGCTTGACCCCGGATTTTCGCTAGCGAATCTTAGCGCATAAGGAGACACTTCGCGCGACTGGTCTCGAGCGACGATCGCGAGCGACTCAACGTCGCGTCGCGCATAAGGATACGTAGGCTTAACAACAGAACGCTTCAAGCCTGCTCAGTCCTGAACATTTGGAAACCCAGCTTTGAAGACAGATGAAACCGGTTCCATCATACACATGGAAACGCTGTTTCTTTTTACTACTTGATGGATATATTACTTTCCTCTGCCGTTTCCCTTTCCGTACACATGAAAACACAGCTTTAAAACTGTGAGACATAGAACCTTTTTATTCCCGCATCACTATCTATGAAACCTATAGACATAATGCGTCCTCTCATCAAAGAAGGTAACTATGCCGTTGCCCCGAACATATGGAACTAATGACAAATTGCTAACAGTTTTCAAACTACCGTTAGTTTTCAGCCTGAGCGCGACAACAGGCTGACTGCTCACTCTGGGAAAGCCTGTCTTTAGGTGAATGGCGCTGTGGTGGGCAGTATTAGATTAGCAGTCACAGCAAATCTTGTTTTCTGGTTCCGTCCCCCCAACAAGAAAATGGTGGCAGTCGTTTTTGCTGTGTCGATTCTTTGAATGGTGCACATTCGATTACATCCTATTCTTTCCATTTTTTTCGGGTGTTTTGAACGGGTTGGTTGGTATCGAAGTCACAAAACGTGCACTGCTCCAAATTCTTCAAGTTATATTGTTATGACAGCTATATGCACCTAAAACGGCGATGTAAGACACAGTTCGACTGCTTAGACCCAAATGTTTGAAGTTCCCCAATTACATTCCTTTCTCGGACTAATTACCTTCAAGCTCGCACATTAGAAGCTTAGTAAGTGCCACACGAGACAAAAATAGAATCGGATTGACAAAATTTCGTTTTTATGTCATTATTCGTCATATTTTTTCCCCGTCAGTTAGGAAGTTAGTATAATCACTACATGTATATACTTAACCTAGCATGTCAGACAGTCTTTCTTTTTTTAAATACCAGTACGATTATTTTGCTCTCAAGAGGCGAATTTTATTGACACAAATGAAACATTACACCTTAGACCAAATACAAAGCTGAATAGAGAAAATGCTGAGTTCAGCTAGGTGCTCAGCTATAGCTTATTATGTAAAATACCACTGACCCCTAATAAAAGCCTTCAAGTAATAGAACTAGTATAGCTTCTGACATAATGGAATCTGGATGGTTGGCAGCGCATCTGTCCTATCATTCCGTGGAATCTGTCAATCGTCTTACTGTTTCCTAGCATAATATTTACAAAACAGATAATCGAATCTGCCTTCAATGTGATGTGTAATGTGTAATGTAACTGTCTTAACCAATGAACCTGGCTAGGTCAGAGAGAATTGCAATAGTCCGGCCAACATCAAAATTGGCCTTTACTTGATCAGACACTTTTATTGGATTTTTTTGGTTTGTCTTTTGACCCTAAGGGATATCGTTCAGACCTTGACATGATATAGTCCTCACTCGTAGAGACTTAGACAACACGTGGACAATCGAAGGGCACCCGACTACAAAAGGAACTTGATTGACTGATGATTGACTCAAATTGTGATCGATGTCAAGGGAATCCTTGACACACTTCTGGCAAAGTCACTGTAGTCAAAGAAAATATGGCGAAACATAGAGGTTTGTCCCCAAATTATTATTTTAGATTAAAAAAAAAACAACAACACAAAAGATCTGTGGGGTCACAGTAAGACGCGAATGTTCTTGCCCTTAGCTCGTGGTTGTTCCAACTCTACCTTTTGAAAATGTGAGAAATTGGTCGCCAAACATTTGCGGCCTTGCGATGAGGAACAATTCTGAACTGTGAAACAGCTTGATGAATGCCACAATGCATTTTAAACAAGTGTCAAAATGTTCATTTGTCATACCTCTTCTACACACTAAAAAATCTCCAATTTTTCAGAAAATGGAGGTCGAACAAACAACTAAGAACGCGTTTGACTAGAGTGTCCCGAAAGTCTGGTACATTAGGCAAACAATGTATTTAAAACCTTGTGACATTTCCCAGCAAGCAACCCTACGGAAATGCAACGGCACGGAATGACGTCAAGTTTGCACATAGGAATGACGCCCTTCTTACGTAGATTCCTTGGCTACGACACAACATCGACGTCAGTGTGATGTAGAGAACCCGAATCTACAATAATCCTACCAACCCATTGTTAAAGCTTGCAACTCAGTCTCTCTCCCCCCCCCTCCCCCCCGTCTCTCTTTCTTTCTTTCCTTCTCTCTCTCTCTCTCTCTCTCTCTCTCTTTCCTTTCTTCCACACTCTTTTCTCTCTCTCTCTCTTTTTCCTTCTCTCTCTTTCTTTCTTTCTTTCTCTCTCTTTCTTTCTTTCTCTCTCTTCCTTTCTTTTTCTCTCTCTCTCTCTCTCTTTCTACCTCGCTCTGTTAATGTGCTTGTGTGTGTGTATGGGTATTTGTGTGTGTGTGTGTGTGTGTGTGTGTGTGTGTACTCATTCACCATCTCTGATTTTCTTTCACTTTTTAAACTCACGGGAATGAAAAAAAAGAGAGGGCTGATTTGGGCCCTGTGTAAAATCGATCAGTCTTCCCTTTTGGGAACGTGAGTAGAAACATGATCGAGGACAGTAGCTAAACAAAAAGCTGGCGAGCTATACCACTGCTCCTTCAGCCAGCTCTGTTTAGGGAGATAAATTAGAACGAGGATACAGTAAGATAAAAAAATCAGGACGTGCCAGCACCCTTTTCTATTTTAAGTTGTGTTTTCATGTGTAAGGAAAATGCAGCGGAAACGTCAAAAATCCATCAAGGAGTAAAAAGAAAGAGCGTTTCTATGTGTACGGAAATGGCGACTGCGCACACATGAAAAAAAAATCCTTCTTTTTCATTTTATAAAGGGTTTTTGGCGTTTTCGTTTCCGTAGACATGAAATCTTAGCTTAAGCCATTCTTGTCAAAAGATGACTCAGGAAAAGTGGCGAAAGAAGAAATAAGATAAGAAGATGAAACTGAATTAGTACATCTATTTAATTGATTAAAATCAAACAAACAAAAGGTTGCGAATAGTGAAAAATCATTTTTTACTCTTTCGTGCCCGCTGGATTCATTCATTTAGTATTTCTGGACATGGTTTGAAAACACTGAAAAAAAAACCCACACAATTAAGATTTGACTATTTTTGTTTAAAATCTATATCGAATGGCATCCATCAGTGACTTGACACGGGACGTCCCTATTATAGAGTCATTTGTTGTGTTATTTGACACCTTTGTTCTTGTTTGTTCGATCTTCATTTTCTGAAAAAACTGGAGATCTTTTAGTATGCCTGTCTCCACCTGAGGAGTTTCTTACCATAAATACACGCTCTGACACTTGTTTAAAATGCACTGTGACTCTTATCAAGCTGTTCCACAGCTCTGATTTTAGTCAAACTCATTCGATAAGATCAGATGAAAGTGAAGTTAAAGATCTAACTGGAAAAGGCCTGTATTAAAAAAAAAAAAAATCTAACTGGAAAGGCCCGTACTGTAAAGTATGTCTATATATGCATTCACAAAATCCATAAGACATACTTTACAGTACGGGCCTTTCCCATTAAATTTTTAATTATGGGCCTTTTCTCGTTACATCTTTAACTTCATTTTCATCTGATCTTACTCACAGTCATCTGAGGGCTGAAAGCTAGTCCAAAGAGAGATGACGAAAAGTGAGAGGCGCAAAGTTGCCGTTATCGTGCCGACGCGCCCTTAAACTCAAACTCAGACTCAAAAGTCAAACTATCATAATACAAAAAGCGCAAATATTTAACGTTGAATTTGTGCAAAAAAAAAAAAAACAAATGGAATTGGAACAAACGAAAATTCGGGTTTGCGCACCATATTCTTGACAGAAAGTAGAAAGACGAAAAAGGAAACATCATCAAGAACTCTGCTGCGATTTGATAGCATAAAATGCGCTAGTAATTAAAATATCGCTATATAATCCTCCCTTCTTCCCTCTCACCGTCGAAACATGGCAAAGTGCTGTCTCTTGTATCCTGTTGATCAGACATTAAGGGGAAAGATACGTCACAGTTTTACGAATATCCGATGAGTCCACTGCGAAAATTACCGCCATTAACCCGTCCCCATGGATCTGAGAGCGGGATTTCAGGACTGTCATTTGGTTCGATCCATTAAGCGCGGTTTCTGCGTTCATCTGGTGTCCATCGGGTAGTGTCTAAACCACACCACTGTTTTGACAGCATCTGAGACGCCGAAGCCTTCAGAAGCGGTAGATTGCAAAAAATAGCTGTCTGCAGACGGATGGTATAAAATGACACTCTGACTTCTCTGATGCCGGGTATCCGTCTAGTACTACATGACTGTTACTATGTAGTCAGATTTCGATGATCCCCCCTTCAAGATCCCTGAGCGCAATAAGGTAACATGAAACGCAGAGAATGGCTAGTGTGACTTATATCAAGACAGGGCAAATAACATCAAATTACCTTAATAGATTCCATAGTGAAAATTCAGCTTGTACAGATAATATCAAATTACCTTGATGTATTCCACAATAAAACTCCCCAGTGTGTACAAATAACATCAAATTACCATAATAGATTCCACAGTGAAACTCAACAGCGTGTACTGTTCGTAAACAGATAACGTCAAATGAACCTAAGTAACTCGACCGTTAAACTCTCTTGAAATCTCTAATTTATACTTTTATTATAATTATTAAAGCATTGTGCCCGTGTTTCAAGTATCAGCAATGACTTCCTCTTTGTAATTTTGAGATCCACAATGGATCATGCCGAACGTTAGTCCATCAGCGACTGGAACATGTAGCTGTTCTTAATGATCCATTACCTATTTCTCCACAGTTCTAAGATGGCCAACAATTGGCAGCATTTAATATTATTGTAGCTTTCAGGGGCCTGGAACTGCACCTCGCCCCCCCCCCCCGAAAAAAAAAGGTTATCTACATAAAATTCACAATGATTTCTTTAATGAGGGGTATCAGCCTAGATAACAAATGGACAAGACGTTGCACTGCAAGGAGTCCTAGATAAGGAAAGAAATAAGTGGACGGCCCGAGAGACGATGGAGAGATGATAATGTGCAGACAGGTGGACAGGCATGGAAAAGACGAACTGAAAACAGAAGGATGAAGATTATTGGCGGAGGGCGACACCGACACCGTGTAGTGGACGGACGAGGCCTAACAAGATACAAGAACAAGAAACGTTTTAGCAATACGCATCGTTATGTAAAGAAATGTCCAGTTCACAAAAAATCGGACAATATCATGAGTTCCAAAGGATCAGCCATTTTCTTGCAATGGAAAGTATATTCTTTGATCACCAAATCTAACGTAGTTTCCTCACTCTTTTACAAGATTGCATGATTATAAATAGAGTGACAGGCCATAGTTGGAAATAGTCTGGTACGATGATGTCACTGAGGAAGTCAGTGAGAACAACAACTGGTACTCAAACCAATGAAAATATTGAAGTTACACCGAGCCCAGCTGCCCTGCTTGGCTGTAAAAATAATTGAAACAATTTCTAGTCGAGCCAGTTTACGTGAAAAGAAAATTACATCAAGCACGGCTGCTTTGACTAACTAATAAAAAGAAAATTGTTTCATCAAATTTCTAGATAATCCAAGTGCAACAGAACAAATAGACATGAAAGCAAACAGGCAAAGATACTGAAGATAGTTTTTGCCCTCTGCAGTTCGCCTTAACAACACATTTTAGCTACATGTGTGCAGCATTTCACTAGGGTTCTTTGCCATGTCACTTCATGTACGTCGGTTATTGAATTTGTTGAACTGTGATGTGTGTTTATGCAATGATGCGCGAGGTGTGTGTACCCTGTATGAGCTCTTAAACGCTCTAAGAACGAGAATTTGCCTCATGGGATAATAAAAGTGATTCTTGTTATCTTATTTTATCTTATTATGCCAATACATGTGTCTTAATTAAGAATTCAGGTTAGTTTACGTTACATCAGCCTCAGCTGCCCTACGTCAACAGTAGAGATGATTTTTGCCAATAACTGTGTCAATTCAGGTCATCCAACTGTCGATACCAGCTGCTTACAGAGGGGCGTGTAGCACTGGTAAATTGTAAGATCTGTGGCCAGTGAGAAACAGTAGTGATTAATTGTTGTGAGAGAAGGCTGTCTGTGAGGACAGGGTAGGTCATTATGAAGGAAAGGACCATGATTCAGTGAGAGTGACAGCCCTTATGGCAATGGCTTTCCTCTCCAAACATTACGTTTCAGCATAGCTCCTATTGGTTCCTCTCATGCTCAGATGGACGCTGGTACTATTAATTTGTGAAGAGGGCATTTACAAATCTAAAGATAATTTGAACGTCCTCAGCATTAAAAATAAACAACTTCCCGGTTTAAGCAAGTGTCAAAGTGTGCATTTGTTATAGCTCCTCTACATACTAAAAGATCTCCATTTTTTCCCGACAACGGAGATAGAACAAATAAGAACTGAGATCGTGATGTTATTGAAATAGAAGTTCTTTTTGTAGCTCACTCGAAGTATCAGATTCGACATACAGTTTCGTTCCAGAGAGGTGAAATACGAACTCATTATCTTCTGCAGACTCTATAAATAAGACGATAAATAATTTTTCTGTGTCGTTATCCACGCGTTCCCTGACATGCCCCCAGACAGGGTATCACTGATACTTAAAGTATTAGCTCCTAGCAATTTTCCTAATGGAACGCTGACGTTATTTGCTGAATAATTGGTAATTATACGTTCCTATTTTGGGCGGTACATCTTTATGGTGATATTTAACTCTTTAAAATTTATGTTGGTATTTTGTTGAGCAAATAGTTCGAACAGTGGCGCAAATGCTGCTTAAAGAAGATCAGGCAAAACAGGGTTGTTTTTTTTCCCCACTGTTTTCAGAGACTTTTCCTTTCCATTGCTTACTCCATACTTAATTTACATTTATGAGGAGTTCCCTTTCAGGCTGATAGTGCACTGAGACATGTGTATCTTGCATCTGTTTTGATTTTTCAGTGCGCCAGGTCACTGTTTCCCCCCAGCTTTGAAGACAGGCGTCAGAACAGATGAGACAAGTAAGATAATAAAAACCACAGGAAAACTATGAGGGCCGCAGCAAGGCTGTATGTAAAGTCTGACATTGGCAATAAGAAAAAGTTGTATGTAGCAAAGCCTCGGGTAAGAAATAATACCCATATGATACAATGAAATGCAAATTAAAAGAGAAGACAGAAAATGTCCTCTATTTCGGCAAACAGCCTTCTTCAAGAAAAGGAAAACAAAAAGAAAAAAAAAAGAACAGAAGAAAATGTGAGTGTGCATGAGAAAACGCGGCTTAAGTCGGCAGGGCTGATTTTGAGAAAAACGGCTTTGAAGAGAAAATATGGGTCCGACACAAACTTCCAACTTGGCGGTTGTTTAGGGGACCGTGGCATGTTACAGGGTAAACTGTAGATGAGCAGTGAACACTATTCACTATGATCTCTATAACGGCTTAGTTATTAGACTACGGTCTCCTAACAACAATCACTCCAATATTACTTGGTCAATTAGCTATTGCCACTTACAAGATTAAATGCCGATTTCTCAAAATCTTGTTTTAGGGGGGTCACTGACTTCAATTTATCAGAAATGTCTTGTCTTTTATTATATGTACAGAACTCAAAAAGACATGTTGCCGACTTATTGTGGGTTTTCTCATGCACACTCACAAATGGGAAAATTCAACAGATAAAATAATCGAACAAAGTAGACATATTCTATATATTTCATATTAAATTTTTTCATTGTTCGATTTTTATTTTTTCAGAGCCAATGGCGCCTTGCATGAAAAGAAATGCTTGATATAATGATAAATTGATGATTCTGATTTGTTATATTGCTGCAGCGTCTAAAAAGAAACAAAAAAATAGCCAGCCAGAATTTTCCCATAGTGTTTGAAGTTAAAATTACAGAATAAGTGATGTCAATCAAGGCCGACAGAGAAAATAGAATTGTGAATAAAATGCAATATTTTCGGTATTTGGTTTTGTAAAATACAGCATTGTTCATGACGTCCGCGCATTCGCCACTAGGGGCGGTACCAAATCTGTGCACGCTAAAAGCATCAGCTGTTTCATCTTATTGTTTCTAGTATTTTTGGTGAAACTAAGGATTTCCCCGCAGGCACATCAGAAACTAGGAAGAGGAGGAAGAGGAGGCAAACAGTTTATGGCTTCTGCTTGACCTTTCATATTAAAAATAATCTAGCTGACGGCCTAGGGTCCTGTAATGTTTTGCAAGCTTCTGCGTTGCATTTCCGAGAAACGTCACAATGATTTTCGTAGAAGAAAATTAGAATTGGCTGCTTGTGCCACAGAGTGATGCGTTCTTCAACATAACAACAAAATAAAATATAGTGAAGGTGGCAACGATTAATGTTTTGTTGACTTGACGAACTTAGCTGGTGGAATCGTCATTGTTGTCCTAGTGTTATTCATAAACGGGAGTGGAAGCGGAGAAGTTAATCACACACACTTTGAAGTGTTGCAGTAACATAACGAGACGGAAGAACTTCTTAGCCTGTAATTGCCAGTAAATGTCACTACATCCACCTTTGACCGGTCGGCGTTCTGTCGTGTTCAGCTGGCGGCGAGTTCTGGTTTATCTTAAATTTCCTGCCATTTCCCACTGAGATGATTGCAGTAAACACTGGCAGTGTTGCTTGTCCTGTCTGGCCTCGCAGTGACGTAGCATGAGTTGCCAGATCCCGGGGCAAGGCAAGTATTGGGGCCCCTTGACCCATGGAGCGTTAGCACTCCTTGTGTCCTTTCCACCAATCCAGTATTGAACGACCCCCCCCCCCCAAAAAAAAACCCATGAAAATACTGATGTAATTAAAATAAAATAAAATGCATTTAATTTTAGTATATTAAAATTTATTTAAAATCGCTCGTTTTTAATTCATGCAAACGTCAATAACAACATTGAAATCTACATAAAAATCTCTCTCAATTGACTGTATTGCTAGATTACTCATTCTTTCTTGGCTTATTGTAGACTCTGAGATGTTGTGATTAATTTCAACTTTGAGAACCTTCTTCCACAACTGGCAGTTGAAGCAATGATGGTTTTGATCTTTGCACCCCTAAAAAGTTTGCGCCCAGGTCAACCGCCCTTGTGGCCCTACCCATGCTACGCCACTGTGTCCCTGGATGTGTGCTGATATTTTCCATCTATTTATTTCGCTACATTTCCATGTTTGGATTTTCAGGTTCTTTGTTTTTAGAACCAGCACCCTGACCTTGTAGCTTCTCTAAATAAAAATAACATTTCCTAACAGCGTTTTTCCTATTCAGGGACTTAGCGCAGTTGTGGTTAATCCAGAAATTGCAGCCACAAGCTTTTTAAGCTTGTCAACACGAATCCATTTCCTTGATTCAGCAAACTTGATATGCAGATGGAAGACAGGCGGCTCAACAATAAGAAAAATTGGCAGCACGTTTTCGACCTTTTGGATGAATTGGTTTTTGTCATTTTCCGCTATGTTTCAGCAAAGTCTGTACTGGATCTGGCGTATGTCTGGTACAATGTCAGATTGATTTCCAGATATAAAATAAAGTCTTGTCAGAACGATATTGACGGCATGTACGTGATTTGAGAGCATTCAGGGAGTGCAGAAATGTTATAAGAAACTATAGATCATCTGTGGGGTCGCAGCAATGCTTGGGGCCAAGTCAAAATACGGCAAATCCAAAAAGAAAAAAGTTGTATGTAGCGAAGTTTCGCTTAAGAAATAATACATTCACAAATCAGTGGTGAGGAAGAGTGGAGGAGAAAGTCTCAAGGAAGAAATTTGTCTTTCCTTTCCTTTTGCCTTTTATTGTGTCGTTATTTCTTACCATGGGGCTTTTGCTACATACAAACTATTTCATTTTCTTTACTCTTTGTAGAAACAGGTTCCATCTGATGGATAATTATGTGGCCTATAATTTTTTGTTCCATTGTTGTAACTACGAGGTAATAGGTCATGAAAAATGATTTCATTGCTGTTGTAGTAACTGATTCTGTTGTTGATTTCTCAGAAATATTGTTGAGCACTATGATAGCCAGCGTTGTACACGAAGCATTGTCGTAAGTTGTTCTTCACTAGGTCTAAGAAAACGAAATATTTTGAATTAGCCCAAATCTGATTTGTATACGATATTCAATTTTAAAATAGACCTTACCAAGAATTGCCCAAAATCGCGACTTTACTTCTTGTTTGTTGTGTCTCCATTTTCTGAAAGACTTTTAGAATGTAGAAGAGGTATAATAGAAGCACACTTTGATACCTTTTAAAATGCTTTATGGCACTTATCAAGTTGTTTCACAGTTCCGATTTATTCTAACTCCGTATCATAATACTAAAGCCTCAAACGTTTACTTCGAATATCTCAGCTGTACAAAACCAATGTCACGAAGTGTATGCAACAAATTTAGTTTGGGATTTGTCCTTGGAGCTGTCGTAAAAGACGAAAGATTTAATTCGTAGCATGAATGAATGTGTGCCTTCTTGTAAAAGGGGCTTTTCAACAAAAATTTCAAATTATGCCTGCATAAATCTTGGAGGTGGGAAAATGCATGGTAGGGAATGGAAATTTCGTTTCCCTGAAATAAGGAAAAAGAAATTAATGCTTGATGGAGGCAGAGAAAACTCTTGATACAAAAGCCGACACATCGTAGTTCCTGGTTATGTCACAATGGAGTTGGGGTTAAAAGTGTTCCCGTCATATAAAATTGGTAAAAGCGTCTTGCTGTCATATCATATTTATTGGTTATGTTGTTGCTGCCTTGCTATTGACGATAATGATGATAATGGTGGTGGTGGTGATGATGATGATGATGAGATGACAATGATAATGATGATGATGATCATGATGGTGGTGGTGGTGGTGGCAGTGGTGACGATGTCCGCTTTTTTGTCAAAACTCCATCAGCAAATAAAAGTATTTGCAGATCACAAAGTATGCTCCCAGGGAGAGTCTTAACAAAATTACGGCGAGCAGAGAAAACTATAAACTAGAATATTACAGCATGTTCTCTCACTACTATCCAAATTGAAAAAAAATTGACAAAAAGAAAAAAAACTTGTACATAGTAAAGCCTCGCTTAAGAAATAAAACCCAAACGGTACAATGAAAAGCAAAGGAAGGGGGAAGACAGAATATGCCAATATTTCGGCCAAAGCTTACACAAGCCAGGACTCGCAGATAAGTATTATTTAAGATTTATTAATTTAATATTCTATTAATATTCCATATATTTCAAATTCTAATTTTTTTTAATGTTCGATTGTTTTACCTGTTTAATCTTCCATTTTTTTTCATTTGTTGTTTTTTTCTTTTCTTTTTCCTGGACGAAGACTTACCGTAAACATTGGCATTTTCTATCTTCCCTTTTCCTTTGCGTTTCATTGAATCCTTGAGGGTATTATTTCTTAGGCAAGGCTTTGCTACATACAACCTTTTCTTTTTGCGAATTTTTGACTTTACATTAAGCCTTTATGCCACCCCACACGTTTTTCTTTGGCTTTTATAATATTTCGACAATATCCAAATTAAATCCACAATAACCCACTTAATGTGCCTGATACCATCCCCTGAGATGAGCAGACTTCTCGGAAATAATTGAAACGGATAGAATTCAGGACTACGGCGAACTCTCTAATCGTTAGCTTTCGTGACATTCAAACTAGGTGCCTGGCTACTGAGGTGTCCATCCACAATTTTTGACACTTCTGGATCTGCGCGACTTAAGCGTTTTACTGTCATTCTCCAGCTCACATTCGATTCACTAATTCAAACAACGTACTGAAAATGGAACAGCAGTCAGACGCGGCTGTGGTTGCATTCCATCAATTGAAAAAGTGTGTTTTCAGGCGTTTCTTAAAGCAGATATGTTCTTTATATCTCTCTGCTTTGGTGAACGGGTCGATTTGAGCCCAATATTTCCACATAATATCAATATCATGGGAAATAGTCTTTGTCTTTTAAGGTGGCTGATGAAGCTTGAATTGCTAATTCACACTAGCAGGCAGTTATTACCGTGCAACTATCATCATTACTACGATACAAAATAATACCTCTGGAAACTAAGAATCATCTAATTATAAGCATATTCATATCAACACTAGGCTAACAATGTCAGACATGGACACCCCCCCCCCCAACCCCCCTCCCCCCCCCCCCCCCCAAATCAAAAGAGCAAAATAATAACAGTATAAAATAACCAACAAAATAATCAGTGCAAAAAAACCAACACTATGCTACCAATGTCAGATATGGACATCCCCCCCCCCCCCAAGAAATAATAGAAAGAGCAAAATAACACCAGTAGAAATGAGATGTCTGAGAAAAGCTCTAGGGGTCTCAAGAAGAGAAAGGAATGAGGAAGAAAGAGGAGAAACAGGTCTCCAACCATTACCCAGATATGTATAGAAACTGCAAATAAAATGGTTTGGACACCTCCTAGGAATGTCACCAAATACTTTAACTCAAAGAAAATATTAATATACAACGAGGGAGGGGGGGGGGGCGATGCCGCTGATGGAGTGATGACGATGGGGAGACGACGCTTTACAAAATAGCACATATCCCTCCTATCCCTGCATCCCAGATCCCTACCTCCCCTAGACACCATATGGCAGGGGTGGCCAAACTTGCTTTATGTTAAACCCAAATACAGTAAACTATTTATACATATTTATATATACAAAATATTAAGAAATACGTGTATGCAACAATATTTACTCATGTGTGCAGTTTTTCAAACTGTTATTTTGTATTGATTTCAATAATCACAAAGTACACATAATAATAATCAAATGTTTTCAAAGAAAAAAAAAGCTCAGCCAACATATTTCCACCAGCAATATATTGAAGGTCAAAGAGCCGCATGTGGCTCGCAAAGCCGTGGTTTGGTCACACCTGCCATGTGGGTACAAGAGGCAGCTAAGAAGGAGAAGAGGAAGAAGAAGAAGGTGAAGAGCATGATGATGATGAAGAAGAAGAAAAAATGCAGCTATTATTTGGGTCCGTCTTCCATTGTACGATAATGATGTTGGTGATAAAGACAACGATGGCGGTTGTAATTTTACTTGGCAATGCTGCCATTGATCTTGATGATTGTGACGAATAGGGTGAAGTTTTCACTGTGTGGTAAAGCCCGTTCTCACTGTGGCAGATGTCGTGATGGCTTATTGTGATCGGTTGTCTTCTGGTGCTGGTTCGTGGCAGCAGGGCTGGATTAAGTTTTTGTAGGCCCCTGAGCTACAGATATTGTGAGGTTCCAGTAATAATTAATAAAAGCACAGATTCTTGAAATCAGTTTATTCAATTTCTACAACCTAATGTCATATATAGATTATTATATATAAAACCTATCAATATTTTCATAAAAATAATATTCTTTGTTTTAAGGAGAACGACCTGCAACAAAAATTAACTACAGTTTTGATATCTACAATTTCACTTAATCTCTGGAGGCCCTCTGCCCGACAGCCCATAAACCCGGCACTTCGTGGCAGTTGGTTATGATGTTGCTTGTAGCAAAGATGTGATGATGAAGAACTTGAACAGAAAAAAAAGTAACAATTTAACTTTTAGACCATTTGGAAATTATTGTTTGGAGCCATGGCGCACCGAGCCACCACTATTTTGACGAAGACTTAAAACTTTCTTTGAAACATCTCACACTCAAACTCAAACTCCTTTGAATCAACACACGAGACAGACCTGTTTTGGGATTTATTAGTGCACACAATGTGCAGCTGAACTCTTAAGTCCACATCTCATGCTGAAACCGAAGCAAAAACAGATTGGACTCAGCGGACTAAAGTTTTTAGTTGGGTTATGCGAAACGCTGTGTAACATTTTAGCCGAGACACAAGATACCGAGACGGTTCAGTTCGCCAAATTCCGTCCGTCGACTTTGCACGCGTATCATCCATGTCAACAATGCAACAATTCGCACCACACATCTTTATAATTGAAAAAAAAAAGACCAGTACCACAGAGCTCTGTGAGTAGTACTCGTCTTGTTTATACGCGCGCAAGTTGTGGACATATCGTGAAAGAAGAAAATAATGGCCCGTCTCGGTATTCTGTGTCTCGGATTTGACTCAGCGCGCTCTGGTTCTTAGTTGGGTTATGCGAAATGCTGAGTAACATTATACTTTCGTATTATCTTCGCCGGAGGTTTCCATTTGAAGTCGTATAATTTAAATTGAATTTTATATTCAGTGTTTCCTGATCTTCTCACTGATTAGTTAAATGAGGAAGTTAGAAACGAATAACCAACAGGGTCTTCTGTCTATAATATAATTCTATTAAGAAACTCGATTTATAGAGGCGTTTCTCTTGCAACCTAGATTTGCCCACTTTTAGAAAATCTTTTTAACCCACTTAGCCACGAGAGTTAAATGTGATCGCATATTGAATATTTTACTGAAGTTCTGCAGACAGATTCATTTTTATAGACACGCACAGAGCACGTGCTGGTAGGAAACTTCTCTTTTATGGTGTTCTTTAACGTGACTAATTAATAGACGAGTAGTGTTGACTGATTTGAGGGCATTCACACCTTAAAAATGGACTCCACTTGATAATTACATAACATATTTTTGGTTTATCTTGTTCCCAATTACAAGGTTGCATAATGATCTTATTACTGTTGTTGTTACAATGTATCGTCAATCTTGTTGTTATATGGCTGTTGTTATTGTCTCCTTTGTTGTTATACTTGTAGTTGTTGTCGTCTTCTTCACTGTTATACGATTGTAGTTGTTGTCTTCTTTACTGTTATATGATTGTAATTGTTGTCTTCTTTACTGTTATATGGTTGTAGTTGTCGTCTTCTTTACTGTTATGTGGCTGTAGTTGTCGTTTTTTTTACACTAATGTGGTTGTAGCTGTCGTCTTCGTTACTGTTAAGTGGTTGTAGTTGTCGTCTTCGTTACTGTTATGTGGTTGTAGTTGTCGTCTTCTTTACTGTTATGTGGTTGTAGTTGTCGTCTTCTTTACTGTTATGTGGTTGTAATTGTCGTCTTTTTAAACTGTTAAGTGGTTGTAGTTGTCGTCTTCTTTACTGTTATGTGGTTGTAGTTGTCGTCTTCTTTACTGTTAAGTGGTTGTAGTTGTCGTCTTCTTTATTGTTAAGTGGTTGTAGTTGTCGTCTTCTTTACTGTTATGTGGTTTTAGTTGTCGTCTTCTTTACTGTTATGTGGTTGTAGTTGTCGTCTTCTTTACTGTTATGTGGTTGTAGTTGTCGTCTTCTTTATTGTTAAGTGGTTGTAGTTGTCGTTTTCTTTACTGTTATGTGGTTTTAGTTGTCGTCTTCTTTACTGTTATGTGGTTGTAGTTGTCGTCTTCTTTATTGCTAAGTGGTTGTAGTTGTCGTCTTCTTTACTGTTAAGTGGTTGTAGATGTCGTCTTCTTTACTGTTAAGTGGTTGTAGATGTCGTCTTCTTTACTGTTAAGTGGCTGTTGTTGTCTTCTTTACTGTTATGTGGCTGTAGTTGTCGTCTTCTTTGCTGTTGCTGTTGAAGTTGTTTTGGTCGCCGTCCCGGTTTTTGTTATCGTCGTCTTCGTTTCTTATCATTGATGTTGTCGTCGTTGCCATCTTCGCCCTCATCCTTCTTGCTGTTGCTGTTGTTGTTACTTCCTCAGAAATACTGTTAATGTTATTTTTGTTATGGTAGTTTACCTGAAGCCACGGTGGCGTGTGCATCTTGTAATTTGTAAGTTGCTGCAACTCATCATACTACTATGGATGTCACCGTCGGTATGTCAGTATAGGCCTGGGTGGTAAGGAATCTACTCCAGTGCTGATGGTGGAAGGAATTGTAGCAGGGGTGGTAGGAACATGTTGGTGCATTCTTCCGAGCAGTGCTGGTTTGAGCTGAGTTTGAGTTCAGGGTTCAGGGCGTGTCAGCGCGATGAAAGCCACTTTGTGCCTTTCCCGGTCTGTGTGGGTACTTCAGTTATGTCTGGTGTTCAGAGCTTCATCAATTTAAATTTCACAGATAGAATTAGATAGTTCCGTGTAAACTTTATTACATTGACAAAATTCTTAAAAGTTGTTTTGTATTGATCTGAAAAAAAGTTTTGTAAATGTGTATAAACAAATTTAAATCAAGTTGTATCTTAGCCTCCTTCACTAAAGACAAGACGCTCTGTGGGTCCGTGTCAGAATATAATTCTTTCGTGGATCCGCAGGTACAGTGTTTCTTCGGATACGCATAAAATCTACATATTTGGTTAAAAAAGTTTTTTTTTGTTGATAATTGGCAATGATAAAGAAGAGACATAAATTTGCGATATAGTTGCCCACAGTTTGCCAGCTTTGTTTCGAATTCGAAAACTCGAATACAGTTTCTGAACAGGAGGAGGGGGTGGGGGGGGGGCTGACAGAGGGCTCGAGGATGGGGAGAGAGGGGTCGGTAAAATCAGGGTTAAAAACAGTCTGGGTTGTTTTGTTTGTCTGTTTGTTTGTTTGTTTTCTCGTGGTGACACATAAACTTTCTGAAATGGCATGTTTATTTAACTTTCTAGGTCGACGACACCGAGAAGCCCTTTACCAGCAACCTGAACCGAAAGCTTGCCGCCTCCGAGTTTTTCCAGCACTTTCCGGGCTTCAGAATTCCTTGTTTACCCTGGAAAGTGGACAGAGAAAACTGATAAGCCGAGGATGGAAGAGAAAAGATGGATTGTGAGAGCAAGAATCAGCTACGTTATGGACACAGCTCTCACATGGCTTCGTTTTAAGACATGATGAGATAAGGTAGATGAGGTGACATGGAATGGGGCGAGATAATAATATGAGGTAAGATAATAGTGTGATATGATCAGACATGTTGATATCGGATGAGATTAGGTAAGTTTAAATTGAATTCAGGAGGATAAAATTTGATTGGTTATGATACGATACTCGATTCCATGGGCAATTTGCCACAATTATATTACCTTCTAAACTTAATGGCTGAGTTTCGCAGCTGAAATACAAATACGACATAGACTATAAAAATACACACATACAAAGTCATAATGTGGCAAAAAGAAAATGTTGTATGTAGCAAAAGCCTCGCCTAAGAATTAATATAGAAACGATACAATAAATCGTGGAGGAAAGTGTAAGACAAATCAAACTTTCGATCGATAACAAAATTGAGCAAATAAAACAAAATGATAGAAAGTTATTCAAATACGAGTACTTACCTGCTAGTTCCAGGCTTGGATTTTTGGAGCGCACCACATCAATCTGTCAATGTATAGTGGCTCAAGGCCTAGCGCACCTATTCAGTCATGTCCTCTCGTACTTAGACACAAACTCTAGGATGGTATAAAAAGGATGTAGCGCACTGAGACCAGTCTGTTTTGAGCCGCTTTTAACTCAATCTTTGGGTTTGAGTTTGATTTTAGAGAAAATCACGTCGACACGACAACGGCCATACTGTGCATGGAAGAAGCGAGACAGTGGACAGAACAAAGCAGAATGAGAGGACAGAAGGAGATGCTACCAGTAACAAGAACTTCCTTCCAATCAACTAGCGAGACAGGCTTATTTCAGTCTCTTTAGAGCGCGAGGCCCCGTTTAACTCCGTAGACCACAAAACCGAGACAAAACAGACTTGAATCGGTGCCCCATGGACGTAAAGGCAGTCTATCAAACTCAAATTTGTCTCGACATGAACAATTATAAGTCATGTTGTCCTCTTTTGTGGGGGTATCATACTAAGACCAGAACGGCACAGTCAGCAACTGACAGACTTGAAGTGCACATCATAATTTCCTATATTTTCTTAGTAAATCCAAAAAGATCCTATCATTCAAATCATACTAAGCCCGGTCAGACACAGTCAGCTTCTACCACAGTTTCTTGGGTGTAGCCTACATTTTGCTGGCATCAATTAGCTGTGACGTTCCTGGCTTAGTATGATTACCCCCCCCCCCTCCCCCCCTTACTTAGTCCGCCTGTCTTTGCTTTCTGTTTCTTTTAAACCCAAAGTTGTGGAGACAGGTGGGCCAGCCTACAGTTCAGACCGGTGGCCTACTGAGCTATGAGACACGTCCATCCGTTTTCCGTCTGTGTTGACTCATGTGTGCAAAAGTCTCTCTTTCCGCCCAGCTGTCTCAAGACGCTTTCGACGCACCCGAACTCGTGACACAGATTATTTTTTTTTTCCCGAGCTCACTATACTTTTTTTTTTTTTGGTACCCCATTAGAGAGTCAGTCTAACTTGTTAAATATGGATATGTTCAGACAACACTGTCAGTACTGTGACATCCTGTTACTTCGTCTTTTTCGTATTTTATGTTTTAGCTGCTCTTTGAAAAACAAAGAGGAAATGAGATCTGTTACTGAAAATGTTTGTAACTTTTCTATTTGCCCCCAGTCTATACAGAACCTAAAGGTGACCTCTTTCCACTTTCCCGCTTCATCAAAAGAAGCGTCCATTGTTACTCCTGATGCCGCAACAATAATAAAAGTCTCTAAACTGTAGAGGTCCGCTCTAAAGTGGCTGTTTATGTTAGTTCTGTTAATGTCCTAACCAACTCCTAGCTGAATGAGACAAAGTGCAACAGTGGTATGGGTAATAAAGATTTTGTTTCAGTCCCGCAGTGAAAGATCTTAAGAGGTTTCCCTTTTAACTCCATAACACCAAGAAACCAGACAAAAGAGACTTAACTCAGTGTTTAGATCTTTATTTTAGGAGGTTCCCTTTCCTTTGGCATTTACACCTCACTTTTCTTGTTTTTATTTTTTCTTGTTGTGGTAGGGATACGTCTTTTTATAACTTTGCTCGGGCCACGACCTTGTTAGGCCTGCTCTTCTCGATTTCCAACTGACAAGGTATTTTTAACGTGCGCAACATACACTCGGGCCCTCCGAGTTTTTCGTCCTTGTCCGAGAAAACTAGGTGCTCGATCTTACCTACCACAGGATCCAGGGACAGGAATTCTTTTTACCAGAAGAAAATTTCAATATGCTGGCACCGACCGGGAATCGAACTCGGTACCTTCGGCATGAGAGGCGAGCACCTTGCCGCTAGACCAACGTGTCCGCTGATAGACTTGACTCAGCGAGCCAACAGCCTTTAAATATGCTGCCATAAATATGACGTCTTTCACACAGACACACAGACACACATACACACACAAAAAATGGATTTAGGTCTCACTTGACAACATTTATAACACAATAATCGATTTTTTTCCTCCCTACCAAAATCAAGAAGCCATGAGGGCCCGCACACGAGGGATTCTAAATCGATCGACGACGAAACTTAATTACGTTTTAAATATTAAGGGCCTGCTTTTGAGAAATCTGGGGAGTCTTCTCTCATTACAAGAATTTATATGTGGCTTTGTTTGCCGTGTTTTGGTTTAAAAAAAAAAAAGGAAATACAATATGGAATGATTAAAAAAAAAAATCGCAATAGTTGCTGAAATTGAAATTGTTCGAGGATGGTCTAATTTGTCATTCAGATAAGTCATAAGCAAAAATGATAATAATACTAATTTTGAGAAAGAGAAAGGGATCTAGAGATGGTGATGAGAAAGCTGAAGAGGATTCTGTTGCTGAAATTGGTGAAGAAGTTGGTGATGGTGGTGGTAGTCCTATTGAGGATTACGACGAAGAAGGACACGTCGCAGAAGAAAAGCAGGAAACAAAAAGTCTTGTATCTGTCTGTCTGACTGTGTGTCTCTCCCTCTTTCTCTCACTGCTTTCTCTCTCTCTCTCTGTCTCTCTTTCTCTCCTCAAACAGACTACAATAAATCTTCGGCAATACAACAGAGGGCCGGCGGCAAGAATAGTTCTACTTCCTGTACAGGATGAATGCTGAGCTAGAAGTCTCTGCTATGTAACCCAACGAACTGGAAAAGAGGCAAAGATTCAAAGATGAAGACCAGTTGTTCTCAACCTTTTTCAGACTATCGCCCCCTTAAGCTGGATTTTCATGTGTACGGAAACGGAAACGGCAAACGGAAACGTCAAAAGCTCCTCATGTAGTGAGATAGAAGGAAAATGTTTGTGTGTACAGAGGCGCCATTTCCGCACACATGGAAACACTCTTTCTTTTCACGGCCTTTTTTTCCCCCGCATAAAAAAAGAAGAAAAAATCCCTACTCAAACCCAATGGTTACATTTCACAGGAAGACAGACCACACACAAGTTAGTAAAGTTAAGTTTCCCAGTGCCCTGTTAATGACAATAAGCGTGTTGATGATTAATTATCAAACATCAAGCAATCTTTATCAAATGCACAAAAAATAGGTCTTTTCTGTTCTTAAAACCCTCCACACGCGCTGTTGAATTTATAAGTCAGTGATTGCCATATTATTTGCCCCCAAATCGCCCCTGCGGTCATTTTTTTCACCCCCTCTCCCTTTTATCGTTTTCGCCTCCCTGGAAATCAAAGTCGTCCCCATCGCCCACATTGAGAACCACTGACATAGACAGACAGAGAAGGAGAAGAAATAGAAACAAAAAGACAGAACAACTGACATTGAGACTCAATAGGAGCCACGAATCAGCCCCCGAAAAACCCGAAACATAGGACGAAACACGAACGAATGAACAAAAAATCCCAGCCCCAATCTAACACTTGGCATCTCTTTCTTAACATTATTTTTTTAAATTTCAGCTGGATGATGACGGAACACCGCCGTTGTTCCCGAGGTTTTCTTGACAGATGAAAGAAAGAAAACTATAGAGGAGATCAATGAAAAACAGTGAACAAAATGAAAGCTGGAGCCAAGGCACGTACAATGAAATTGAAGGTTGGCCAGAGACTTCCCTTAGTGCTGGGCACAGTTCCGATTCCAGGGTCGACTACTTAGATACTGACCTTCACCTTTGTGTTTAGGTCTTTATTGTAGGAGGTTTCGCTGCTGCCATTAGCATTTAGACCTCGCATTTCTTGTTTTTATTTTTCTTGTGCTTGTTTCTGCGTTTTATTGCTTTTTTTTTTTTTGTGGTAGGGATCCGTTGTTTTTTTTGGGAATTTTGCCCAGGCAGCGCTAGCGGCCTTGTTCGGCCTGCTCTTCACCACCTTCAACTGCCAAGGTATCTTTAATGGGCGTAACGTGTACACGGGTTCTCCGAGTTTTTGGTCCTTATCCGAGAAGTCTAGGTGCTCGATTCTACCTACCATAGGATCAGGGACAGGGTTTTTCTTTCCCGCGATAAAAATTCCACAATTCGGTATGAGAGGCGAGCACCTGGTTTCTAGACCACCGTCTCCCCCACCTTGCGACCCCGATACCAGAATATAGCACCGGTATCGGTCCTAGTGCCGACAGTGCTGAATAGATCGAAACATTACACTATAAAGATTTTAAATATTTCCAGAATTATTTTGGTGCCCCCTCCCAACCCCCGACAGAGCAATGCCTGGCACTAGACAGGAGACAGCCAACTCAAATTTGAACATTAAAAAGACGTCACTCCTCTAGTCAATTGAGGGGTCAGAGTGGACACCAGTATCGGAACCTTTCAGCAAAGAGCCGTAACGTCATTAGAGCCGGTGTCAGTGTCGACTCCAACGAGAAGTTATGGCGTCGGGGCCTGGAGTCGCGACACTGAAAAGGTGCTGATGCCGCCCAGCCCCAATCCCCTGTACTTCAACTGTGCCAATTTGGCTCTACTGCAATTGTTTACTTTTCTCTTCACTGTTGGTGGGAACACACGTAATAAGTTTTGACTCCCACGGGGAAAATGTGTGCGAACGATAGAGAGACGGACAGGCAAACAGACAGACGGATGGACGGACGGACAGAGACAGAGAGGGTGTGCATTTTGGAGGGGAAAAAAGAGTGGGAATGAATGAAAGAGAGAGAAAGTCGGTGACAGAAATAAAGATACAAAGACAGACATGCAGTTAGACAGAAACAAGGAGAAAGAGAGAGAGAGAGAGAGAGAGAGAGAAAGAGAGAGAGAGAGCGAGAGAGACAGGGACAGAGACAGAGAAAGAGAGAAAGAGAGGGGCAGGACAGAGGCAGAGAAAGAGAGAGACAGAGTGAGGGAGAGACAGACAGACAGATAGACCGACAGAGAGAGATGGAAGCGAAAGAGAGGAAAAGAGACAGACAGACAGAGACAGACAGAAAGAGAAAGTTTTCGTCCCACTTCAGCACAATGAAGCCATCTTAAAATTTATCAAAGAGAGAGAGAGAGGGGGAGAGAGAGAGAAAGGGAGAAAGAGAGAGAGAGAGGGCGGGGGGGGGGAAGAAAGAGAGAGAAAGAAGAGGCAGAGACAGACAAACAGAAAGATACAGAATGACTGAGAAAAAGGTTTGTTTGGGTGGAGCTATCCCTCCCCCTTCAGTACAACGAGGGTATATTTATATTCAATAAGAGAAAACCAGGCCAGAGCGTTGGTAAGAACACCGAAAACTGAGTGCCTCCTAGAAACCGCAAGAAATTAGTTAGATTGGGTCCTGCCCCGTGTGAAATTCGAAAGTGGAACTTCTTGCACCCTGGGTCAAGCACTCTAACCAGTGAGCCACCACGCCTGCCCCCAAAAGAAAATGGGGAAAGTGAGAAGAAGGACGGAGGGGGTTGGGGTGAGTGGGGGGGGGGGGGCGAGCAGTTTCATCTATCTCTGGGTAGCTAAAAGCGAGTTGTAGAAGAAATCGACGCCTTGAATTCCGAGACAACCATAATTATACAAAAGCTAGAAACATGCCGTTTTCAGAAGTTTTCACGTAAAATTGGGTGCACAATCTAATTACAAAACCGAATAGAAAGATACTGGGTTATGTTCACTGCTCATCTACAGCTAACTGTATAAAACACTAAAAATGTAGTTTGCGAAAGACACATGAAGTCGTGGGTACACATCCATAATATCGTGCTCAGCGCGGACATTATTCGAAGTTGTACCGTATTTTGTTCTACTCCACTTTTTATAGTTTTTCTTTTCTAGCTTTTCCTGTTCGTGTTTTAAACTTAACAGACGCAGCAGCAGCAGACAGCAGACAGCATGTATTTATAGAAAGATCTCACTTCCACTAGATCGCGAAACTAGGTCGCTGCGGTAAACAAAAATTGAAAGAAAGAGACCGCCTTTACCAAAGATAGTGTGCATTATCTGTTTATTGTGGTTTGTTCATATTTTGGGGCTGATTGAAACTATTTAGGGCCTTTTGTAAGCCCTTACGCCCCGTGGAAATGTACAAACGGGTATTGTTTACCACAGCGACCTATTTTCCGCTCCATGCTAACAGTTGTTTCTCGGCGCCTCCAGTGTCTCGCAGTGCAAATTGACCAATCGTGAAACCTCTCTATGTATACATACATACTCTCTGGCAATAGCCACGTTTGTTCAACCAGCTAGTTAGATCGTGACGTCACGGCATTTAGTTTCATCGAGATCTTACGAGTTAGGACGTGTGCGAGGTCGCATTAAATTTAAATGCCATGGAGTCACCATCCAACTACTCGGCTAATCAAAATCGGCTGGTGCCGGCCAAGGCTTCAATCGGGTTTTCATATGTGCGGAAACGGAAACGGCAAAAAAAAAATCCACATGTGCGGAAGCGGCCTTTTCGTAAACACGAAAACATTCTCTCTATTTCACTACTTGAATGATTTTTTTGTTACGTTTCAGTTGCCATTTCCATTTCCTCACACATGAAAACACAGTTCTACAGTGCCGTCTTTAGGTAGGTTGACGGCACTCTCCAGAGCAGCATAAAATGATCACGGTGTTCAAAATATTGCGAATTAAAAAGCGAAGGAAAGCATATTTTTTTTGTGCGCCACAACATACAGGTTGGGTTTAAATGTTGAGCTAAGGCACACCGGTTGTTTCAACGAGCGAGCTGGTGACATACGAATGAACGCGATTACTGAGTTAGAAAGTTTAGTGTGACAGGCTCTTTTGGGTTCAGCGGTCGAGCTCATTCGTGCGTTATTAACTCGCCAGTTTATACGGCCGGCGTGCCATTATAAATAAAATGTAGACGCCCGACAAAATGAAGCACATTTCGGCACTTTATCTAATTCGACAAAATCGTTAAAAGGCATAAGGTCCATTTTATAATTTTTGCGTTTTCGATATTTTTGGAAAGTTTAACCTCTTTACAATTTCTTTTCCAAATGTTAGTCTTCTTTGAAAAGGGTAAATGCCTAAAAAAAATGACTTTAAATCCAGACACCATCAACAATTTTGACTAAAAACTGACTCTTTAAAAGTGTTTTTCTCAAAACAGTGGTTGTGTCAATGCCTCTCTTTGGGAGGCCAAATCTTCTCTGCCTATTAAATTACAGCAATAATTATTTTTTTTACCAAATGAAAGGGTTTTGAATAACCTATCTGGTGATACCAATATCTCCATACCACCAAAAAGCACGAAGTGCCTCATTTTGTCATGTGGCTACACTAATATTATTAAGCTCTTGCAGTTATTGTTGCCGGTTATTTTTATCCACTTAGGTACTTGCAAGTGGGAAAATACCACCGTACATTGTATTAACAAAAGAACCGGCGCTGTTCTCACGTACTACATCCACTGATAAACACCCCATCGCTGAATGGTCAGAAAGTCATCCCTTCTTACTGTGCTATCTCCGTGTGGCTGATCATCTTTCACGGTACAACTGATCCAAGATCCAAATACTTCCAGACAGTTCTGTTAGGTTTTGAGAAAACCATCATGATGGTTGTATGTCTATTGTCGTGTTATGGTCGTTCCATTTAGATGAGTGGAAGAGCGATCTATGGTTTTTATATAATTATATTTCATTCTATTTTATTAGCTAAGGTACCTGAATTTGCCTGGGATAAAACTGCTTCTAGACCCTCCCTCAGACTCCCTCTTTCTCCCTCCCTCCTTCTCTGTCTTTTGCTTTCTCTTTCTCTCTTTTTCATTTTCTTTCACTCTCTCTCTCTTTCCTTCTCTCTCCCTGTCTCTATTTTCTTTCTTTCTCTCTCTTTCTCTCTCTCTCTCTCTCATTTTCTTTCTCTCTCTCTCTCTCTTCTTTCTTTCTTGCTCTTCTTTGTTTCTCTCTCACCCGGATTTGTCTGGGATAAAACTGCTTCCAGACCCTTCCCTCCCCCTTTTCTCTTTCTCTCTCTCTCTTTCTCTTTATTTCTTTCTTTCTCTCTCTCTAATTTTCTTTCTCTCTTTCTCCCTCTTGCTGGGATAAAACTGCTTCTAGCGACCCCTCCCCCCCCCCCATCAGCCACCATCTCCTTTCTTTCTCTCTCTCTCTTACTGTTTTTTCTTTCCTACTTTCTTTCTCTCTCTGTGTCTCTCTCTCTCTTCCTTTGGCTATGATAAATGTCAGGAGCAGAGTTAGGGTCTTGGGGAGCATTCGACTGCACGAGAGGCAGCTAACTCACACTCGGACACAACCACACAAGAAAAGTATCAAACAACTAGAGTATCTATATATGTCAGGCCGGTCAGGCCATGTTTTACATAAATATTAATAAACAAAACAAAAGACAATAGAGGTATATTCAAAGCAATAAATTCTAATTACTAACTTTATGATATTCATGTAATTATGGATCCTTATTGGATGTACTGCAATCAATAGCAAATAGGTATATTATACGAAACTAGATATCAATTTAAAGTGTCAGTTGAGTCGCCACTGGCCAGTCGCCAGGCAAACTCTCCATAAATCATATGGGCTTGAATGTTAGGAGAGCCCAGTACGTTCCAAGCCTACAGAAGCACACTTCGGCTTGTAGGTAATTATGCAGTTGCAAAAAAACTATTTATATATATGCACAATCATTATTCAATTCATCAACAATGTGCCATATTACTTCAATCATACTATGGAAATAATTCTATAACACAGGCCACTCGTCGTCGAGCGCCAGCTGGGGTTTCCCTAGACTTCCTATGAGGCTGTGGTTCTCTCTCTATCTCTGATCTTCTATTATGCTTGAACAAATAAGATATATTACCATTGGTCACGCCTACTGGTAGGCGCGAACATCAAAATAGCGCAGCGTGGGCTTTCAAAGGTCAGCCCACTCAGACCTTTCTTTCTAGAGCTCAGTCAGTCCGTTAGCAAGGACTTCTAGTCTTCAAATCACAGTTCAGGTACTGGCCAGCCGGATATACATCACGACACGATGCTTCTGCTCGTCTGTATTCCATAAATCTGAACGTTACACGATGTTTTATACTATCTGGCTACCCAGCAGTGCTAGTCCGCTGGCCCAATTAGTTCAGCTATCTCATTGGTCGAAACCTCCCACCATTTTAATTGTAGTAATACGTCTGCACTGTTCTACCAGCCAGTTAACGTGCAAAAACTTGTCTAGTCATACTTAACAATGTCAACTATCCCCACCTTGTTTCACCCCTACTCCATTACTTATTAATCACGAACATTAAAACCGACAAGCGTGACTCTAACAGTTTAACTTTACATTTATTTACTCACCAACTATAATTCGCGAGGACCGTTCAAGGCCACCAGCCAATTTCTCATGGTCCTGGTAAAACAACAACAACTCACTCTCTGCGTGAGTTTTAACAACATCCGAATCATGACAATAAAACTGCTTCTACCTCCTCCCCTCCGTCTCCCCTTTGCTCTCTCTCTCTCTCTCTCTCTCTCTCTCTCTCTCTCTCTCTCTCTCTCTCTCTCTCTCTCTCTCTCTCTCTCTCTCTCCCTCTCTCTCTCTCAGATAGAGTATAAAGCCAACCTCCCATATTTTCCCTACACTTTTCCATATGAGTTGTGCACCAAATTGAACTCGTGTCAAACAGGCCTCCCATAAAAACCTGGACCACTGGAAAACAAATTATCGGGAAAATTGTTCTTCTAAACATGTGTAGACAATACCTGGGGCTGCCAGAGTTTCCAAGAATCAGCTTTAGTGTGTGATGAAAGTAAACTGGGTTGAAAATGAAAAGTTTCGGGTGAATCACTACAGAAATGAGACCTCCCTGCGTGACAATACTTTGGAATTGTCTGTTTATTATTGGATTTCCTGATTCCAGCACAACACTGCTTTATAAAATAAAATTATTATGTTTTTTTAAAACCTTAATTTTTTCTGACAGAAAATTACTGTTAACCATAATAATTATATCAATTAATTATAAATCGTAAAGGCACATAAATATAGATTTTTGTTTGTTGTTGTTGGTGCTGCTGCTATTGTTGTTGTTAGTGTTTTATATGAGCGAGTACACATCATCATACTAATAAAGAAAGGTCAAAGATGACTGCATTCTTTGAAATCCTTTGCCATTGCACGTATAAAGGTCTCTTGAGTTTAAAAAAAAAAAATAAACGCTTCATAGATTTCAAAATAAATCGATCTGTATTCAAACATTTCTTTAATTAAAGTGTTAGCAGCTTCGTACAGGGCGGCTGATGCAATCGATAAATAAGCAAGGCTGACAGGAAATATCCTTGGGTGCGAAAGAGAGATGCAATGAGAAACTGCACTGAGAACTGACGCGTGCTTAGGGTTGAAAAATCTTTAACTCTCTAGCCAAAATACCAGACAAGCATTGTAAAGAGAGCATGTACGTTTTCACTGTCGTGATTTTTTTTTTTTCGCATGCACATCATGACCTTTAAAATAATATCATAGCTGAAAGATACAGCAATCCTTTAGGGAGCAGATAGAATCGATTGATTTCACTGGCATAAAGGTTTTAATATGTGTATTGTCAGTATTGAGGAATATCAGATGTCACAGCCTGGCTAATCAGAAATTTCAGCGATATGGACACACACACACGCGCGCTAACACACTCACACTTACATACACACAGAGAAGGGTGGTGTAAGAGAGAAAGGAGGAGAGTCAGGGAATGGATAAGGAAACAGAGGAAGGAGGGAGAAAGAGCGGGGGGGGCGAGAGAAGGATAAAGGGACACACACACAATACAGACACAATGAGAGAGAGACAGAGATTAGAGATAGACAGAGCGAGAATAGGAAGAGACAGGGACAGAGAGAAAGAGAGATGAGAGGCAGAGAGAGAGTGTGAGACAAAGAGAAGGAGAAAGAGAGAGACACCCAGACAGACGACAGACACATGCACACACACACACACACACAAATAACGCATACAGCCTACCACTTTAAACATTTCCGTTCAACAAATTAGAATTGCAAGTTTTTTTTTATCAGAGTTAGTGTTAGGATAAATATTAATTATGTGCAACTGGTCAGAGGTCCCTAAAAGCAAATCCTCAATTCATGCCCTTTCACTGAATGAACTAGATCTAAAATCAGGACACAAACACACACACACAGGCACCTACACATACATACAATTAACACAAAAAGCCATCTATTTCAGACACCTCTTTGTCACCCTTTTAGAATTGCAAGTTCTTGTTTTAGTGTTAGCATAAGTCCGACAAATCTGCCACACAAGTCCGACAAGTAAGATGCGCAAGTCCAACAAGTTGGGTGAAAAATTACAAGTCCAACGCACAAGTGCAATAAGTAGGCCAAAAAATTCTGATAAGTCTGACACACAAGTCCGACAAGCTGGCCAAAAAACTTTGACAAATCTGACTCACAATCGAACAAGTTTGACGAAAAGAGTCTGGCCAGCCTGACGCATAAGTCCACTAAGTTTCACCTAACAATTCAGACAAGGTCGAAGCACAGGTCCAAGAAGTTGGCCGAAAAAGTCTGATAATCTGACCCACAAGTCCAACCAGTTGGCCGAAAAAATACTCCGAGAAGTTGAGTCTGACGCACAATTCCAATAAGTTAATCGCCAAAAAATCAGACGAGTCCAACCAGTTGGCCAAAAAAATTGCCAATAGTGTGATGCACAAATCCAACAAATTGCCCAAAAAAATTCTCGTAAGTCTGACGCACAAGTCTAACAAGTTGGCCAAAAGATTTCGTCAAGTCTAATGAGCAGATCCAAATAGTTGGCAGAAAAAAGTCTGATAAGTCTAACATACAAGACCAAAATGTTGGCCGAAAAGTTCCAACAAGTCCGACGCACAAGTCTAATAAGTTGGCCGAAAAAATTCCGACAAGTCTGACCCAGAAGTACGACAGGTTGGCCAAAAAATTTTGACAAGTCTGACGAACAAATCCGATAAGCTGGCCAAACAATTTTGACAAAGTAAGGCTGACAAATTCCGACAAGTTGACTAAAAGATTTTGACAAGTCTGACGCACAATTCCAACAAGTTGGCCAAAAAATTCTGACAAGTGTGACCCAGAACTACGATAAGTCGCCTGAAAAATATTGACAAGTCTGACTAACAAATCGAACAAGTTGGACCAAAACTTCTGACAAATCTGACGCACAAGGCCAACAAGTTGGCCGAAAAAAAACTTTGACAAGTCTGACACACGAGTCTAAGAAGTTGGCCAAAAAATTCAAACAAGTTCAAATAAGCACAAATCCAACAAGTCGGCCGAAAATAAGTCTCACTAGTCCGACGCAAAATTAGTCCAATAAGTTGGCTGAAAATTCTGACATGTCTGACGCATAAGACCCATAAGTTGTCCAAAAAATCCAACAAGTATGACGCACAAGTCCAATAAATTGGCCAAAAAATTTTGAGAAGCCTGTCGCACAAATCCAAGAAGTTCACCAAAAAATGTCCGATAAGTCTGACATACAAGTCTGACTAGTTTGAAAAAAAAAATTGACAAGTCTGAAGCACAAGTCCAACATGGTGGCCAAGAAATTCCAACAAATTAAATGCGCAGTCTGACAACTTGGCCAAAAAATCCGACAAGACAGGCGTATAAGTCCAAACAAATCTGACAAGTACGACAAGTTGACCGAAAAATTTCGATAAGTCTAGCGCACAAGTCTGACAAGTTAGCCAAAAAAATGTTGACAAGTCTGATGTAGAAATCCAAGAAGTTGGTCAAAAACTTCTGACAAGTCAGACAAGTTGGCCGAAATATTCCAAAAGTCTGATGCACAAGTCCGATAAGTTGGCCATAAAATTTTGACAAGTCTGATGCAGAAATCCAAGAAGTTGGCAGAAAATGTCCGGCATGTCTGACACAGAAGTCCGATAAGATGGGCAAAAAATTTTGACAAATCTGATGCACAAGTCTAAGAAATTGGCCGAAAAGATCTGGCAAGTCTAAGAAATCCAAGAAGTTGATCAAAACCTTCCGACAAGTCCGACAAATTTTCCGAAAAATTCCGATAAGTCTGACATACAAGTCCGATAAATTGGCCAAAAAATTTTGACAAGTACGAAGGACAAATCCAAGAAGCTGGCCAAAAATGTCCGAAAAAATGTGATGCACAAATCCAAGAAATTGGCCCAAAAAATCCAACAAGTCCGACAAATTGGCCGAAAAATTCCGATAAGTCTGACACACAAGTCCGATAAATTGACCAAAAAATTTTGACAAGTCCGACGAACAAATCCAAGAAGTTGGCCAAAAATGTCCGACAAAATCTGATGCACAAGTCCAAGAAATTGGCCCAAAAAATCCGACAAGTCCGACAAGTTGGCCGAAAAATTCCGATAAGTCTGGCGCACAAGTCTGACAAGTTGGCCAAAACATTTTGACAAGTCGGACGCAGAAATCCAAGAAGGTGGTAAAAAAAATCTGACAAGTCCGACTAGTTGGACGAAAAATTCTGATAAGTCTGACGCACAAGTCCGATAAATTGGCCATAAAATTTTGACAAGTGTGATGCAGAAATCCAAGAGGTTCACCAAAAATGTCCTATAAGTCTGACACACAAGTCTGACTAGTTGGCCCAAAAACTTTGACAAGTAAGAGGCACAAGTGCAACAGGTTGGTCAAGAAACTTTCAACAAGTCAAACGGGGAGTCTGACAACTTGCCAAAAAATCTGACAAGACCGCCTCATAAGTCCCAAAAAATCTGACAAGTCCAACAAGTTGGCCGAAAAATTCCGATAATTCTGGCGCACAAGCCTGACACATTGGCCAAAAAATTTTGACAAGTCTGACGCAGAAATCCAAGAAGCTGGTCAAAAACTTCTGACAAGTCCGACAAATTGGCTGAAGAATTCCAATAGGTCTGACGCACAGATCCGATAATTTGGCCAAAAAATTTTGACAAGTCCGACGAACAAATCCAAGAAGTTGGCCAAAAATGTCCGACAAAATCTGATGCACAAGTCCAAGAAATTGGCCCAAGTGCAACAGGTTGGTCAAGAAACTTTCAACAAGTCCAAACGGGCAGTCTGACAACTTGGCCAAAAAATCTGACAAGACCGCCTCATAAGTCCCAAAAAATCTGACAAGTCCGACAAGTTGGCCGAAAAATTCCGATAATTCTGGCGCACAAGCCTGACAATCTAGCCATAAAATTTTGACAAGTTTGACGCAGAAATCCAAGAAGTTGACCGAAAATGTCCGACAAGTCTGACACAGAAGTCCGATAAGTTGGCCAAAAAATTTTGACAAGTCTGACGCAGAAATCCAAGAAGTTGGTTAAAAAAAATCTGACAAGTTGGCCGATGAATTCCAATAAGTCTGACGCACAAGTCCGATAAGTTGGCAAAAAAAATTTTGACAAGTCTGACGAACAAATCCAAGAAGTTGACCAAAAATGTCTGACAAAATCTGATGCACAAGTCCAAGAAATTGGCCAAAAAGATCCGACAAGTTCGACAAGTTGGCCGAAAAATTCCGATAAGTCTGACGCACAAGTCTGACAAGTTGGCCAAAAAATTTTGACAAGTCTGACGCAGAAATCCAAGAAGTTAGTAAAAAAAATCTGACAAGTCCGACTAGTTGGACGAACAATTCCGATCAGTCTGATGCACAAGTCCGGTAAATTGGCCATAACCTTTTGACAAGTGTGACGCAGAAATCTAAGAAGTTCACCAAAAATGTCCAATAAGTCTGACACACAAGTCTGACTAGTTGGCTGAAACACTTTGACAAGTAAGAGGCGCAAGTGCAACATGTTGATCAAGAGACTTCCAACAAGTTAAACGGGCAGCCTGACAGCTTGGCCAAAAAATCTGACAAGACCAACGTAAAAGTAAAAAAAAATCTGACAAGTCCGACAAGTTCGCCGAAAAATTCCGATAATTCTGGCGCACAAGCCGGACAATCTAGCCATAAAATTTTGACCAGTTTGACGCAGAAATCCAAGAAGTTGACCGAAAATGTCCGACAAGTCTGACACAGAAGTTGGCCAAAAAATTTTGACAAATCTGATGCACAAGTCAAAGAAATTGGCCAAAAAGATCTGGCAAGTCTAACAAGTTGGCCGAAAAGTTCAGTTAAGTATGACACACGAGTCCGATATGTTGGCCAAAAAATTTTGACAAGTCTAACGAACAAATCCAAGAAGTTGGCCAAAAATGTCCGACAAAATCTGATGCACACGTCCAAGAAATTGGCAAAAAAAATCCGACAAGTCCAAGAAGTTGGCCGAAAAGTTCTGATAAGTCTGGCGCATAAGCCTGACTAGTTGCCCAAAACATTTTGACAAGTCGGACGCAGAAATCCAAGAAGTTGGTCAATAAAATCTGACAAATCCGACAAGTTGACCAAAAAATTTCAATAAGCCTGACGTCTGAGCACAAGTCCGATAAATTGCTAAAATAAAATGTCCGACAAGTCAGACGCAGAAATCCAAGAAGTTGGTCAATAAAATCTGACAAATCCGACAAGTTGACCAAAAAATTTCAATAAGCCTGACGTCTGAGCACAAGTGAGATAAATTGCTAAAATAAAATGTCCGACAAGTCAGACGCAGAAATCCAAGAAGTTGGCCAAAAACGTTTGACAAGTCTGATGCACAACTCCAATAAGTTGGCCGAAAAGATCTGACAAGCCTGTGGCACAAGTCTGAAAAGTCCAACAAGATCGTCCAACAAGTCCTTCTCATAAATTTGACAAAGCGACACTGGTGCGAGAAATCCGACAAGTCATCCATACAAATCTGACAAGACATTCAAGTCCACTGCAAAAACCCCACAACTTTGACATGTCTGACATTCTGGCTGCCTAATTATGACAAATTGGACAAATCCAACAAAACTTGTCGAATAAGTCTGCCTAGACCAACATATCTGATAAGTCCACTGCAGATGTCCAACAAATCCGCAGCACTAGTCCAACAGGTCTGCCGCATGTGTCTGACAAGCCAGGGGCACAAGTCTGACGAGGCTGACAAGTCCACAGCACAAGTCTGACAAGTCCGCAGAACAAGTCAGACAAGTTTGCCGCAGAAGTCCGACAAGTCCATGAAGTCCAGATCACAGGTTTGACATGAACGACAAGTCCGCCGCACAAGTCGGACAAGTCTGCTGCACAAGTCCAACAAGTCCGCCCCACAAGTCCGACCACCCCATGGCGCAAGTCTGACAAGTTGAACAATTCCACATTCCAAACAAGTCTGAAAAGTCAGACATTTTCAGCAAGTCCGACAAGTTTAAAAAGTCCACGGCACAGGTTCAACAAGTTCGACAAGTCCGCTGCAAGGGTACGACAAGTCTGAGAAATCCGCTGCACAAGTTGGACAAGTCTGACAAGTCTTTCGTAAAACTTTGTTTCCACGAGATAAGTGATTTGACCATGACATCGACGTTATATTATCATAATTTATAGGTTATAGAATTTTTAGTGTTAAGGGTGGAGAGGTCTGGTAAGTCCAACAAGTTTTCCCCTTATACTGTAAAATTTTGTTTCCATGAGATAGGCGGTTTGGCCATGATACCAATGACGTATATCATAATTTAGAAGTTATCGGATTTATAGGGGTAAAGGTAGTGAGGTCATCTCTTTGGTAATGGATGTGCCTATTTGGTATCGAATTTGGAATCCTAAATAGGGACTTTCTTATAATGTCAGACGTAAAACTATTATTAAATTATTTTAATGTTTTGTTAGACCTATTTTATTTTTATTCAAACTTGTAAACCAGAGGAAGAAAAACCCTCATGTAAATGCAAGTGAAAAGTTTCACAGTTTCAAGAAAGTAAGAGAAAGTATTCAATCCCTTGTGACATTCACTTTAAGCAGAATATATAATGGTATCGATTCTTACTTCTGCTTCTGGTTTGTATATAAAAGTCAAGAAGATGTCAAGGGCAAAGGAAGGTAATCATGTGTGCAGTTTGTACTTTTCACAAAAACAATATTTATTGCCCTATTTCAAATGGAAGACTTGTATCTTTGGCTAATGGTGTTAATCGAACGTGTTTGGGTGAAAACCATGTATTTTAAGTAAGGTTTGTAAAGAAATTGATTTAATATGTGAGTTTATGCATAATGAGGTCAAACCCATAACGGCAGACAATGTATGGATTCTGCGTCATATAAGAAAAACAAAAATTTATTTATAGTACAGAACAGCCACTCGTGGGAAACCTGGGTGGTCACTGGCTCCTGCTTCCATGTAGCGTCGAGGTCGGCGGTCGACCAAGGTACTCGCACGGCTAGTCATGCCCAACTAGTCTGTAAAGCTTAGGGTCTGGCGAGATTTCCTCCCTTGAGGCGCTACTGAGGGACTGAGAGTTGGGGTGGAGTTTGGTCGGGGGTAGGCCGGACAAAACATACGGATTAGAACCTACTTCCTTAGATCTTAAGGGGCAACTGGTACTTTAGTGTATTAGACTTAGGGTCGTCCATGTCATAGGAAAAGTGCTCTCGCAAACACATAGTCACACGGCACATCTGTGCTAGGTAGGGTAGTGTGTGCTGGAGTCCCCGTGCCACTATTTTTTGTTTGTTTTTGATTCACTTATTTTAATTTCTCTGAACAGAATTCAATGCACAATAACAATAACAACAATATCTTCTGAGCATTTGTTCACGAGACAATGGGATGTATGTTAGGGATTTCTTATGGCTTATTGCTGTAGCAGTAATGTTTCAATTGTGAAACGCCGGGTTTTGTTTATTGACTTGTAGAAACACAGCGTGTCAAAACCCATATTGTTGATTGCTTGTATAAAAGATGGCAGAAAGTGTAGATTTTGAGTTGTGGCGGAGCAGGATCGCCCCGTGCTCTTGATTTATACAAGAATAGAATTACAAGTATCATCAGGGAGAGAAAATAGAGAACCCTTCAAGGGTGAGAAAGCTAGCACTTCAAGACAAGCGCTGTACAGCTTCTTGAAGTATTCCACTCAAAGCCTTTTCACACACATGGAAAACGCACATACTATAAAGCTTGCTGCGTAGAACGCCGCTTGTAAAATCAAGAGTGTTTTGAAATATTGAAAGTGAATTCTTTTTCAGGCTTTGAATCGACTTGAGTCTGTAATTATTTGCACTTTTCGATCCTTTGGTGCAATAAAATGGGTGTCGACTCCCATCTTAAAACACGACAGGGTGTTATGATTGGTGAAGCGCTTGCTTTTCGGGGCTTCATCTAGATCTATGTGCATCCTCAGCAGCAACAGGCGCTTTCTTAAAATGCGCTTGTCTGAAGGTGCTAACTTTCTTGCCCTTGAAGCATTATGTACAGCGGAGTAGCGTGGGTTGCCAGCGCCTGGGATAAGGCAGATATTGCACCCTCTGAACTGTGGATTGTTTTCACTCTCTAAGTGCCTTTCGCCAGTCCTGTATTGAAACCCCCTCCCCCTCTTTCTCCAAGCACATGTACTGTATTCTAAGAAAAATTTAATTAAACTAAAATGCATTTAAACCTAGGAAACTCGAATAGATTTTAAATCGCCTGGTTTTAATTTGTGCAAATTTATTGAAGTCTACATTGAAATCTCTCTTGATTGGCAGTATTGTTAGGTTACTCAGTCTTTCTTGGTTCACTGTAGATCTCTGACACGTTTTGATTCATTTCAGTTTTGAGAAACGTCTTTCGCAACTGGCAGTTGAAACAGTGATTATACTTTCAAAATGTCAGAACAAAGTTAGTCAAATTTTCTCGCAGCTTCTACTTGTACACCCACCGAAGCAAATGTAAAAAGAATATCATAACAAACGATATGTAACTCGATAGGGATTAGAAACTACTTTTCAAAAGTACTTTGGATTCGTAAATCATTAAATGCTTTTGAGACAATGTTTAGAAATCCTTTAAGATGCCACTAAGGGCAAGAACTCAGTTTTGACCTAATATTATTTTGTAATCATTTTTGTTCTTTGTTTTGAAGCTTGACCCTCGAAAGTCGATAACTGCCCTATTTTCACATTATATTCATATGACTACCACGTTAGCGAGATAATTATCATGGCAAAAAACAAAAAACAACCCGACATAAACTAACCTTTGACGCCCCAGAACAAACAAAAAAAAAAATTCAACAAAAGATCAAACTCCCAACGACACATGCACACACACATACACACACATACCCACACACCTACATACACAAGAAAGAAAGAAAAAAAAGACAGTATTAAAACAACCCAAAAAGAAAAATTCAGCCATCCTTTAAGGAAGACAGAGACTCGACGGCTTGGTTTCACTGTCATACGCGTTTCATATTGTGCATGTACTAATCTCTGATGTCACAGCCTCAGTGATCACAAATTTCAGCAGCAGCAGCAGCAGCAGCAACAGCAACAACAACAAAAACAACAACAAGTATGGAAGCAAAGAGATGAAGTCCGTCTTTTGAAGGGAAAAGACGGGTGGCAGGTTGTGTGTGTGTGTGGGTGGGGGGGGGGGGTATGAATAGAATCGATAGATTTCACTGTTAGAAACTTTTCATGGCTATCTAATAAATTTCTGATGTCACAGCTTGAACAATCAGAATTTTTCAGCAACAACAACAACAACGACGATGACAACATTAACAAAAAACAGCCAATGTTACAGAAAAGAGATTCCACCAATGCTTATAATGAGGACGGATTTTTAGTTGTTGTTTTTTTTTCATTCGTCAATGGGATCCACGAACAATGCCACGAATCGATCACAAAAAATAACAACAAGAAAAACAGCAGCAACAACAACATCAATAACAGTAAAAACGGGCAATATTGAAGGGCAGAGACGCAGCAATGCTTAAAGAGGAGACATAAACATATAAATATGTTTTCATTTCACCGACATTGTCATACCGAACTTCAGAACGTTTCATCCCATGAACAAAAAAAGCAAGAAAAAAAGCAAAAATAAAAACCCAACAAACTGATATGGGAATAATATTTTTGACACTACAAAAATGTAAACGGATCGAATGTTATCTGTTGGGAGCAAGTGGGGGCATAACATTATGCGAGCGCATGCGTGCACTCGGTCTGCCTCTGTCGAAAATGTAACACACACAAAAATATTGGAGATAAATTTGAAATTTCGAGATTTAGAATTGCATGAGGCAGTCGATATGAGAGATAGCGGCGAATCGCGTGATATTCCATCATACTGTGTTTGTTAAACACAAGAAGGTCTTGAGTTATGACCTTCTTTCTTGTTCCAATTTACTAGATAAGATAAGATAAGATAGGATAAAAGAGATTAGATAAGATAACTAAGATAAATAGAGGACAAGGTGGTCTAGAGGCAAGGTGCTCGCCTCTCATGCCAAGGGTCCCGGGTTCTAAACCCGTTGGCATGTTGGAAAGTGGATTTTTCTCATATTTTCAAGTCCCTGGTCCTATTGGGGGGTAGGATCGAGTAGTTCTTGGAAATTGGATTTTTCTCATATTTTCAAGTCCCTGGTCCTATTGGGGGGGGGGGGTAGGATCGAGTACCTAGTCTTCTCGGATAAGGACGAAAAAATTCGGAGGGCCCGTGTGCACGTTGCGCACGTTAAAGATACCTTGGCAGTTGGAAATCGTAAAGAGCAGGCCGAAAGGCCGCTGCCCGGGCAAAATTGAAATTAATAGATTAAAATTTATCCATATTATCTCCCCCCCCCCCCCCCCGCCAGAACAAGAAATAATAAAACAAGTAAAGTGAGGTGTAAATGCCAAGGGCAGCGAACCTCCTAAAATAAAGACCTCAAATCGGAAACTAAGATAAATAGATAAGATAAGATAAATAACACAGATAGATAGATAAAATAAGATGAATAACACAGATAGATAGATAAAATAAGATAAAACAGATAAGATAAGAAAAGATAAAATAAATAAGATAAAATAAGAAAGGATAAGATAGGATAAATAAGATAAAATAGATAAGATAGATAAGATAAGACAGATAAGATAAGAAAGATAAGATAAGATAAGAAAAGATAAGAATCATTTAATTATCCCATGAGGGATATTCTCTTTCACAGAACGTTTGAGAACACATACATGGAACACACTGTTACGCATCATGACATAAACATGTCGTAACCCAGTAATAGCCACACTACATGAAGTAATACAGGAAGGAACTTAAGTAGGATGTGGCACACACCTAACTATAATGGCTTGTTGGGGTGAATTGTGAGGAGTAAAAAGGATCTTCTGTATCTTTCTTTCTCTTACTAATACATAGTCTTGATTTAATAGCAATGAAGACAGGTGGGCCCCAAAACTTTGGAATAATGAAAAAGCTATTTGAAACTATACTATTGGTGTTGTTAGTAAGTAGCCTCCTCGTTTGTTGTTGTTGTTTCACGACAGTGAAAACTTTCTGTTTACAGTGCTTGCCAGGCATTTTGGCTAGAGTTCGAAAATGCACGAGTTTATGAAGTACAATTTTTTAGTGCATTGCTCTGTCACATCCACAGATATATCATGCACCGTCCTCGCAAAGTTACCGACTGTAACACAGGGCATTGTATGAAGTCACAAACCTTTACAAGAAATGTTCAAGTAAAGATCGATTCATTTTGAAATCTATGACACATTTTTTTTTAACCCTCAGAGAAATTGATGAAAATGTTTGCAACTTTTGCGTGACTTTTTCTTGGTGACTGAAAGCATAAAATATATTTTTATTTAAAATGTATTGTTTATCTATAGTTTTTTGTTATTGTTGTTGCTAACCTAGGATTTTTCAAATTTTTTTTTTGGGCCACATTTCTACGTTTTAGAAGTATGGCAGCACTGCACCAGTAAAGGTCTCTGGAGGTTAAAAAATGCATCATAGATTTCGAAATTAATCGACTTTCAGTTAAACATTTCTTGTAAATGTTGAGAATGAACTTCGTGAACGTCCTGGCTCAATTAGTTTTGTTATACTGAGGTATTTATGTGTCTTATTACCTTGAACTAAATGAACTAGGCAGTTAGCATTAATTCCAGAACATTTTCTGCATTTGAATTCAACCAATGTAGATGGTCCAAAAGTGCAATATTGTTTTGGGTCTTTATTTTAGAAGGTTCGCTGCTGTTGGCATCTACAGCTCTTTTTTCTTGTTTTTTGTTTCTGTGCGATTATGTGGTAGGAATTATATATTATATTTTTAGGATTTTGCCCGGGCAGCAGCTTTGTTCGGCCTGCTCTTCTTGACTTTTTACTGCCAAGTTGTCTTTAATGTGCGTAACGCGCACAAAGGCCCTCCGAACTTTTCGTCCTTATCCAAGGAGACTAGGTGCTGGATCCTACCTACTATAGAGTCAGGGACAAGAATATTTCCCCCAAAAAATTCCAACATGCCTGCACCGACCGGGGATCGAACCTTCTGCATCAGAGGCGAGCACCTTGCCTCTCTACAACCATGTCCCCAAATGTGCAATAGTGTGAGGCAGAACAAGCGACTAATACGCCTTTTAATCTTCTTACATGTGAGGATTACATTGTTTCCTACTGATAATAGCGGTACCTTTCCGTGTGCGGATTATCAGATCCTGGGGTTTGGTGAAATTGGCTGTGTCGGGGAATAACATTATTGCTGATCCTATCATGAAACCGGGCTATTTTATTGTCTGCTCACAACTGGTAGATGGTCGCTTTTTTGAAGTCACTGAGAAGGCTTGCTGCCACATACCACGATCTGGCGGGTACCGTGTCGACCTGCTTTCTCTCAACTCAGAAATCAGACTCAAACCTTGTTTTAAATATTTGTTCTATTGATGAGGGAGAGTGCAATATTTCATCCTTCCAACAAAAATATTTGGAAAAATATACCTTTTTTTTTTTTTACTTATGCAACTAAAAGGTATATTTTAGATTAGAATACATTTCAAATAAAACTCTCTCTCTCTCTCTCTCTCTCTCTCTCTCTCTCTCTCACTCTCTCTCTCGCTCTCTATCCCCTCTCTCTCTCTCTTCTAAAATTAATTTTTTTACACTTGCGTGGTTTTAAGAAAGGACCTATAGTCAATGCACTAGGTGCAGTCAGCACGTCGACGCGGTCAATATTTGTTTTTCCATACAGTTTCATTTGCCGGTGTTTTTGTGACTAATCCACGTTTTGTGACGTTCTTATCAAGACATCACAACATCAAATCGCATTATGACTGCTGTTAAACTTGTATTTTGTCTTGGGATAACTTTCCCAAGTTTTGTGTCTGTTCACATGCACATAATTATTATAAACCATATGCCCATGAACACAATGTGTAAATTATGAACTGCAATGTTGAGCACCTACCACTCACTCATTCTATAACAATATTAATATCACCAACAGCAGCAACTATTCCTTACTATTTCGGTTATTTGTAAAACGTAACGCATATAATGCACATCAGCAAATATTATGGTTTCAAATTAGTTTCGACCTGCCATGCTGCCTCGCGTACAGCAATTAAGTTGAGTGTTTACTTCCGAGGCGGCTCGTGTGTCCTTACACTGACAATGGTGAGTTTCTCTGACACTGGGACGCCAAAGACGCAGAAGAAAACAAAGACAGCCGAACATAATTTTAGCACATGTCTGCATAGTGCACATTATTATATTGATTATTGGATGGTAAGACGGGCGGATTCTCAAAAAACAGAAAGGCAAGCAGATTAGAGGACACAAACCTAGCAAAAATTACCTCTCCTGTCTCTCTCTCTCTCTCTCTCTCTCTCTCTCTCTCTCTCTCTCTCTCTCTTTCTCTCTCTCTTACCCATTCACTCATTCACAGATAATGCACACACACAGACACACTCACACACACACAGAAACACACATACAAAGTCAAATTTTGGAGATATGTGGTTAGGCAATATTATGTTGCGCAATCAGAGAGAAAAACAAAAGAAGAGATTTTTGAGAATGGTGAAGAATCGCAGAGAACGAACAAAACAGGAAAGACCGCAGGAACATTTAGTATTCTTAAAAAGTATGAGAAACCCGCTCACAGGAAAGCAGAATCTCAAAGGATGTTACCGTTGTCAAAGATTTAAACTATAATTAAAATATCCCAACGCGGAGTTTTTTCCAACCGACAACCACGTCATGAACATCGATCTTGCTTTGTCCCAGTGCCCTCACCCCTCTATCTCTCCCTCTCTCTTATGCACACATGGACACAATGTATGTATACTTTTTATCTCGTATTATCCTCTCCTCCCCCCTGCCCCTCCTCTCTCTCTCACACATATGCATGCACATAATCATATACTTATACACATGCATTTTCTTTAAATTCGAAATCTACTCTCTCTTTCTCTCTGTCATTCTCCAGGTCTTTCTCTCTCTCTCTCTCTCTCTCTCTCTCTCTCTCTCCTTTTCTCGCTATCTCCTTCTCTGTGTATGTGTGTGTGTGTGTGTGTGTGTCTCTCTCTCTCTCTCTGTCTCACATATGCATGCACATAATGATATACTTATACACATACATTTTCTTTAAATTCGAAATCTACTCTGTCTTTCTGTGTCTTTTTCTCTCTATCTCTTTCTCTGTGTAAGTGTGTGTGTGTGTCTCTCTCTCTCTCTCTCACACACACACACCCATGCACATAATCATATACTTATACACATACACTAATTTCTTTAAATTCGAAATCTACTCTCTGTCTCTTTCTCTCTGTCATTCTCTATGACTTTCTCTCTTTTTTTCTGTGTATCTCTTTCTCTTTGTATATGTGTGTATGTCTCTCTCTCTCTCTCTCACACACACACACACACATACGTGTTCTTTAAATTTGAAGTTTCTCGCAAACAATAACAAAAACGTTCAGCCTGTCGTGTTTTCACAATATGTTTTTATTTCAGGATCTTAAAAGATCTATTCCCATGAGGCCAGACCTGATTTAGAGAAACTCTTTTCATTAATGAATGATGTCTAAATGAATCACTGAGGACATTTCTTGTGCCTTTATCCAGATCTCCCTTGCCTTTATCCAGATCTCCATTCTAAATCCCGTGTATCTCCTGACATAGAAGTTCTCCTTTCTACATTGCTTTGCTCTCCCCATCTTTGTTTTTTACTCCCTTGTTTAAGATCGTTTTCAATCTATTTCAGCGGTCCCTAACCTAATAAAACCTATTTCCCCTCTACATTCCGCTCCCTTAGAATGACAAGTTTCCAACTTCCTCCCATCAGCTTTTGAGAAATTGATGATTGAAGTTCAAGTTTTCATAGCTTTTAGTGATACGACTTTTTTTCTCTTCTTTTTACTAATACTTACAAAATACACACTGAATCCACTTGATACTTTGAAATACACACGGAGAAGGCCTGTAGAAGTAGTAAGTGGTGTGTAACTCAGGTCAGTTAAAATGTGGAGATAGAAAACCCTTGAACGATATTGTGTCGTAGTTTTGTGCACCCCGTCCCCCTTCCCCCTGCCCCCCCCCCTCCCCCCACGCCCTCCCAGAAACAACAACAACAACAACAAAAACAACCCGAGTCTCACAACAAATGGTAAATTTTAAAGATAAGCGGGCTATTCCCCCCCCCCCCCCCAAATCCCACGCCAGCCCCACCGAGAAAAGGGCAATTTTGAGGAAATTAAGTTCAAAGATTTTTGGCCCCTCAGGCAATGCCCAGATCTCATTTATTTTTTGATGGGCATACCCCATGCCGTAATTATCTATAAAATATAAAACTTCTCACAAACGGCAGGACAATGCCGCATTCTTTAAATGTATACAGCGAAATCCGAAATAGGGATCCGTCTATTCGCGGTCGCACGTACCGTCATGGTATCAAAGATGTAAAACATAGCGTCGGTCGGCTGTTGGGATCTCGTTAAAACTAGCCTAATGGGGTTGTTGTTAGTAATAGTATAATTACAAAGCCAGATAGAGAAATGTTAATGCCGACCTGCATTCACTGGTCACCTATAGGTAGAATGCGTATGACGTCACAGAGTCTTTTTGTTTTGTTCTTCCGGACACTAAAGATGGTCGGTGGAGCAGACTTCGAGATAATTATGTCTAAGCGGTTGAAATGCCTCCTAGTTGCATTGTAGTTGATTGTTATGACAGGGGTGGAAAGGATGGATCCAAGCTGGTCAGACTCCCTACCATCCGTGTAAACAAGGGAAAGGAAGTGAAAGAATTGACCGAACGTCTCCCATTGACTTGTACACCCGTGCCATTGTTCACTGTAGGGACCTACTTTTAGCTTGTCGACGGTTGGTTCGTGGCTGGCAATGCAAATCAGCCAACGAATCAAAATCAATGCCACAATCGCCATGGTGATGCGTGGGTCCGGACACTAAAGATGGCGGATATGCGCGTTCTACCTAGGGCTTTCTAGGTAGAATATTACGGTCCCTAACATCAGCTTCAAAGACTAGTTTTAACAGACAGTATTTATGGATAGAGAGGTTTCACTATTGGTCTATTGGCACTGCGAGACACGGGAGACTCCGCGAAACCATTGTTAGCATGGAGCGGAAAGTAGGTCGCTGCGGTAAACAATACCCGTTTGGGCATTTCCAGGGGGCATAAGAGCTTACAAATGGCTCTAAATAGTTTCAATCAGCCCAAAAATATGAACAAACCACAGTAAACAGATATGCACATTATCTTTGGTAAAGGCGATCCCTTTCAATTCTTGTTTACCGCAGCGACCTAATTTCGCGATTTGGTGGAAGTGAGATCTCTCTAAATATACATACTCTCTGGTTTTAAGCAGGTTTCTCCAGCAGACTGACATTAGGTAAACGCAGTGCGGAATTCGGCACAGTTCAGGAAAACGTGCGAGACACCAGATAGTGGTCAACCGAATTTCTTTTTAGAAAATAAAATAGGGGAAAATGTCCCAGATGTTCTTCCCCGAACGTAATCAACTGACAAATTTCATTACAGAAACCGGTGAAGTTTGTGCAACCAGCGAAAGAAAGAATGAAAGGAAAAAAAAGAAGAAGAAGGCCTCACGCGGCCATTGCGTGCATTGATGTTTGTCAGTGAAAGCACTCGATGACAGAGGAACTCTTTTGTTCTCCTGCATTACGATGAATGTTTTTAAACTTTCTCTCTCTCTCTCCTCCTTCGTTTTATCCGCTCGCTGTCTTTCATATTACTCTCTCTCTCTCTTCTCCATTCCGCACACTTTCTCTCTCTCTTTCTGTTTATCCGTGCGTTTTCTTTAACTCTCACCTCCCTCCCCCCTCCTCTCTCACCCTCTTTCTGTTCATCCGTGCGTTTTCTAGTACTCCCTCCCCCCCCCCCCCCTCTCTGTCTTTCTGTTCATCTGTGTGTTTTCTTTTTTAGCACAATTTACAAGTTCATTCAACACAAACACACTTTAAAAAAAAAAGAAAACTGTAGAAATAAAACTATTTTGTACGAGCATTTCCAGCTTCAGTAAGGGTAAGCTACAGTACACAGTATACATATACCCCAAATAAACATGATGAAAGACGCAAGCGTGGCCTTTATCGTGCCCGAAGTGCAGTTAAATTCAAACTCGAACACCCCCCCCCCCCCCCAAATCCCTCCATCTAATATCGCACCAGGACGGCGTCGAGTCTCCCAATTATTTAGCGAATTCGATCCTGCCAGTTTCATGGTCTGCTAATGAGGGCAGCAGTGACCAGGGCGTTCCAACCGCGGGTAATCTGATTACTTTCACTGCATTCCCTCACAAGATTATCATGCTGGACAGGAGGACGTAGAAGATATACGGTGAGGATGTTCAAGGCTTTCTCTGAGCCGCCCATTCTAACAGGAGATGTCCTGGTAATAGCACTCGAAAAACAATAATATGTTTCAAACACAACACAATTCAGCACTCAAAAACAATGTAATTTGCCACTCGATTACAAGTTCCTTCTCGAGTGAGTTCCAAGTCCGCATTTTGCACAACTGAGAAATTCAACATTAGGCTACTCGTTTGCAACTTTAGCTATGATTATAAGGAGTTAGAATAAATCGGAACTGTGAAACAGCTTGATAAGTGCCACCGCACATTTTAAACAAGAGTTAATGGGTGCATTTTAATTCCTCTTCCTCACCCTACAGTTTTTCAGAAAATGGAGATACAGCAAACAAGAGCTAAGGTCGTGTTCTGTTAAGCTAACAGTGTATTACTGGGTGCATTTTCAAGGAAACCAGCGATTCCAAGAGACGGTTATTTCAGGAGGCATTTGTGTCTACACAGAGGAAGAAACAAACGTCGCTTGCCGCTCCAAACAAACAGACTTACAGACCTCCCCAAGCCCCAGATTTTCTATTCGAAATCTCCAAAGACATCCAAACCGAGGAAATGGAGAAAACGACTCGACGTGTCACCCTACACTACTTTGTTTACTGTGCACACGAGCATATCAAATTACAGATGTTGGGGAACAATCAAAGCTAACGGACATAGTAAAATTCATGCTACAACAAAAGTGGAATTGGGCTGGACATGTGGGAAGGATGATTGATAATAGATGGACAAAACGCTGCGCTGAATGGCAGCCAAGGACAGGAAAAAGAACACGAGGACGACCAGGAAGAAGGTGGGAGAATGATATTAAAAAGAGAGGGGAACAGCATGGACGAGCAAAACAGATGGAATGGAATGGAAGTCATTGTCGCAGGGCTACACCCTGCTGTGGATGGACAATGTCTTGGTGAAAGGTGAAAGGCAACAGTTACAACTGTCATTACCTTGAGGATAAGGTCTGTAAAACAGTATCATGGTAGTTGGTAAATATGACTTTACAACGCTATATATTATCATTAACAAACATTTCACTCTAGTTTACATTACATTAACTAGCTAAAGTGCTGTTGCCGTAGAACGGTGGTCTTGTAGCCACAACGAAATTTCCAGTTCATACTTTTCCATTCTGCTTGATGAAAATGCGTCTCTTTTTCTGTTTTGTTTCACTCAAAAACAGTAAATGGACAATATTAAAGACTACATTTCGTAAAATGGCTTATGAGTCCAAGCAACTTATCATAAAAAATTGAGGCAGTGTAAACATTTCACAATTTTTGGTCCCGTATTCACAAAGTTTTGGTTGCACACATGTCCACCCTCTAGCTTCATTATAGTAAAATTCGCAAGCTGCTTTGTCTGTTTGTGCTTCAAATGTCGACGCCTTCTTGATGCAAAGAAAAACAACAAAACGTCGGTTCAGTGCAAGAAGCGATTATCTCCGTTGTCACACATAATGCGATATCATTTTAATCACTTCTTGCACTCAACCGACAACATTATATTGAGGACGCCGGTTAATGTTAATGGTTTTCATATCAAATATTCTCAGACCCCACTGGGGAACGTTGATGATGTGGAAAACCGCATTAACTTTAGCGGCTGGGAAAATGAAAATGAAGCTCGTTGGCTTAATCTGATACACAAATATAGAATGTTATCCCGTCTCTCTTCCTTTCATCAGATCCCCTGTCGGATCCTGCACTATAGTGACGTGGATGAGGAGAAGGGGGAGAAAGAGAGAGAGAGAGAGAGAGAAAAGAGAAAGAAAAGAGAAAGATAGTCATTACTGGGTTGTTCCGACCACGTTTACCGCCTTGCGCAAACCCTGAGACAGTTCCATTGGAGCTTTACCAAGAATAGAAATTTTCTAATCAAGCCAATTCTGTCAAAACGCTGGAAATTAATACCGGGATTCGGAATACTGTTAGACTTTCTCAGTTCTTCTTGTCATGTTACCGTTTTAGCCAGGAGCACTTTTAGCAATCAAGCCAAGCTTTTTCGGCAAACCAACCTCATTGGAGTATGCGGAATTAAAAGAAAAGAAAGCACTAATTAAAAGAACGCAAACGGGTCGAATTGTCTGAGTGTTGCAGGAATCAACAGCCATGCAGATACCGGACATTGTATACTCAGTTGGCTGAGAAATGTAGTAGTGGTCACTTGAAAACGATGCCACTGCCATGTAGAATTGATATGAAGCCCCTACATGTTCAGCCCCGTGCTACCAAAAATTTTAAGTGCCAAACGACATTATTATAATTTAATGCAGAGGCTAGAGACTTTGTAATTTATGAATTTACTCACAGAGATGTAAATCTCAAAAATGCCTAATTACGCATGAAGTATCAAAGTAAAACAATAGACCCGCAGAACAAAGGAAAACACTTGAAACAACTCCCGGCCTCGCACAAAAAATAAGCCATCCTTTTGATTTGACCACTTTAGTTCTGGTTTGTTCTGTCTCCATTTTCTGAAAAACTGGAGATTTTTTAGTATGTATATGAGGTATAACAAATTCGCACGTCGAATTTCTCAGTTATGCCAAAAGTGGAGTTGGAACAAACAAGAACCAAAGTCGCGATATGGAATCGATATGAAGCCTTACATGTTCAGCCCTTTGCTTAGTTTATCTGTGAAACGACAGGGTTATAATATTAGGCAGAGTCTAGAGGCTTTGTAGTTTACGAATTTACTCACAGAGAATGTGAATCTCAAAATGCGTCATACAAAAAATAAACCATTTCTTTTATTTGACGTCTTTAATTCTTGTTTGTCTTATCTCCATTTTCTGAAAAACTGGAGACATCTTAGTATGCAGAAGAGGTATAGCAATTCACACTTTGACACTTGTTTTAGCACAAATGGAAAATGAATCAAAGTAAACAGTCACAATATGCTCGGAAAAAAGCAAATGAGGCGTCTTTATTTCGTTTAGACGGATGGTAAAATTTCTAGGACTAACTATATTTAACGAAGTATTAGTGGAATTAATGAAAGTGACTGCCAGACGGCTAGGCGACTGTGAGTACCAGTTTATTTATTGAAGGACTGGCTTGGCCACAAGCAATTTTGCTCATCATCTCACGGAGCTGCGGGGCTGTCTGTTGTGAGCGCCCGCCTCAGTGGCAGCAAGGAAGGAACTGTGAGCAAACTTCGGAGGGGTGTCAGATCGGCTTATCGCCAGCCTGCCTTATGGAGCTGTGGGATACAATCCTTGTGACTTTTCTTGTTCTACATGGTAAGATTTGTTGGTTGTTGTTTTTTTGTATGCTTATAAAGTTAGTATGCGCGTTTACGCGATACAGAACGTAAAATAGACGTGTGTAGGGCTATCTGTTGCCTTAGTATATTCATTTATGTATATGTCCGTATGCAATAAAAATAAACGTGTCTGTGTTGTATTAATATGTGCATTTGAATTTTTGTGTAAGTCCGTACATAATGAAATACGTGTATATGTTGTCTTAGCATGTGCATTTATGTTTATGTAAGTCCGTATATAATATGCGTGTCTGTGTTGTCTTAGTATGTGCATTTATGTGAGTAAGTCAGTATATAATATAAATATATATTGTGCTGTATTAGTGTATTATGTGTGTTTATATGAGTAAATCAGTCTATAACATACATAGATTCGTGTTTCATTGGTATGATGTGATTATGTGAGTAATCCAATTATATAATATATAATTATGTGTGTATTGTATTAGTATGTGCGTTTATGTGAGTAAGTCCGTATAAAACAGACATGTTTATTATCATGAACTGTTTGCTATGTCCGTATATGAGCACGTATATGTATATGTATTTTCATCAAAGCCTTGGCCCTTTTATTCTTTGCGCAGTGTTCCCTCTAATTTTTTAGCATTCAGTATGCGCCAAGTCTTTATGTTGTGCAATATTTTTCATATGACAAAGATTATGTGCACTGAATTCTTGTGCAAAAGGTACATTTTGAAATTATTTCATTCAAGATCAGTTTGGCACTGCCTATCTCTCATGGCTGATAAAATGATTTTGGCATGTTTTGATATACTGCAAGTATGACTGCATTCGACGAAGTTAGGCATCAAGTTCAGATTTTATTCTTTTGCTTTGAACTCCTTTGTTCAGTTTGTTGACCCACCAAGTATAATTATTAATTACTACATTATTTCCTATAACTAACGTTTTGTACACACATTATGCTCCTTTGTGGGACGGTTGCAAAATATAATTATATATACTGGGAGAACAGGCGCTCAGTTTAGCGGGAACACTGGCCATGGCCCATGTATGCTATGTTTCCATCTGAAATTTAATACGTGTGCAATGGACGTATGTGCATTAGGTAGTCATTCCATCCTCCTCCCCTCTCCTACATTCCCCGCCCCATACCGTGTGTCGTTCCATCAACGGCATTATATCGCAAGCTTCGTTCTTGTTTGTTCCAACTCCACTTTTTGCACAACTGAGAAATTGGACGTTAAACGTTTGCGACTTAAATATTATGATCAAGAATTAGAATAAATCGGAACTGTGAAGCAGCTTGATAAGTGCCACAGGGCATTTTAAACAAGTGTCAAAGTGTGCATTTGTTATGCCTCTCCTACATACGGTACTAAAAGGTCTGCAGTTTTTCAGGGAACGGAGATAGAACAAATAAGAACGAAGATCATAATGCTAAGAATGATTTTACAAGGTTTTTGACCTAGGGATACATATTTTACAGCCTTTTGTGACTCCAGAGCTAGAGAGCTCTTCCCGAAGTGCTCCTAACAACAACAACAGCCTTAATTAATTATGATTAATTATTCTTTCAGATTTCTTTCTGATTTCCTCCTGTTTTTTTTTTTTGGTTGAAAGGGTAGGGGGGCAGGATTAGGGATTCGATGAGATTTAGGGTTGAGGATAAGGACGGGGTTAGGTATAGTACGTATATGCACCCGCCCCTAGCGCACAACGTTTGGGATACGTCCGTACCTATAACAACTTATAGCATATTATGCTCAACTCACAGACTAATAAAATACCCAGACTGGATGATCCCATTGTGTGACGTCACAAAACAGCGAAAGGTCATGAACCATCCGCCACACTAGGTTTACGGTAACGACCGACGCTTCAGCATAGCTACAATTTTGAATGACACCATTTGACGCGCCTACTGAACGCGGAAGTTTGTTCCGCACCAAGAAATTAATATATTATGTACAACCAATCTTGACAAATAAAAAGAAATTTCTACTGCAGATAGAACTAGAATCGGAATTTCCCGAGCAGCGGCCATGTTGATTATACGGCCGCCGCTCGGGAAATTCCGTAAAAAACGACACAGCCCGAAGCTCGTGTTTCCAGTCTGGTTAATTTATTAGTCTGTGGCTCAACCCTCCATCCCTGCTGCTGAAGATTCATCTCCCTCTCCACGGACGTTTGTTATTGGCCCATGTTTGAGTGTGTTTTTGCCTTGTTTACTCTCAAAACTCGCTAACTGCGATATGACACACAAGGAAATAATGAAGTCAAATATTGGCAAAAAGGAAAAATTTTGTATGTAACAAAGTCTCGCTTAAGAAATAATACCCGAACCATACAATGAAACGCAAAACTAAAAGAGAAGACAGAAAATGGCCTTTTTTATGGCCTGGCTGCGACCCCACAGTTTTTCTGTGCTTTTATATTTCGTCAAGGAAATAATGAGTGTATATCAACGTTTTTCCTTGTTTTTGTACATGTTTTTCAATCATTATTTTTTTTTTCCATGCCCCCATTTGTGCTTGTGAGAAAAGTTTGATTTTGTGAGAATGTCTTCTAAGGAGCATAATTAAGGGGTTTTCGTGATCATTTGGTTCGTTAAGTGTATATTTTAGAAATTACTAAAAATAGCTTTCCTCGCCTTGAGTTCTTTTGGGAACTGCAGCTGGGTGGTAAATTTCTGTGTATCTCTGGTAATACTTGGGGCCTGGAGGTTAAGGGAAAAAGAATTCAGTTGGGATGCGCCAGGGGTAGGGTTGCTGTTTTTGATAACACAACTTGAAAAATCCTCACAATTAAAAATAGCCAGCTGAGTCATGTTATAAGGAAACAAAACACTTTGTATAAGCGTTTCAAGTACGACAATGGCAGTAATCGTTGTAGTAAGAGCAGCGGCGGTGCTGACAGCAGAAGTTGCAGAAATAGCAGCAACCGCAGTACTATGAGTAATAATAGTAGTAATGTTAGAAAGCAATAGTAGTAGTAGTAAAAGTAGATGTAGTAGTAGTAATAGTAGTAGTGGTGGTAGAATAGTAGTATCAGCAGCAGAAGCAGTAGTTGTGGTAGTAGTAGTAGTAGTAGCAGCAACAACAGAAACAGCAACAGTAGTAGTAGTGGTAGCAGTAGTAGTAGTAGTAGTAGTGGTAATAGTAGTAGTAGTATAGTAGTAGTAGTAGTAATAGTATTAGTAGTATAGTAGTAGTAGTAGTAGCAGTAGTAGTCGAAGTAATAGTAGTAGTAATAATAGTGATAGCAGTGGCAGCAGGGAGAGCAGAAGTAGTAATATCAGGAGTAGTAATGATAGTAGTAGTATCAGCCGCAACAGCAACAACGGCAGTAGTAGTAGAAGGAGGAGGGGTAGTAGTAGTAGTAGTGGTGGTAGAAGTAATAGTAGGAATGGAGAAGAAGTAGTGTTAATCGTAGTAGGTATGATGGCAGCAACAACAACAGTAGTAGTAGGATGGTAATAATAATAGTAGTAGTAACAGTTGTAGTAGTGGTAGTAGTAGCAGCAGTAGCAATAGTAAAAGTAGTCAAAATTGGGCAAAAAGAAAAAAAGTTGCATGTTGCGAAGCCCTGCCTGAGATATTTTGACTTTGCTTACAGCCCTGCTGCGACCCCACAGTTTTTCTGTGGTTTTTATAACATTTCGTCAATAGTAAGAGTAGTAGTAGTAGTAGCAGTAGTAGTAGTAGTAGTAGTAGTAGTAGTAGTAGCAGAAGTAGTGATAGCAAGCGTATTAGCAGCAGTGGTAGCAGTAGTAGTGGTAGTAGTAATACTAGCTGTAGCAGTAATAATAGTGGTAGTAGCAATAGTAGCAGCAGCAACAGTAGCAACAACAACAGTAGTAGTGCTAGTAGTTGGAGGATGAGGAGTAGTAGTAATAGTAGTGATAGTAGTAAAAGTGGTATTACTAATAGTAGCAGTACTAGTAGTAGTTTGTTGGAATACTTGTGTCAACTGTCTGTACGTAAACAGAAAATAACGCTGAAGAAACATGGTATAAAACCCACTTTCCCACGGACTGGATACTGCCGGGTGTGAATCATTTCCGTACAATGGTAACAGTGTGCGCAAACCTTTTTGGTGGGGTGGACCGCTAGACGATGGAAGAGCCAGCCATCCATTAGGGTGTATGCCAAAAATCTACGGACTAAAACGTTTCGCAGCTGTGTCAAGACTGACAGTAATGCAGACAGCTTTACCGACGATTTGCCGTCTAAGGTTGATTTGACCCAGCTGAGCTCCGGCTGCTTGAAAAGTGGTTGAAGTGATGGAGTGATAATGTGCGTTTGGAATGATAACAAAAAAATCTGAATATCTCGGTGAAGTAGGTCGAAAAAGCAACAACAACTGATCAAAACTTGGCTGCTGTTGGTTACCACCATTTTGACACTCGTTCCTTCGTTACTGATTACATCATGGGCGTGATTTTGGCTTTAAAATGCAATTAATTATCAATCTTTGCATCGAATTCAGATGCCGTGGTTAATGTGACCTAACCCTAGATCTACAGCTGGTCTTCCTGAAAAGAGTTTGCTAGGTTTATCTTGCTGAGTTTGGCTAGTAACAGAAAGAACCTCAGCTCAGTGAGCAGTTTTGTTCACTGATCGATGGCGGCTGCCAGCTAAACTGAAGCGTTTCGAATTTCGTGGAACATTTTAAGTGTTTATGGCTTCCAGTCACTTTTACAATAAAACAAAAACAAGAACCGACATTGATTAGCTCAACTCAGGAAAAGTAGAGAGAAGGGGAAAAAAAAGAGAAATAAATCTTGAAGACAGTAGGTGGTCAGTTCCAAACGATGCCCTTCGCATTTTTAAAATTGTCCAAAATTGGACAGAGATAATTATTTCAATATAAAAAGGTTGGATGTGCTTAAAGAATGAAATACGCATGTAGTCTGATATTTACGAGTTCGGCTGGTACTGTACTAAGTCTGTGTTGCATCGGCTTAGGCTCGCACTTGAACTTCCTTTCAATGGGTTAGCCGGACATATTTGTTTTCCTTGGAATCTGCTAGAGAGACAGACTTGCTTTCCTTTGAATCAGCTAGAGAGATACAGAGGGTGTTTGACAGAGAATGGAGAAGTTTCAATCAGCTTGTTACCTCAACTTTCTGTTTAATCCATTTCCAAAGAAGACAATGATATGTTTCTAGCTATTTATAACTATTATCACTACATTCTGGGGATAAATTAAAGGTCTTAGAGTAATAGGGAAAGATTGGTAATTTCAGTGCCATAGAATATAGCACGGTGTGTTCATTAGAATGGTAACCCATTGAGTGAAGTCAGGTTTGCGTATGGTTTTTGTCTCAACATGTAAGGTCTCCCTTTTCACCCGCTTACTCTAGACCGACGCGCCCCGAACTTGTGAGACAGATTATTTCAGTTTGGCCAGTACGTGAAGTCCCGAACTCAATGTGTTTATGTCTTTATTTTAGGAGGTTTCGCTGCTCTTGGCATGTACGTCTCAATTTTCTTGTTGTTTTTTTTAATTTTTAAAAATTTTTTCTTGTTCTTGTTTCTGTGTGTTTTTGTGGTTGGATGACTTTTTTTTTTTTTTTTAGAATTTTGCCCCCGGGGAGAGGCCCTGTTACGCCTGCTTATCTCGTCTTTCAACTGCCAAGGTATCTTTAACGTGCGCAACGTGCACATGGGTCCTCCGAATTTTTCGCCGTTATCCGAGAAGACTAGATGCTCTATCCTACCTAACAATAATAATCATGGACAGGAAGACCCCGCCAGAAAAAAAAATAATAAAAAAATAAAATTCCGACATGTCTGCACCGAACGTGGATTGCACCCGGCACCTTCAGCATGAGAGGCAACCACACTGCCTCTAAACCAACGTGGTCCCCACTCAATAGTCCTGAACTCAATAGTTCACATCTCAGTCTAAAACCTAGACAAGTCAGACTTGACTGAGTAGCGCCATCGGCCTTAGAGAAAATGTTGCCTTCGTTTTAATTCCCGCGATACGCCACAGGGAAGCGGTACAGAACGGCAAAATTAAAAAGACAGTGAAAGAAAAACTCAATTCTCTTTGGGTACAACGAGAGAATGTCCTATTACGAAATAACGATCGATATCCAGCAATATGATACAGCAGAGTAGAATGATTCTTCTCCTCGTTCTTCATCCTCTTCGTCTTTGATTACAAATAATATTTTCCAAGGCTGATTCGATTCGGTATTGCAGGCTAACTGCTCAAATGCCTTATGTCATATTATATTAGCCGTCTCCAATGCATGCAGTTTTGATACTGTAGACAAGCAATTCCTCTAGCAAGCCGGAATTTTAAAAATGCTATATTACCAGGCCAAATCAGGAGGGTGGGGGGGGGGGACTGGTGAGCTCGTTGGCATGGGTTTATGACTCTGAGGGGCCATGCTCCCTTTGGTAGAGGTAAACGGGCAGGTGGGGTGGGGGGGGGGGAGGGGGGCTTTTGGTAAAGGATACTGATATTATGAATAGAAAAAAACAACAACTTAATGAGCACTTTGACATGGGACCTACATTTCCTATCTGGCTTGGGCCAATTACCAGCTTTGCGCGGTCCTTTGATTAACGTCATTATTTAATTACGTACATAATTATACGAATGCGCATCATCGTTCTGTGTATCAGATCTGGATTTTGTGCTAGGAATTTATCGGAAAAAGTGATGTCTATTTGGAAATGTTGCAGTGCTCCAAGCCAGGAAACGAATAATGCTACACCTATGGTGAAAATTTGATAGCAATGCAATTTGTTCCAATTACAGGGAACAATGAGGCATAAACTATAATAATTATTTCACTCAGGTAATAAAATAATTCAGAAATCTCGTAATATCTTCATTATGGGGTCTACGATAGCTCTCTCTTCTCTCTCTCTCTCTCTCCCTCTTTCTCTCTCTCTCTCTCTCATTCTCTTTCTCTCTCTCCCTCTTTCTCTTTCTCTCTCTCCTTCTCTCTCTCCTCTCTCTCTTTCTCTCTTTTGTCTCTCACTCTCTCTTTTCTCTCTCTCTCTCTTCTCTCTCTCCTTCTCTTTCTCTCTTCTCTCTTTCTCTTTCTTTCTCTCTCTCCCCTTTTTCCTCTCTTCTATCTCTCTCTCTCTCTCTCTCTCAGGCACACATCCCTTCTCTCTTTACAATCCTCATACGTGCTCAAAATGAATGCCAGGTCTAGTGCACTTCACTCTAAGGCTGCTCCCTGTCTAACAAACCCGAGTAAAAATGTTTACAGTGAACTAATTAAGGGAAATACACCTGCGCCCCAACAAACTTTCCACCCGAAAAGCCACACCAGAGAAATAGCCTGAAGAAAATTAATCTGTTTATTTATTATGCGCTACATATAATAATACGCGTTTACATACCCTAATAAAACAAACAACCATAAGAGTGATTTTTTTTCCGTACGAGCTTAAGCAAAATTCAGGAGCGGGGCAGCAACACCACCCCTAAACACAGGTCAACGGCTAAGGGAATTCTTGACCTCATGAACACTGCCATGGGTGCTGCAATCTCTGGACTGTGCCTTATATTATATGACTCTGAACGTCACCGAAAATCCTTGGGATGTGTTGGAGCTGTCCTGTGTTTGGGGATCTGTTGCTGCCCCGCTCCTGAATTTGCTTTAGCTCGTATGGAAAAAATCACGCTGCCCGGACCCTGAGCTCTCTATATTATTTTCATGCTCCCATTTCTAGGCTGCTGTTCTTTTTTAATGGACTACAGAAAGAATAGGGGGAAAGTGGAGCGTTTAGAAGTCTATGACTATGTTTGTGCTCAGAAATGCTGGAGTTTCTGAAGACAGAAGGAAGAGACTCGGCCGGGCAGCGTGATTTTTTTCCGTACGAGCTTTAGCAAATTCAGGCCCGGGTCAGCAACACAAACACAGGACAGCTCCAACACATCCCAGGGATTTTTGGTGACGTTCAGAGTCACATCAGGCACAGTCCAGAGATTGCAGCACCCATGGCAGTGTTCGATAGGACGAGAAATCCCTTAGCCGATGACCTGTGTTTGGGGGTGTGTTGCTGCCCAGCTCCTGAATTTGCTCAAGCTCGTACGGAAAGAGATCACGCTGACCGGGGCTCGAACCTGCGATCTCTGCTAATGTCGGAATGGCCAAAAAGTTAAGTGAGCTGGGGTTGTTTTTTTTTTATTACAAAGGCGATTGGTGCCATGACAGCGATCGCGGTTTCGAGCACCGCCTGGGTTTCAGTGATATTTGGCTGGTGTGCGAGGTGTCAAAGAAACTCAGTTCGTGACGTCACCATCCAACTAATTGACCGATCAAGACGGGGAGTGCCCTGCATGACGTAAAAGGATTTTGTTTAGCTAAACTTGTCGATATTTTTTCGTCCTATGAGGCGTTTCTTGTTGTTTTTATCTTCTTTTCCCGAACTGAGGACAGAGAAGTAAAATGTTACTGAGATATTTATTAAGTTTATATTGCTCTTTGCCCGTGGCATAATCTACGCATGAGTTCTTCCCACTTTCCTGCTTCATCTGGGAGGTCTGAGGTCTGTGTACTGTTCATTTTCTTATTTCAGCGTAAGTGTATGGAATGCTCCCCCTCCCTCCCCCTCCCCCCCCCCCACTCCGAAAGATCGAGAGATATTTCTTCATTTGAGAAATTCAAAGCCGAGCCCAAACCAGTCCTGTATGGGAAATATCTGCTGATCGACATTACTGATAATGTCTCCCTTAAGTCTTGTATGTTTTGTTCTGCACGAAGGTATATTTTGTAAGTATATAAGAGAGAGAGAGAGAGAGAGAGCTAGAAAGGGAAGATGGAGAGAGAGAGAGAGAAAGAGGAAAGAGAGAGACAAATAGAGAGAAAACGAGAGAAAGAGATAAAAAGATAAAGAGAGAGAGAGAGAGAGAGAAAGAGAGACACAGGGAGAGGGAAGGAGAGAGAGAGAAAAAGAGAGAAAGAGAGAGTCACGGAAAGAGAGAGAGACAAAGAGAGAGAGAGAAAGAGAGAGTCACGGAAAGAAAGAGAGAGAGGGAAAATTGTTACTATTTCAATGTATAGTGCTTTCGGTCTACTTTGTGGAGACAGGAGCTGTACAAATGTACTCCCGGATTATTATTATTATTATTATCATCATCATCATCATTATCATCAAAGAAGCATCCATTATTAGTCCAGCTGCCTACTCAATTAAAAGGAACAACCGATCTAACCTCACGAAGTTCTGTTTGTTGATAAATTAGGTGTTTCGAAAACAGAACATTTGACGCCCGGGCGGTGATCTTGTTTCAAATATGACACACTTGACGCTGGCAAGGGTAAATACCAGCTGCGTGACTCTGTCTTCTACTTCCTTTTTTGTCTTCCCCGGACTGTAGACATCTGAGCCCCTTTCGCAATAACAAGATTGCACTTAACTAGAAAGCCGTGCTAACATTTTTTTTTTTCCTGTGAAAGCCGATAAGCGAATGTCGGTCTTCATTTTGTAACATCGTCTCGTGGTCGTGTTTTCGTAACGAGCGGGAACTATTATTATTTATGTGGTGTTGTTGTGTTATTTATGTTCTTCCTTGTATTATTTTTCTTTCTACTTTTTAGAGAGCTGGTTAGTTTTTGTTTTTCTCCTTCTCTCAGTTGTTTCATTCCCTTTTTTGTCTTATTTTCTTTATTTCTTTCCCTTGTGTTTGTAGTGATTTTTTTCTCTCTCTTTTTCTTTTCCATGGCGTATTTGCCACGGGCGTTCGTGTTCTATATTCACTCATAATTTTTAGGAAGCTTTCTGTATAATTGGGTTTCTCTTCCCTATCTATCTATCTATCTATCTATCTATCTATCTATCTATCTATCTATCTATCTATCTATCTTATCTATCTATCTATCTATCTATCTATATCTATCTAGCTATCTGTCCGTCCGTCCGTCCGTCCATCCATCCATCCATCCATCCATCCATTCATCTGTCTTTCTATCTATCTGTCTATCTATCTATCTATCTATCTATCTATCTATCTATCTATCTATCTATCGCCAAGTAATAGATATTTTATGCCCAATCTTTCATGTGGTTATTTCTTTCTTCTCCCCCCCCCGCGTCCCCCCCCCCGTTCCCCTTCTTGTCTTCTACATCGTCTTCAGAACTTCTTCAACCCCTTCCTCATCATCATCATGACACTTTCGTCATCTCATTATCTGTCACGGACACCTGCCTCTTCAGTAAATTGATTCGTCTTTGCTTCCTGCGGTATTATTGATCTTCATGTGTGCCAGCACATGCGTTTGCACGTGTGCGTGCGTGAGTTATGTTTGCATGTGCCTTCATGCTTTTGCGCTCACGCCGATGAATGCACGGAATATAAAGCGTAGACAAGGGAGATCATGAGGACAAATAAATCGCCTCTCAGCGCGGCGGTAATCCGTCCAATTTCCGTTCCTTCTGATAACTTTTTTATACGTGGCATCAATATTCAAACTTGTAAATCTGGAAATATTGAAAAGCTTGTCTGTCTGCGCTGGGAAAATTGGCTTGGCCCAAAACATCGAGTTATGCGGACTATTGTAATTTCAGAGGAAAGTAATAATTCTCTTTACAAATAGTCCTGCAGGGTATTCGAATTCACGGAGCAGGATGACACTGATGCTTGGGCCTTGAGGTTGGTGGGGGGGGGGGGGAGGGGGGGGCGGTGCCCCAGGGTGTAGGAAATGGAGTGTGGTTTTGTATGTATGTGTGTGTGTGTGTCTTTTTTTTTTTTTAAACCAGAGCAGGAGGCAAAGGGGGTGAGAAGGATGTTGAAATATAAAATGCCATTAAGGCAGGCTTATGTGAAATAACGGGAAATGAAAGAGAGACGGGGACGGTGAGACTTGGAGAGGCTAGGCGGCCAAGCAGACAGGCGGACAGAGTGACAGGGCAGTGGGAGTTGGAGAGACAAAGACGGACAGAGACAGACTGGCCGATACGCACAAGAGAGAGACAGGGACAGTGAGAGTGGGAGAGACAGACAGACACAGATAGAGAGACAGACAGAAAGAGAGAAACGGGAGGGGAGAGAGGAAGGAGAAAGAGAGGTTGCGGGTGGGAGAGAGGATGAGGGAGGGGGGGAGAGATACAGGAAGAGGTGCAAAGCTGGGAGTGGGGAAGGGTGACAAAGAGAGAGTGAATGATAGAAAGAGAGGGAAAGAGCAAGAAAGATGAATAATTAAAAAAAAATAGTATCTAGAGACCGGAACGTTACTGCAAACTATTTTGAAAGGAATTTACCAAAGAAAAAATATAGCATATCACTGTTTAAGAAAAAAAATAATCAACTAATTATTTGTCCACCAGACAATGAAGATGAAGAATATGGCCTCTTCTATGGCTGTTTATGAAAGGTATGATGAAGTTAGGAAACGACTAAAGATCAACAGAAAAAAAAAAATGAAAGACAAACACTACAGTCCTCTAATAAGATGGCATGGCTAGCAGTAAAAATGACAGGCGAGAAACTCAGGGAATCGAAGTGCCAGATTTTAATGAGAAAAAGATTAAAAGCCAGCTTGTTATGGCCAGCTCAGCTCAAGAGACATCTTAACTGGCAACGGGACTCTAGGATCGACCGCTGAATAGACCAGGAAGCGGATACAATTGCGGACTTGTAAGGGGGTTCTGGCAACTTACAGAATTTGTATAAATTGAAGTTTGTTGGGGGACTCTCTCTCTCTCTCTCTCTCTCTCTCTCTCTCTCTTTCTCTCTCTCTCTCTCTCTCTCCCCCCCCCCCCTCTCTCTCTGTCACTTACTGTTAGATCACCAGAATTTTAGATGAGAGAGACCAAAAATAAAATAGCTTTACTAGGGTTTGCTTATTATTTGTACGAGTCAGAAACCGAAGACAGCTAAGGGTTAAGCTTGATTTCGTTCTCACAGAGCAGACTGCTGGATGTGTCCTGATTCATGAATATCAAATGCTGATTACGGAAAGCATTTTTCCTATCCGTTCTTCCTCTTTTATGTTTAGTTATTTTTTGTGAACGTGTGTTTAGCTCTTTATTTAAGGAGGTTTCGCTGCCTTTGGCATTCACACCTCACTTTTCTTGCTTCTATTTTCTTGTTGTGGTGGGGATTCGTCTTTTAGAATTTTGCTCTGGCAGCCACCTGTTCGGCCTGCTCTTTTCGATCTCCAACTGCCAAGGTATCTTCAACGTGCGCAACGTACACACTGGGATTCCGAATATTTCGTCCTTGTCTGGGAAGACTAGGTACTCGATTCAACCTACCATAGGATCAAGGACAGGAAAATGTGAGAAAAATCCCAAAATTCCAACATGCCTGCATCGACCGGGATTCGAACCCGGTACCTTCGGTTTGAGAGGCGAGCACCTTGTCTCTAGGCCACCACGTCCCCGTCAGGGATCTTTTCCGAACGTGAAAACATTGAAAGTTTTATGTGGCCGCCGGCCCCCCCCCCCCCCGGCCCCCCGCCTCTCTCTGTACAATATCAATATTCTTTACCAAAGAGTCTCCCCTCCCCTCCCAAAAACGTTTGGCTCTCCAAATGGGGAGGGGAGCGGGGAGTGGGCCCACTGAAAACCTTACGCCTATATCAACTGGCATATACTCCGCCCGCCCTCTTTTCCGTCTTCTCTTGTCTGGCCTGCCTGTTGTCTTAGGCATCTTGTACACTTTCTTCGAATGACTTCTGTTTTCATAACATAGCCTGAAATACAAGCCTGCATTCTGAAGAGGAGAAGAAACCAGCGAAGTTCATTCCGGTCATCTTATGTAACCAGAGCACAGCGGGTCTCAAAACTTGGTGTCCAAACCATTGGGCAAGGCCCAGTAATTAAAGAGGGGAATGGGATCATTAATTGGTCTGTCACGCACTTGACAGTCGGTTTTGAAATCAGACATTTCGGAGGGGGGGGGGGTGTGACTCCCTCACTTTACCTTGCTCATGCGGTTAGCGGTTGCTGATGTTATCGTTGATATTGAAGTTAAGATGTCATCGTCGATCCCGTAACTGTTGTAGGTTTGTTGTGGTGTTGTTGCTGTCGCTGTTGTTATGCTGTGACTGCTGTTGTTATTACTGCGGCATAGTAATGTTGCGTGTTTTCCCTTTACTCATTATTATGGGGGTTGTTGATGGGTGCTCCTGTTTGGATCTCCCTCTGTACCATCCTCCAGTTATATTCTGTCTATCGTCTTGCAGTTTTCTAGCACAAGGTGACCGTTATAGTGTCGACGTGCTTTATCCAAACTCAGACTTACAACTCATTATTATTATTGTCTCTGTTATCACTGCCATTCACAATTAAGAGCTTTGGCTGGCTGTTTATACAATGTTTAAAACACGCTCGCTAGATAAATGAAAGTAAAAGAGCAGATTGATTAGGAAAGCCAGCTAGAGCAATGATTCTCAAACTGCGGGTCGGAGAGTTGTCGGCAGAAAGTTTTCAAATCTACTCTTGTTTGTTATTTTCTTATTCAGGTTTTATTGCCTGAAAGATGTTGTGTGTTTTATTCTTAAATACAAGTGTAATCAAGGTAGAAAACAACATGCACAATCGGCACACAGATTATGTAGATCTAGGTAGAAAACAACTCACAACTGGCACAGCAACCTTGGGGACAAGGTGGTCTAGAGGCAAGGTGCTCGCCTCTCATGCCAAGGGTCCCGGGTTCTAAACCCGGGCATTGTAGGCATGTTGGAAATTTGATTTTTCTCATATTTTCAAGTCCCTGGTCCTATTGGGGGGTAGGATCGAGTAGTTCTTGGAAATTGGATTTTTCTCATATTTTCAAGTCCCTGGTCCTATTGGGGGGTAGGATCGAGTACCTAGTCTTCTCGGATAAGGACGAAAAAATTCGGAGGGCCCGTGTGCACGTTGCGCACGTTAAAGATACCTTGGCAGTTGGAAATCGTAAAGAGCAGGCCGAAAGGCCGCTGCCCGGGCAAAATTGAAATTAATAGATTAAAATTTATCCATATCATCTCCCCCCCCCCCCCGCCCCCCCCCCCCGCCAGAACAAGAAATAATAAAACAAGTAAAGTGAGGTGTAAATGCCAAGGGCAGCGAACCTCCTAAAATAAAGACCTCAAATCACAGCAACACCCGCATGGCCCGTGCATAAGGCAGACGGCACAGAAACTCATGCCTTCAAACTTTGAAAGGCAACCGGAAGTTTACAGACGAAACAAAACAAAGGCAGGAGGGAGGCCATCATTGTTGAGGAGAAAGCATTATTCGATATTTTTAGGCCTATTTTCATTTATTACAAAATTATGATACTTCGCTTTCATGTCAAATGAATAGACATAGTAGCAAAAAGAACTATCTTTCACATGTAAGTTTTTCAGGTCTGGGCATTTCTTCCTCCCATCAGTGATTTTTTTTCCTTGCTATTTTTTAATATAGATTTAAAAGGGCTGGCCCCAAAATACTTATCTGTCAGAGGTAGCGGGATCATACCAACCACCACGCACTATAGGATCAGTGGATGAGAAACTTCTTGAGACACCCATGGTCAGATTGTCGCTCAGTGAAAAGGCTTTTTCTATTGTTGGGCCTAAACTGTGGAACAACATCAGCATTGACACCAGGAAAAGTGAGAACATGATCAAATTCAAACAGAGGCGCAAAACTGAATTGTTTGGGGCAGTTTTCTTCGAAAATGAACGATGTCTTTTTTTGGTCTCAGAGGTTTGAGAATGACAGCAGATTAAGTTTAGTTAATGTGTGTGAGGGAAGCATGATGAATTGAGTTTATGTTAATCTTGTTTCAACTTTTAGTTCAGATGTCAAGGTCTTATCATGGATATTCAGATTTTCATTGGTCGCACGGTCGTGCAAAGGAGAGGGGCGAGGGTGGAGGTATGAAACGCGTACGAGGAGGGGGTCAAAATCGCCAAAATCGAACATGCGTACTTTATGGATGGCCCCAAAGTGTAAAAAGTTTGAGATACGCCGAGCTAAATTATCTTGGGACATTCTGCTTGTCTGAACACCGCACGTCAGGATAATTATGAAGTCACGCTCATCTTGTATTCATAGCATCTCTGTCATCTTTCCTGGCTAAGCTGAGCGAAATTGCGTGTGCAAGAAAACAGTAACAGTGCTCACATATTACACATGAACATGCACACAAACGCATGAACACCTTCTCTCACATTACATAAATACACGTACAAGTCAACATTGTGAATACGCCAGAGGAATCTTTCCTCTCCAAGTACATCAGGTTCATGAAAAGAATATAAAAATATCATGGAAGGCACTTGTTATATAACAGGTTGAGTGCGTTACCTTAATTGCAAATCCAGTTGTCTATAAGCTCTCTATCTATCTATCTATCTATCTATCTATCTATCTATCTATCTATCTATCTATCTTATCTATCTATCTATCTATCTATCTATCTATCTATCTATCTATCTATCTGTCTGTCTGTCTGTCTGTCTGTCTGTCTATCTGTCTGTCTGTGTGTGTGTGTATCTGTCTGTTTTTCTATCTATCTATCTATCTGTCTATCACTGGTTCTCGTCGCTAACGTGGGATCTTACCAAACTCATTTGTTTAAATTTTTTTGGGCCACATTTAAACAGTGTATTCAGAGCCCTACTGCGATCCTACTCCTTTACGGAGTGCATAATTTTTTATTTTTTTTTTATTATACAAAAGCGATTGGACTGGATTAGTTAACACTGTGGAAAATTAACTTTATCATTGTTGAATCTGTCATTTAGGCTGTACCGTGGAGCAGAAAAAAAAAAAAAGGTCAAAATTGCATCACAATGAGTTACTCCCGCCACAATTTTTTTTTTATAATAAGATTTTTTTTTTTTTTTAATTTGTGAATGCTGATGGAGTCTGAGTTTGGACAACAGCAGGTCGACACGATAACCGTCACGTTCTGCTAGGAAACAGCAAGACGATGGACACAATACATCAACATTTTTGTTCAATTCTTTAATTCGCGAATGTTGATGTTGTCATTATTGCAATTAAAACCAATGTTGTAGTTATATAATTATGTGAGTGTGCATGAGAAAACCCACAATATGTTGACAGAGCTGATTTTGAGAAAAACGGCTCTGAAGTGAAAATATGGGTCCAACACAAACTTCCAACTTGGCTGTTGTTTAGGGGACCGTGGCATGTTACAGGGTAAACTGTAGACGAGCAGTGATCACTACTCACTATGATCTCTATAACGGCTTTGTAATTAGACTGCGGTCTCCTAACAAGATCCAAAAACTTCCGACTTGGCTGTTGTTTAGGGGACCGTGCCATGTTACAGGGTAAACTGTAGATGAGCAGTGAACACTACTCAGTGTGACCTCTATAACGGCTTAGTTATTAGACTACGGTCTCCTAACAGCAATCACTCCAATATTAATGGATCTATTATTCTTGTCGGTCTTGTTTTGTATTCTGAATACTTTAAGAGACTTTTCTTTCTTTCTTTTTTTTCTCGTCCCCCAGGATGTGTTGCTTACAACAAAACACTTTACCCTTCCATCACATGGGAGACCAAACTTCTGAAGGATCTCCTGACAGACTATGACAAGAGGGTTAGACCCGTCCAGAAGCCCAATGAGACCGTCCATGCCTCCTTTGGTATTGGTCTCAAAGCCGTTCTTTTCCTGGTAAGCTGTGTATCAAATTAAAATCGTAGCTTCTTGGCAAGTGTGGGCCTTGAAAGTCGGGGTTTGTTTTATGCTTGTTCGTTTTTGTTTTGTTTTGTTTGTTTGTGTTCTGGGAGGGCCTTGCTGCTGATGGGACAGGATGGAGAGGCACCCTGAACCAGCGCGTTGGGCGTGGAGAAGCTGATGAATGCTGAGGCGGGGAAGCGGGCGCGTAGAAAAGCGTTCACCAACTCCCACAGACCGGAGACAGTGTACTTGATGTGACATTTGCCAGAGAGACTGCCACTCTCGCATCGGTCTACACAGCCACAGTCGACGCTGCCCCAGACAACCAGATGGACAGGACAACTAAAACTCTGGATTGTACATACATCGTGGCTTATGATCGACTGAGGTCTCAATAGTGTTTGACTGACTGTCTGTCTATTTGTTTGTTTGTCTGTACTAGTTGTCTGCCTGTCTACCTGTCTGTCTGTTCGTTGTTTGCTTATTTATTTGTTTGGGGGGGGGGGGCGATAGGCTGAAAATCATATTTCACAGCCCTGGTCTACGACTTAAAGCTCCATAATGTAGATACAATTTTTGTTTGTTTGTTTGTTGGGGGGGGGGGGCTGGTTACAACATATATTTCACATCATTCTACGGTCTACAAATTAAAACTTCACATCAACAAAAGACTGTTTAATTCTTTTGTTGTTGTTTTTTTTTTTTTGCCAATTTTTTACTTTGACAACTGAAAGAGATTACAATGTACATGTATATTCAATGCTGTTGCTGAAAATTGTGCACAAATAGAAGCATTAAATGCGTTTTACTTTAATTATATCAATGTTTTCTCAAAATACATGTGGGGGTTTTTTTTGGGGGGGGGGGGGGCAAAGGGTTCGATACTGGGCTGATGGAAGGGACTCAGGGAGTGCTAGTGGTCCCCTGGTCAGGCGCTGGAAATTCCACGCTCGCTACGCCGTTGTCTATTTGTTCTTCCAAAATGCCAATGTTTAAATCTAAGTGTTGTAGGACTTACAGAGGTATTGGCCTGCTCGGAACCAGCATGAGTTTGTGGGTTGGAGAGGAGAGGAGTTGAAAAAGATTGTTGTTACTTGTATGTCGGTACCCCAAGTTGTTCTCTTTTTTTTTTTGTTGCGCATTTCAAAGCATTTTGTGACTCCAGAGCTAGAGAGCTCCTCCCGAAATACTCCTAACAATAGCCCTAATTAATTATTCTTTCAATTTTTTTTTCTTGTTTTCCTCCTGTTTTTTTTTTGGTTGAAAGGGTAGGGAGAGGGTTAGGGATTCGATCAGAATTAGGGTTGAGGGTAAGGACGGGTGTACACTTTCGAGCCCATAGCGCAAAATCCTTGGGGACTTACGTACTTAATATGATAACGGCGACAGAGCTCAATGCTGTTGGAAGAAATGACGTACAGAGGTCAGGTGATGCCCAGGGCAAGTTCCTTGCTTGTATGCACCAAGACTCAAGTTTGGGGCCCAGAACAGGTTCTCTACACTGGTCTCGTCTCTTAAAACACGGCTCCACATTCACACCGGCTTGTGGGAGTGTATGCCAGCTGATACAACGAAGTAAAAGGCGATAATTGTAAATTTGGAAATTTGATTGGATGCCCCCTGAAATGGATGCCTGGGGGTTGTCGCCCCCTTTGGCCCCTTTTCTGCACCCCACTGGTCGGAAGCACTGAGAACAAAATCTGCTTGCTCATGCTTAAGTCTGACCAAAGAGTTTATAATAAACCTAGAGGTAAGACTCGGTCACGTCACATGTCCGCCAATAGAAAGCCCGGCAGCCATCTTTTCTTACGGCAAGCGATTGCAAATACTGTGTCAAGGCCCCTCCCTCCCCCACTCAAGTACGGTTTCGTACGTTGGGACACTCCCTTTTTTTTTTCTTCCTAGCGCACGTGTTTACGAGATCACCCCACAGACTGTATTGCTACCAACAGTGACCTAAAGGTTTTAAGAGGATTAAAGACTAGTTCAGGAACGTAACAGGATGCAGCAATTACTTCGATCAATACTCAAAAGTGCGCCCGATCAACACTGGTTGTCATCAAATAGAGGCGAAGCACTATTTATAGGAATCGTGAATTCAAAAACCTCTTCATCAAGAGCTTTTCTAAGTACGAAAAAGTGGAGAAGATGTGCTTTATAATTACATAGCTGCCATACTTGGCAGACCAGACAAACCGTTTTTGCCCGTGTCTACGACAGCAATGATCAACAGGCAGTGCTGTACTTCAACTCACGGTGTTACTTTATGGCGATTCTCAAAATAAAAAGGGGTGGTATCCCCATGTTCCATGAACGCATCTAATACTTTATCCTGGTCATTTGGAGGCTATGTTCTAACAGAGCCATGAACTCGATGTGACAGAAGATGTCAGGAAGTTAGAGGCCGAAACATCTGATGAAAGAATCCAGTCTCGTCTGAAGATCGGCATCTGCCTCGCTCCACCTGAGGAGTTTCTTACCACCCAGGCATGTTCCGTGAACGCATCTACTACTATAATCTGGTAATTTGGAGGCTATGTTCTAACTTTCTGAAAAAGCCGCTGAACGTACAATTATGGAACTTTTCCGAGATGAGAAATAATGACACAACCTAGGTTTCCTTGGAGCTGCGGGTGGCTGCTGGGTACATCTGGTGGGGTCTTCTTCGGTCCTAACATTCTCTCATAGTCTGTCTATCGTCTTGCTTCTTCCTAGAATATGGCCGCCATCGTGTCGACGTTCTTCCTTTACTCAAACTCAAAGCCATGGATTGATATTGTTCCGAAAATTAGACAGAAAACAAAATATTTTAAGGCTGTGCATTTTTCTGGCAACTTTTTAAGAATCCGATTCTCCACTATGCGGTACGGTCTATAAATAGCTAGATGGCATTATTTATCGGTAGTTAGGCGGCACACTCATGGGGAACTCTCGCAAAGATGGCCCAGGACAGACAGGGCGCAATAGGGTGCAATAGGAAATAGTAGTATTAGTATGCAGCACACTCCGGTGCAGCATTAAATTATCATAGTACTGAGAAAATTGCCGATCAAGATGATTAGGAAAGGAAGCATAATAATTATTATTGTAGACTGGGCTATTCTGCTTCTTTTTTTTTTTTTTTGAATACCAGCTGAAGTACCCGGCGTATTGGGTTGATTTGTTGTTGTTGTTCGTTGTTTGCTTATCTCTGGAAACACCATTCCGCACCCCCATTGCGTTTTTATGCCCTACGCACCAAATCAGCATTCGGGACGACGATTATCGTTTTTGAAATGGCAATAATCTGCGCTCGAGGCAGTGTTTCACAGCGAACACATTGCAGGACATGATGACGTCATGTGTTCATGGACAAGAAAGGATCAGGTGGCGAAATCAATGACACAAAGCAAACTGTAAAAAAAAAAACAGCTTCCCCACCGTTTCAAGTCTCGTAATGTGAAAAAAGAACGTCGCAAGTCAAAAGGAAGACACATTTTAATTTCACCAAATCTGAGCCTTATGATAGCGGTGGGGCTTATTAAAAATCGGGCGAGTTTCTTTTATTGTTATTGTATATTCATTTTATTCAGCTCACTTATACAGCTAAGAAATGATAAGTGTGAAAAATTGTAATCCTAAAAAAATTTTGTTTCGCTGATAAGAGGACCTCGAGTAGGATCTCGCTAGAAATGTCGTCTTTCTGAAAGGCCCAGCCATATCCCTTGCCCTGGGTTAGGATACGATAGTGCTTGGCAGGCTCATGGAAGGAAATAATTATGGGGAAAATATTAATATGCTTCTGATTTTACGAAAAGAAAAGACTTCTTGGTTTTGGCATTTCTTTCATTTTTAATTCTTATCGAATTTAATGCATTGTTTTCTTGTTGTTTGTTCCCTGTACCGAGTTTGAGTTTTTCTTTTGTTTTTTTTTTGAAGGGAAAAATCTTCACTTACGAACTTTACATTTTGAATAACCATTCATATTTATACTTCAAGAAATTAATTCACGCCCTTTGCTGCGTGTGACGCTCAATACTCAGTGATGCATGCGTGTTCCTTAAACATAATGCCCCGTATTTTGGCCACATGTTAATCTAGCTTTGGCAAAAATGCCAACATGACCTAAGAGTTTCAGATTCCGAGAATCGCTTGCTTTTAGTAGTACGTTCCTTAATCACAATCCCATTTCCTGTGTGTCTGTGAACAATGTCTATATTGATTTGTCTGGAACTTTAAACCAGAAATTATCGACTGATTTCCTGGCCGTTTTAGTGCCAGGCAGGTCATTATTTGAGCTTTTAAAGTGGGCTGGTCTTGTAATTTAGGACAGCTGAAACTTGGGAAAATAGAGAATCCGTCATGGAGAGTCCAGTGCCGATAAGTCGACGGTGAATGCCATGGATTTATTTGTTATCCCACGTCTGTTTTGTCTTGTGGCTACCCCGAGTTTTATTGTGATGTATGTTATAAGATGAACTTGGGGTTTGCGGGGTTCCTGATGTTTACACCCCTAAAGGGCCATCCATCAAGTATGCCCCAAGTGGGGAGAGAGTTTACCCCTCCCCCCACCCCAGGCGTACGAATAACATCATTTGGGGACCGAGGGCCGGAGGGGGGGGGTAATACTCGCCAAAATCAAGCCTATGTACTTTATGGGAGACCCCAAAATAGAGCATCAGTTATAATTATTACTCACTACATGTTTTACTCCTTGAGCAAAGACGATGAATTACCAACAGGGTATTTGGCTATGTAGACCCAAAGCTTAAAACTACATACTAAAAGTACCGAGTGTGACATCATAAAGTTGGGTGACAAATGTGAGTGGCTCTGACAAAATCCGGCATAAGATAAACGACCAAATTCCTGAAAAAAAACACCTCCAAAAGTGGAACATTTTTCCATGGAAATTGAGATTTGCTTCTAATATGAAAGATTAGCCAGTGTTTTTGTTTTGTTTTTTTAATTTTTTTTTTTTTTTTTGCTTGAAACCATATCAGAAATATTCCATTTTGATTTGTAAAGAGGTATAAAAATGTCACCTTTAGCCCGGTTTTGTCAGATCCACTCACAAACGGGTGGCTTAGGTCCAAAGGCACGAAAACTGCTGCCACATAAAGACTGCAAGAGAACACCTGGATTCTCAACCAGGGTACGGCCCGACCCCCACGGCGGGGCCCGACTCCCAAACAATGTAAGGCAGTCAAGGGCTTAAGCGCATTGTTTGACGCGGGTTCTCTTCCTCGGAAGATCTTCTGCAGACTCAGCCTCTAATTCCAACTTTCAGAAACATACAAAACTGATTTTAAATGACAAAGTAAATGCAAAAAATACACATGTCGCTGACTTTACAATAAAGAGGCACAATTGTAAATGAGTTCATTGGTTTACTGTCGAGGAAGGAAAAAATATTATACGTGAAATACATGCCTTATCTTAAATCAGTATTCAGTGATAACATTTTGAAATATTCTGCCCCCACCCCCCACCCCCATACTTAATAAATGTGGAAAATAAATTCTTTCAGGTGTTCATGGAATATCTGCACAAAAAAAAAGAATTGTCATTTGCAGTTGTCTGAATGTAATATCATATGCTTTTTCACAATAGTGCCAGCGATTTATAATTCTTTTTAAGGTGGGGGGGGGGGGGGGCTAGATATTGTGTATGTTATTTGAAAGCAGTGTTTAATTTGGTATTTATTTATTAACATTAAAGGGGGGAGAGACATTTCTACCTTTCTACTGAAACGTTTATATTATGTTCCAGTAGCATAGACCATAATTTGGACAGTTCAAAATCAGAGTGAGATTTGAGGAACTGCCGATACAGTTAGGATGTCTTGCCTGGAGAATTCTTTTCAATGATCTCAAAATAAAGCATATTTCAAGTGTACTGAGAATGAAGGAAGAAAGTGTAATTATAAAATAAATTTTGCACAAACTTAAATTATTTCTGTCTCGTCTCTGCTTAATTGTCGGAAAAATGCTTATGCCACAAACTGGCTCCAGTAAAACCTACTTTATTCCATTACTTTTCATCTCGGAAGTCATCTTCGGGTTTTTCAAAAGATGAGAACAGACCATAGCCTCCAAATTACCAGACTATAGTAGTAGATGTTGGTCGGTGGGAAAGGGGGGGGGGGGAGGGTGGCAACTTGTTCAATCTCTTTCAATAAGCATTGAACCTTGCACTGAAAAATGTACTTTTGTTTCTTGTATTTTCATTTAAAGTGCCCCCTAGGCCCAACAAACTGCTGGATATAATTGTCTTAACAGTGGCATTTCGTATGTAGACGCAATCGTGTCCCCAATTTGACTTGGATAATGTGGCTCAGTTTTAACAGGGGTGGGATAAGAAAATATTCATTACTTTCTTGGTTTTCTACAGGAAGCTTTGATGCTCTCCACACTTACTCTCAAATAGATGGAGCAGGATTGTAAAGCTTAATATATCATTTTTTTCTTTGTTCTGCACATTACGTGTGCCAAAGTCTGTATACATAAGAATTTTTAAAAACTGAAAATCACTTATAAAATTACGAAATACGGGGAAACTAAACCGTGTAATTATAAATATTAAAAGGACAGTATTCGATAATTTCAAAAAGATCGAAAAAGCCCATCACAGGTTTGTACTGTAAGGATTGTCCTGCGGCCACTCTTGAGATTGTTGCAATCGTTTCCTTAGCGTTAATGAGAACGGAAGTGAGCTGAGATTGGGAAAGAGAGGATTACATTGACAAGTCCCGTGAAGGGCTCCTCCTCGGTGAAAAGAAGAGAAATTGGTTGACAAATCCGGAACAAACTTTGGCGCGCCAGTGGAGGAAGAAATAAAACTATAATCTGGAGAGACTGTGGCCATTTTGTCTGTCTTTAGAAGAGCATCCGTTCAGACCACGGTAATGATTTTTGTGTTTATTTGCACTCGTTGGCAGTTCTTTGGGGAAAGAGAGGGGGGGGGGGGGATTTTGACGAAGACTTCACATGCTATTGTTGTTGTTGTTGTATTTGTTAACAATGCATATCACAGACCCACTCAGAAACTCAGCAAAACAAACCTTTAAGTGTACAACTACTGTTGGGAGTCCAAGCAATTAATATTTAATTTACCTTCCACTTCTTCCCTTGTGAGAAAGCAGGTCCTGTAGCGGTGCTTTCACCAAAAACCTTAAAAATAATTGAGAATAATCCACCACCATGCATACCTTGACGGAAGTGCTGCGCTGCAAGAATCCAAATTTGAGACTTTCTACGATTTTCTTTTTATTTGTTTTCTCTCGTGTGACACTTTTTGTTACATGAAGACGGTTAATATATCGAACGCTAGATCTGTCTTTCCTTTTCCTTTGTGTTTGTCCATTATGGTTCCTGTAGGCTTTGCTACATACAACTGTGTCTTTTTGCCACAGTTTGACGTTGGCTCAAGGCTTGCTGCGCCCCGGCATAGTGCCTTCTTTTTTGTTGTTGTAATATTTTGTATTTGTATTTGCATACCTCTTTAATCCCACTTACCTTAGTGTCATTGCAGCCCATTTACAACTGGAGCAGGCACGTCGTCGCCACAGTGCAGCGCCGGTCGGCATTTTTTTTCAGGGGGGTGGGGGGGGGGGTTGAGGAGAGGGAGTGGGGAGAGAGTGAAAGAGTTTTGTGTTTTAATTAAATTTTACCCGGGCAGCGACCTTGTTGACAGCTGGGAGTTGCTAAGAAATACCTCTGTCTAATCTATCATAGGATGAGAGGCATGAGTACATGGAGACGGTTTCCTACATGTTGACAGCCTGGCATGACGGCCGTCTCACCTGGAACACCTCCAAGTACATGGGCATTGACACCATTAAAATACCAGCAGACCAGTTGTGGAAGCCGGATTTTGTACCGTTTACGAGGTAGGTAGTAACATGGCATTGGCGAAATTTGTGGTGTGGAGAAAAAGACTGTAAAAAAAGTGAGGGTGGGGAGAGAGAGAGGAGAAACAGAGAGAACGAGAGGATTGAGAGAGAGAGAGAGAGAGAGAGAGAGAGAGAGAGAGAGAGAGAGAGAGAGAGAAATAGAGAGATGAGGAGCCCAGAGAACGTGAAGAAAGAGAGAAAGGAGTGGGGTGGAGGGAAAGCGTAAGAGGGAAGAGAGATGAGAAACAGAGAGAACAATAAGATAGAGAGAAAAAGAGAGAGATGAGGAGCACAGAGAACGTGAAGAGAGAGAGAGAGAGAGAGAGAGAGAAAGAAAGGGAGAGAGAAAGAGAGAGAGAGGGAGAAATATGAAGCAAAGAGAAGGACAGGAGGGAAAGAGGGGGATGGTTTTGGTAGGGGGGTGGGGGGACGAGGGTGGCAACGGGAAGATACACTCGAGCCAAAAAGTTAAGCAACCTTCACTAACAAGATTTGTGAACTCTTGCCATTCAATTATTGACTTTTTTGTTTTTGTATAAAAGGAAATTTTGTTTAAGTCATTAAGCCCCATTTTTGGGGTGGGTAAAATGAAATTGAATGTGATTTCAGACCTACATAACAATAAATTGATTCCAATGAACGTGTTTGAATTAATTGAAAAATAAAGTTGTCAGTTCTGAGCATAACCCAGGGTTGCTTAACTTTTTGGCTCGAGTGTAAGTATTTTTATGTCAGTATTTTTTTATGAAATATGTTAAAAAATGAAATTAATGTATCTGCAGTTGCAGGATTAATGGATGTGAGTAGTGAATAATTCAAGTATCTCATCACATGGAGCTGATTTGTCGGAAGGGAAGTAAAAGGCGAAAATGGAGGGAGACATAGATGTGTGTACAGTAAAAGATGGTAAGAGGGGAGTGTAGGAGAGAGGAGACAGCAGAACAAGATGTAGAGAGAAGGTGACGAAAACAATGAGTCACTGCTCTACGATAATATCAGATTTATGCCAAAAGCAACTGACGGTTCATTGCAATCCTGAGCATGACGACTATTAGATAATATCATAGAAAAAAATGCGCCAATAGGAAAATGTAATAATCGAATGGAATCATAATGGTATAAGTCACCAAATGCCAGGAATAGAAAAAGCTT
>OZ007570.1:36214034-36217419 GCA_963931925.1 Onchidella celtica | reverse complement strand
CCACCAGAAGCGCCCACTAACCACTCGCATCTAGACAGTTTGGACACTCTGGGTAGATAGAACCTAGCCAGCAAGCTTATAGAAATCTGATGCACGGTATTGGCGTCACGTTTGTACATACACAGGAATGACATAGTTTCGACGTAGATCTGCTGGTTACGCAATCGTGCTGCCATTGGTTTGGTGTAGGGAATGCACTCCAACGGTTTCCCTACCTCCCTACGGAAATCTTATACTAATCTTCGTTGCCAAGGGTTAGTGAACTGCAAGTAGAAAAAGAATAGTCATGTAAGTGAACTGACTCACTCCTAGCGTTTTCATAATAGGACCGCACCTCTCAAAGCACCCATGCTGAAAGTCAAGGATCAGTACTAAGGCTATCAGAAAACACTGTGAGCTTAAGAAAAATGCTAAATTATTGAAAGTATACAAACACAATTTCTGTGTGCGTAATTATCATGCACCATTGAATGCTTTTTCGTACGAACCCCCGAGAGAGGCTTTTGGGAGTGAATCAGTTTATAAATTTGGTAATTTGAAGCATGGCATGTCAAGAAAACTCCAGCAGTATGTACACTTGTGGAAAGCCAAGAGTTGATGAACTGCAAGTAGAAATTTAATCATGTAAATTAATAGAATTTGTAATTTGGAACTGATTTGACAACTCCAGCAATATGTACACGCCCGGAAAAACCAGAGTCATTGCGTTCTGGCATTAGAACAGTAAACAGAAAGTTTAAGTTTGGCCCTTGGCTGTGGTAGGGTCAAAAAAGCTCCATCCAACTAATGACAACCGCATGGCCGCATTTACTCGCCAGCTCATTGGCCTGAGAAACGTCAGACCGACTCGATTTACACGGGCTTACACACCCAATTACTGTTGGCTGGCTTATTCCTCCGAGTATTTGATCTTATTTACAGTAATCCAAGGGTCTGAAAGCTGGCCCAAAGTAAGGTAACGAAAAAAATTGTAAAAGGCTCAAAGTGGCTGTTATCGTGCCGACGTGCTGTTATAACCGCAAACTCAACTCCCCGAGCGACACTCGCGTTGAGGCCTTCCCCAAAGTACGTCTGCTCATCTTTGGCCATTTTGACCTGCTCTCCCCCCCCCCTCCCTTTTGTACGATCGCGCTGACACTAGAATATTGAATGGTAAGGCCTTGATGTTTGAAAGTTTAAAATGTCATTTTGCAAGACCATTAATTGGAATGTTTCATTGTCTTGGTGTCTTGTCTAGTTAGGCCTTGTCTGTCCACTACAGGATGTAGCCCTCCGACAATGATCTCATTTCTTTTCTGTTTCCCGTCCGTTTTGTCCTTGCCTATCCACCTGTCTGCACAATATCATCTCTTCATCGTCCCTCGGGGCGTCCTCTTGTTCTCTTACAGTTTCCAGGCCGTGTACATCTGCTATCTTTCATTCTTACGATGTGGCCAGCCCATTTCCATTTTTTGTCGCAGTATAAATTAATGTTTCATTAGAGACACCATATTTATATTATCGTGACGCGCAACTTCATTTGCTAAAAAAAAAAAAAAAATACAACAAAACTTGTATTTAATTTACCATAACTTAAAAGCCTAGATACGTTCCCTAAAAACACCCCGCCCCCTTCAGCCAGTGTGGGCTTGTCGTAAGCTGGAGACACCTCATCTCCCTCCCCCGGAGCGTACATATTTTATGGATGGCCACTAAGGGTATTAAGAAAAACTCGTGCGTATGTAATTGCTTAGTTACTTATCTACGCCAGACCTAACAGACCTTTTAAAGTCTAAGAAGGAAAATAAAATGAAGAAGCAGAAGAAAGAGAAGGAGGAAAAAAAAAACTGAAGAGAAGGAAGGAAAAGATGTAGGAGTAAAAGAAGAAGAGGAAACGGAAGACTTGGCGAAGAAAGGCAAGAAACAAGGAAAAAACCCAGAAGAAACAAAAGAAAAGACAAACAACAAGAAAAGAGAGCTGTAAATGCTAACAGCAGTGACCCCCTGAATTAAACAAAGAACTCAAACCACTTATTCTCATCTACTTAAGAGACCACGCAATGCACCACACGGCTATTTAACCTTCTTAAGTAACGGTAACAAATGTCTGCGTGGGGAGTATTGGCTGAAAATGTCTTCTTCATCCCTTTACAATGTTGTGGAAAGCTTTTTACACAGAGGTCAATTTGAGTTGGGGAGAATGTCTGTTGTTGTGGTGAATCATTCCCTGGAGAATGGTCATAGAGACAGTTCATTTACAATATGGCTCGTGTCCAGGTCTAGACTAGTTTGACCCGATCTTTTAATGACAATATTTTACCGATCATCATATCGGCACAGAGGCGTATCTACGAAAAATTGCGCCTGTGGTGAGCACAGAAATTTAGCCCTTGTTAAAAAAAAATCTGACACCAATAGTTTAAGACAAGATTCGATAACGCCAGTGGCGCATCTACGATGAAACTTTAAAAGCTTAAAGATTCAGGGTCCTTTAATCCCAGCGGGGCCCCAAAGAAACTTTTATCAATGAGTGAATTTTGGATGTTGCCCCATTGTTGCTAGTTGCGAAAGGTCCCATAACAGTTCAAACTTCAGGGTCTAAAAGTTAAAGATAAGAACCGCTTTATTATCCCCACGAGGGAAATCCATTTTCACAGAGCGTTTATGAGCACATACACGATGCATAATTCTTACTATTTATTAAACGAACATGTAATAACTCAGTAACAGACCTAACAATTAACGTGGCATGGTAGCTTAGTAAAATATGGCACAGATCTACATCTGGCTAGACCTCCAGTTGGCCAGGACTTCACGTCCCTTAGGGTCGATCTGAACAGGTGTTTGGGGGAGTGCTTGGCTACGCCGTGGTCGGGAACCGTTGGACGCCAGCGGTGGTGCTACTCTGGAGAGGAGGACGAGCCCTGTGCCAGTTGCGACGAGTCTGCCGTTGTATTAGGTCTTTATAATAGGAGGTTTGTTGCTCTTAGCATTCACACCTCACTTTTCTTCTTTTCATTTTCTTGTTAATATTTTTCTGCCTTTTTGTGGTAGTTTTTTTTTTTGGCAGGGCAGCGGCCTTAATAGGCCTGCTCTTGCCAATTTCCAACTGCCAGGGTATCTTTAACGTGCGCAATGTGCTTACGAGCCCTCCGAGTTTTCGTCCTTATCCGAGAAGACTAGGTGCTCAATGTTACCTACCATAGGATCAGGGACAGGAATTTCCCCTCAACATTCCAACTGCCTGCACCGCCCGGGAATCGAACCCGGTACCTTCGGCATGAGAGGCAAGCACCTTGCCTCTCTAGACCAGCGTGTCCCCGAGTCTGCGCTGCTACCCCAAACTGACATTTATAACCGAATTTGTTCTTCATTTGACAGACGTGCGAAATCCTGTGGCTGTGAT